>JANAVB010007198.1:1855339-2380696 GCA_029216955.1 Iris pallida
AAAAACACACACCACATCCTCACCCACAACACAACACACACACACCACTCTCACAACACCACCATCCCCATGACACAAATATCACCCTCTTCTACACCACACAATACATATATAAAACACACACATAATACACATGTATATATATATATATATATATAGATTATATAATATATTATATATTATATATATATATATATATATATATTATATATATATATACCACTCTCAAAAGATTAAATCCTAAAATCATCAACCTATTTTTCTAGGGAAACCTACAAATTTGTGGGCAAATGGAAGAGAATCTTCTCCTCTCCATTTATTGTGAAGGAACTTATGCAAAAGAGAAAATACTTAGAAATTAGAAACATACCTAAAGGAAATTGTTGAGGAAGAAGCTGAAGGAAAGAAATGAAGAGAGAGGAAAGAAAAACTTAGTGGTGAAGAAATGAGAGGTGGAGGGGTTGCCTTTATGGCCAGCCATGGAGGGATAGGGTAGGGGCCTTGAAATTACAGTTTGCCCTCCCTTGCTTCTAGGCTAAGTTAAGTCCCAAAACTGGTTTCGGAAGTTGCTAAAAATAAATAAAAATCATAATTAAACTTAATTACTCATGGGGGACTAGTCCAAACTCCTAAACCTAAAGTTTAGTGTGGGGGCCATGGTTAAATAACAGGCTATTGCGACTCAAGTCGAAATTCACCGGGGTCCCGAATAACTCGGAATGCGATGAATTCGAACCCGACTCCTATATATTTAAATAATAATATTCATGAAATAAAATTCCCAAAATATTATAAAATGGAAAATTACCATTTTACCCCTAACTGGGAAAAGTGAGACAAGTCTATCCACCTTAAAAAAATTTCGTCCTCAAAATTGAAACCAAACAATAGTAATTATCAAAATCACAAGTCATGGCTTAAATTTAAATGGTTTAAATCTCAAAAATCAAAGCATGAATTAAATGACTAAATGATAAAATTTAAAATTACTCTCAACTAGGAACTGGGTGCTATAAGTCTATCCACCTTAAAAGAATTCATCCTCCAAAATTAAAACAAGTAAACACAGAAAAATCATGCAGTTCGATAATCGTATACGTCTGTCCAATCATCATGATACTCAGAATCTCCGTCATGCCAGTGAGCAAGGCTACGATACTCACAGAGTCCTGACTAAGGTACATACCTCTAGAATTATGGTATTTAAAATTTTCGCATTGCCGCTAGCTTGGCAGCAAAAACCTTAAATTTCCACACCCAAGAAATACGACCATAATCCGACTATATGTCCTCACTATGCCTGCTAGCATGACCCTAGAGTATTCTAAAATCTCATAATCGAGACGACCTAGCCCATACGACTTATCTCAGAAGGAAATCACATCACAAGAACAATTTCATCCAACGATCAAAGAACAGATAGAATCGAATTTCAAGACAGTTTATAAGAAGGCAAATACGGAAAGGAGATCGAAAGATTGGAACCTGCTATTGCTCTGCTACTGCCTGAGTGGGCTCAACTGTCATGGCGAAAGCACGCCCTTGCTGGCCTCCTCTAGCCTGCTGCACTCCGTCCTGGCCTGCCTGTCTGGCTGTACGGGCACACAGTTCTTCACCTGGTGGTCTGGAGCTCCACAGAATAAACAAACTCCCTGTTTCATCCTACAATCCTCTCGTGGCCCTCTTCTTGCAGAAGGCACACTGGATGGCCTGCCTCGGCCCTGTCCCTGGTGCTGCTGGGCACGCGCTGGTGCCTGCTGAATCTGCAACAGAGGCTGCTGCTAAAACGGCCTCTGCTGTTGCTGCTGAATTGGGGGCGCTTGGCCGTCCCGCACTGGAACTCGCCCCTATAGTATCTCCGCTCCTCTCGGCTTGAGGCCGAAGTCCTCCTCTGCGATCTGCGCGTCCATCAATATCTGATCGAACGTCGCGTCACGGCGACCTGAGGTGCGGGTGCGCACTGCATGAATAAGTCCTCTGCGGAACTTACGAGCCTTCTGCCCCTCATCCTGGATCATATCGGGAGCAAACCTACTAAGGCGGAAGAACTCAGCTGCATACTCGTCCACCGACGAGTTTCCCTGAACTAGACCCACGAACTGGCCCTCCAATGCTGTAAGAGCCACGTCGGGAAGAACTTCTCCTTGAAGAGCCTCCGAAAGTTCTCCCAAGTCAGCCCCTCAACCGACGCACGAGGATCCGTGCGTACCATGTCAGCGCAATGTCGAAGATCGGCTGGCTGCGGCGAAACCCAAAGCGCTCTAGGAAGCTCTGCCAGCTCCATGCTCCGCTGTACATCCTCTAGCCAGTCGTCTGCATAGAGGATGCCCTCCGTGCCTGTGAAGTCCCTAGAGCTCATCTTCCTGAAGTCCAATACTGTCCCCGGCCTGGACTGCTGCTGGTACGGCTGGGCCAGTAGGGCCCTGTACCGTACCCGGTGCCACTCTCTCTACTGCTGCTAGGGCAAGCTGATGCGAGTTCTCCATACTCTGCCTCAGCATCTCGATCTGTCGGTGTGACGCCTCCGACTGGCGCTGCGATGCCTCTGCCTGGGCCCGCTGCGTCTCCCTCTTACTGAAGGAGAAGGAACATGTGATGTTATCCGTCGGTATCGGTGTGGCGGCTGTATCTCTGGAAGAACGGCCGTAACCCTCTGGGGTGGAGGTGGTAGACCTCCCTGTGCAACTGCCTGGGTCTCTGGAATAGTAGAATCACTGGGGGCAGTCTCATGAACCCCTCCTCGGCCTGATCAGATCTCTCAGGCAAGCTACTCGATCCAGGCCTGCGGATGTGTCTTCGTCATCCTGGAGAAGAATTAAAACAAGGAGATCAATATGGCACTGAGTAGATTATCAAAGAAGGACAGTTAATTTAATCAAGGGGAGTAATCATGATAATCAAAGATCAGAAAATTTTCCTAGGTGTGATTGAGAAACTCCTATCATATCCTAGGTCCTACGTCCTAATCGCAGGCTCGTAATTAGTACTCTAAGTCGAGCACCATTACGAGATCACACTAATTGCGACACCGGACCTACGTGGGCCACCACAAAATATGTCACGACCCGCACCCTGAAGAGGGGCACGAGCACGTGGTTACGTCCAGCCTACGCTGCAGTATCGGCGGTAGAACGCTGTATATAGGGTCTGTAAATGCCTACGACTAACAGTTAAAATGTACCTGTACAGTATATACTCTCCGAATAGAGTGACATAACAATACAGTCTCAATCACAGAATAAACTAAGGTAGATAGCTCAGAGGAAAGACATATGATAGATGAAAGAGTAAATAAGTAAGAGTCCAATACAAGCCCAGATATATACATCACAGGGTATCAAAATAGAATATAGAACTACAGTCTGATAAGCTAGCTGGATCGCAGTCCAGTCAAACCTAGCTAACCTACACTACTCTGGAAGTACAAAATCTAGTGGCTCTACCATAAGGCCACGATCTAAGGCTACTCCATCTGACTCGAGCCCATAATAGGTCGAGCAGTCCGCCTCAGAGTCATCTGTAATATATCATAACGGTATCCTGTCAGGAAAATGAGCAAGTACAAACACTAACAGCAGTTCCATGTGAATTGACAAATTCTATAAGAGACAGTATAATGAACTACAAGACAAAGATATATGAAAACTTGGGAACCGTTCGGAAGCCGAGTTATAACCCTTAAACCAAACAAGGACCGGGATTGTAACTCTTCTCCCGAGCAGAACTTAGTCTCCAATCAAGGTACAATGTAAAGGCAAGTAAGAGCATGTGAGTAACTGTATATCATGGCATGGTGAGAAAATACTGAATGTAGAACAGAGCAGGATATACGATAAGATAAAGTAAATATAAATGTGATTTGAATTATTAGAGCGTTATGTGATCGGCTTGGGAAAACATGATCAGGCTTTCCATCCGACCGGCTATGAACAATGAGTACAATAGAACGGTAAGGCCGGTCACCATGGAAAGCTATGAACGATGTAGGGTCAGGCTTTACCCGTCGTGAGGCGAGGGTATAGCTATGAACAATGTATACAATAGAACAATATGGGAATTTGATCACACAACCACTAATAATTCTCCATCCCCGAATAGTATAAAGGATCCGGACATAACTACGTCATGACACGGAATTCAAAAGCAGGTGATCAGCCCACTCCCAAGTCCATGTCTATACAAGTACAAGTAACAAGTCGAGTCATGTACCAATATACCAAGTAACCCGGGAACAACATCTCATGACAGGATCCGACATATACTAGTCCGTGAACCATCGTGTCAGGAATCAAGTAAGACACTACAACTGAATCGGATATAGCAGATATCAAGACAATAAAACTATCAGTGAATGTACTTGCCTGCTGTCCTGAGCTGTATGGTATATCAATGCTCAGAGCGGTATCAGAAGACCTAAATATGAGATACTGTAAGTTAATTTAGGTTTAAACAAGTTTAGGAATGATTTACAATGAATAATATGCAATCTAGGTCAAACTAGGTCTCACTGAGTCACACTAAGTCCTGTCAAGTCAATCTAGGTCAAATCAAGTTATATCAAGTCAATCTAAGCCTAACCAAGTCAATCCTAGGTTATACCAGGCATCACGGGTCAAAACAAGTCGAAGAAAGTCAAACGGGATCAAGAGTTGGTCTACAGTTGACTTTTGGTCAACTGGTCAACTCTGGTCAACTCTGGTCAACTCTAGGTCAACCATGGTCAACCCTAGGTCAATGGTGACTAATAGTTGACTTTTGGTCAACTACACAAGTCTAATGGAAATTGGGACTAATTTGGGTAAAGCATTGACCCATAGTTGACTTTTGGTCCAAAAAGTCAACTGTGGTCAACCGAGGCCAAGACTAGTCTAGGCGACTATTTCTAACTATTATCAACCTCTACAACCCATATCCAAGTCTATCTTGGACTTCGAAACTCATATCTTGGCCGTAGGCCAATATCCTATTTTATCCCTTAAAAAGGGTAAAATTCTAGCTTCGGCAACTATCCAGTTAGCCTACATACGCTTGGTATTTTGACCCGATCTCCCTAGGGTAGTATGATACTAGTCTATACATATAATATCTACCAAAATACCTAGGTAACGTGGACATTCGGTCCATGATACGGCCCGTTGTCAAAATCTTGAATATTTTAAGATACGCACCGATACGGCGCGATACGGGCGCCCTACAACCCCGAATTCCACCCGGAAGCCTACCCGCAAAATCTAAATCACGTATTCATGCCCCACGCCAAGTTTCAACTCAATCGAATACTCCGAACTCCGTTTCGCCCTCTAACTCGGTTTTTCCCTTTTTCTATTCTAGCCTTTTTCCTATTCTTCCAACTTCTTTCAATCTTTCCTCCCAACCTCAAATCCTTTTCTAACTTCTCATTCTATAATCTTCTTCTACTCTTCTCTACGATTCCAACCATATATATATATATATATATATATATATATATATATATATATATATATATATATATATATATATATATATATATATATACATATACATAGGTGAAGAAAAGGGGGTAAATAGGCTTTAAAAGCCCAAAATGGGGGGGGTGGGGGGGGGGGGGGGGGGGATTCAGACCTGGCAGCAGCCAGGTCTGATCCTGCTGCTGCTACTGCTGGGTTCATCTTCTTCTTCATCTCCTACTACTTTCCTATATATATACACTTCATATATATATATATATATCTATATGTATATATATCTCCATATATATATATATATATATATATATATATATATATATATATATATATATATATATATATATATATATATATATATAACTAGATATCTATCTATAATCTATCTAGATATCTATCCATCCATCTAAATATATATATAACAAACACACATCCATATACACACATCCATGTATATATATAAATACACTCATATCTATATATATATATATATATATATATATATATATATATATATATATATATACACTCGTATAAACTATATATATATATATATATATATATATATATATATATATATATATATATATATATATATATAAACACACACACCATCCTCACCCACACACAACACACACACACCACTCTCACAACACCACCATCCCCATGACACAAATATCACCCTCTTCTACACACACACAAATACATATATAAATACACACACATAATACACATGTATATATATATATATATATATATATATATATATATATATATATATATATATATATATATATATATATATATATATATATATGTATATATATATATATATACCACTCTCAAAAGATTAAATCCTAATAAATCATCAACCTATTTTTCTAGGGAAAACCTACAAATTTGTGGACAAATGGAAGAGAATCTTCTCCTCTCCATTTATTGTGAAGGAACTATATGCAAAAGAGAAATAACTTAGAAATTAGAAACATATCTAAAGGGAAATTGTTGGAGGAAGAAGCTTGAAGGAAAGAAATGAAGAGAGAGGAAGAAAACTTAGTGGTGAAGAAATGAGAGGTGGAGGGGTGCCCTTTATGGCCAGCCATGGAGGGATAGGGTAGGGGCACTTGAAATTACAAGTTTGCCCCTCCCTTGCTTCTAGGCTAAGTTAAGTCCCAAAACTGGTTTCGGAAGTTGCTAAAAATAAATAAAAATCATAATTAAACTTAATTACTCATGGGGGACTAGTCCAAACTCCTAAACCTAAAAGTTTAGTGTGGTGGGCCATGGTTAAATAACAGGCTAATTGCGACTCAAGTCGAAATTCACCGGGGTCCCGAATTAACTCGGAATGCGATGAAATTCGAACCCGACTCCTAATATATTTAAATAATAATATTCATGAAATAAAATTCCCAAAAATATTATAAAATGGAAAATTACCATTTTACCTCTAACTGGGAAAAGTGAGGGTGACAACTGGACACCTAGCCAAAATGATGACTTTGGCATAGGAGATCAATGTAGGGCGACACACTACTTTAACTAACTTTTTAGGGTCTTTACACTAGTGAGGGGTGGGGTTCAACACGGTTAAAACTCAAAATAACACAAAAAGCTACAAGTCGTAATTAATCAATAAATAAATCAAATGATCATTGTGTTTTAACAATTTTAGAGATAGACAAAAAGCCTAGTTTTACTTAAAGTAAAGTATCAAAGTGATCCTTGTTAATCATAGAAATTTATTATAATTGTTTTGAAATTTATTAACCAATACAAGTATTTTATAAAAATCAGCTTTCCTAAGTATACAGAAAATGAGTTTTGGTTTCATATGCCAAACTAGTGGCAAAACAGCAAATTAAATACTACAAAAATTATACTAAATTAGCTAAATTAACATAGTATCTAAATACTATTTTTCCAGAATTTTAACAGCAATCTAAGTATTTTTAGAAAATCAAAAACAACATTGCACACAATTGAATTTAAATAATTAATTATCTGCGTATTTTGTCCATGTATATAATTTGAACCAAAGTTCAAATACAGGACCCAAGGCCATGAATCAAGTCCAATATGACTTGTACAGGTCTTGAATGTGTGAAAACACATTTGGGCCCAAAAACCCATGCTAGGCTTGGACACCAAATGGTTGCAGTAATTTAAATATACTAAAAATATAGTTTGGCAATAGTGCAAAATAAATATTATTATTTTAATAAGGCAAAATTATGCATAGTGAAAATATACATACATATGTAAAAAGTACATATATCTATGTATAAGAAAAATACTTAATTTATAAAGTATATATATATATATACAAATATATATATATATATATATATATATATATATATATATATATATATATATATATATATATATATATTATATATAAAAATATATATATATATATATATATATATATATATATATATATATATATATATATATAAGAAAACACTTAATAATAAAGTGTATATATAATAATATATATATACACATGAAAATATATACATATATATATATAAAATTTACTAACTATAAAATATATATATACATATATATAAAATACTGTCAAAATACAGTATATACATATATATATATATATATATATATATATATATATATATATATATATATATATATATATATATATATATAATATATATAAATATATATATAAAACAAAAAAAGAAAAAGAAAAGGAAAGAAACAGAAAAAGAAAAAGAAAGGAAACAGAAAGGGGGGGCTCGAACCTGAGCCAGCGGGGGGGGGGGGGGGGGGGGGGGGGGGGGGGGTTTAGTTTAGGACAGGCTGGCCAGGGGGTCAGCCCATCAATTGTGTTAGGGTTAGGACTTGGTAGATTTTATTAGGTTTGGTTTAATTAATACACAAAAAAATAATAAATCGACCCTGTGTCCTGACAGTTAGGGACACAGGTATTAACGTGTCTGGGCTGGCACGACACGTACGATTTCAGTCTTGCGTGTCCAGTTCCACGCTCGTGCTCGCCAGGACACGGCGAACAATATGGACTCAACACGAGACACGCACGACACGAGAAAACAATGCTACATACGTGTCCGACTTCGGGGGAAGTTTTCGAAGGCGGAGACGGCGGCTAGGGGCGTCGGGATGATGGCGGAGCGGTGGCGATCGACGCGTCTCGGCGTGGCGAGCTCGTCGGCGGGTGGTTGGGGGTCGTGGCACTCGGCGTGGGGGCTGGACGAAGAGTTCGTCGGAGCTAGGGTTTCGGTTAGGGTTTTGTGGGGGAAAGGCGGAGCTAGGGCGTCGATGGTGGTCGGGGTGATGGGGGTTGGGCAGAGGAGAGTGAGGGGTTTATTTATAGGGGTTTAAGGCGGTCCTAGGTCGGTCGGGGCAGCCGAAAATGGCGGGGGCAGCGGTCGTCGGTCGTCGGTCGTCGGGCAGGGGGGGTGGGTAGGTATTTAGCACTTAGGTCCCTGGTAGTTAGGTTATTTACATAAAGGCCCAAAAACTTAAGTAATGCAATTTACTAATTTGCACCAACAAATCATAATTTGCAAACTGCTAATTTAACAATTTAACAATTTACATAATGATATTAAAACAATTCTAATAATTACAAAACTATATAAAAACAATTCTACTTATTACAAAACTATATTAAAACATTTCTAAAAATTACAAAATGATATTTAAACAATTTAGAAAATTACATATTGATACTTTTAGTATTAAAACTCATTTAAAAATTATTTAAAAATTCTAGAAAAATTCCTAAAAAATTCTAATAATTACTTTAAGGCCAAAAATAACATTAAAAATTAATTAGCACTAATTAAAATAAAATTTGAAAAACAGGGGCTTACACTTGATAACCTCAAAATCAAGCTCCTTGAGCTTGATTTCAAGCTTTCTCAACTTTATTTCAAACTCATTAAGCTTGCTTGATTTCAAGCTTAACGAGCTCGATTTCAAGTTAGCTAGGTTTGAGTTCAATTACCTGTAATATTAACAATTTATTTATAAAAGTTTAATTAATTTTTTTTTAATGTCAACTATTAAGGACATATAAATATATAATGCACACAACCATATTGTTATACAAACATACATAAAATTAGAATTCAACAAAGAACAAACGAGCTTTTAAACAAGCTCCTAAACGAGCTCCTAGACGAGCTTCTCAACGAGCTAGCTTGCAAACTCATAAACGAGCCAGCTCGCGAGCTCAAACGAGCCGAGTACTTCTAAGCTTGAGCTTGACTCGTTTATTAAACGAGCTCGAAAATAAAGCTTGAGTTCAGCTTGTTTATTAAACGAACCGAGCTCAAACGAGCTTTTATCGGGCCGAGCTTCGAGTAGCTCGCGAACGGCTTGGCTCATTTGCAGCCCTACCTGTAGTCGAATTTTTTATAGTCGTATCTTATTTTGAGTTCCTAATTTAATTTCTGTAAAAATTGAGAGACCTGATGGATATTATAAATTTAAGATTTGTATTGGGTCCGGTTAGACTTGCAAGGCCCACTTCTGTTGTAACAAACAGTGGGCCCTTTCGGTTCACTTTGAATCACACCAATCGAGAAAGATGGCCGTTCCTCCACCACCCTCCTTCCTCCAGAATTAGGGTTAGCGTTCCGGGATCCCCCCAAAACCCTAGAATTCTCCGACCGCTGCAGAAATGGTGGAGAAGTGGAGGAGGCCACTGATCCTCTCCTCCACCAGGAACCTCCTCGACTCCGTCCTCAGCTCAGCGAGGCCGGAAGAGGGGAGTAGGAGGAGAGACGAAGCGTCCAGCGATCGGAGCCCTCCGTTCCTCCGTCTGAAGGCCGGTATTCTCCGCTTCGCCGACGGCGGAGTCGGAGGCGGAGAGCTGAGCGAGGATTCGCTTCTAGTCGGAGTCTCCTCTTCGGTCCTTAAGAAGCTCTCCATCACTACCGGATCGCTGGTAATTTTTTCTTCTTTTAGTAATTTTAGTACATATTGATGTTGGAGTTTTGGTCATTCCTTTAGAAATTTTAGTCCCACATCGGTTAGGCCAAAGAGTTTGTATCTCTATATATTAGCTTTGCTATTATTGGAGATGCACATGTGGTGTGGAGGTGCACATGGGTTTGCCATGTGGGGTTATTTTTCTAATGGAAAAAAAGGCTAAAATCAACAATTAAAGCATTCATGCTTTTTGCTCTTGGGAAATTTATTTCCATAGGAGCTAAGCCCCGTAGGAGCTTAGCGACTCGGACTCGGGCTCAAGGGCTCATGAGACGTAATGTGGCGTTTTGTTGGCGCACTTAGCACGTCAGCATCGTCGCTAGGCGCATAGTGCGCTCGTTGCACGAGCCACTTGCGCGACCACGTTGCACGGTCCGTTACGTGAGCACAGTTACGCTGGCCCAGTTACGCAGTCCAGTACGCAGCCCAGTGCGCGCAGTGTACGCAGCGTGCGCAGCGTGCGTAGAGTGCGCAGTGTGCGCAGCGTACGCAGTGTGCGTAAAGGGGCTGTGTGCGTAAAGTGCAAATTACGCTGGTTACGTGAGTGGCACAACTTGCAGCAGAACGTGTCTTTACATGTTCTGAGCGGTTGCTCCTTGTTCGGGGTGGTTACTACCACGTCCCTAACATTGTGCTAACCGGACAGTTGTTGCTGGGGCTTATATAAGGCCTCCTCCTTCTCTCTCACAGTTGAGAACTGATACACAAGCAGTAGACAGAAAGTTTACATGTGTTTAGAGGCTGTGAGAGAGAAGAGAGGTTTTGTACCAGCGTTGAGTTTTGCACGGGAGTTCGTGTTCATCCGAGGAGTCAGAAGAGCAACAGTGTTCCAAGTTCTCCGACGAACTTGCTGGATCCTGGAAGCTATTCGTGTGGGGCGAATAAAGCTTTGAGCAACGGTGATCATTCACCCCAGCAGAAGTTTTTCCATCTTTCGCCTGTCACCTTCTTTGTTGGTTTTATCAGGATTCTATTAGCGCACATTCGGTGAAGTGTTTGCGTTAATATTATCAGAATTCTATTTGTGCACCTTCTGTGAAGTGTAGCACTACTGGAATTTCTCTTACGTACCTTCTGTGAAGTGTTACGTTCTGTGCACCTTCTGTGAAGTGTAGCACTAGTTGAAATTTCTCTTACGTACCTTCTGTGAAGTGTTACGTAATAACGATTGTTTGAACAATTGTTACGAAATTTCAGTTTTCCATCGAAAAAATTGTGCCCCGGCGCTAACAATCTCAAAGCTTTATTGTTACGATGGAAAACGTTAATGTTTCACTCTTCAATTCTGACTTTTGTAAGTTAGAAAAGTTTGATGGAGAACATTACCAAGTCTGGAAGAGGAAGGTATATCTAACCCTTCAACTCAAAGACGTAGATCACGTGCTTCTGGAGGAAGAACCTACTGTTCCAGATGTTGGGTCTGCTGCCGCAATTACCGCTGCTACTAAACTTCAAGCAAAATGGAGAAGAAAAAATAGTATTTGCAGGCTGCTTATCCTGAATGCTATGGAAGATTCCCTTGCAGAATCCTATTCTAAGAAGAATATCGCTAGAGACATATGGGAGTCTCTAGAAAAACTCTACGAAGAAGACATGAACCGCAGTAAAATCTTTATGATTGAAAAATATCACAAGTGGTTCTTTGAGGACGAAAAGTCTATGCTGCCGCAGGTGAAGGAGTTCCTGAAACTGCGACAGAAGCTGGAAGACGAGGCGATGCCCCTCCCCGACAAGTTTGTTGTTGGAGGGATTGTCTCAAAGCTCCCGGCTGGGTGGAGCAAGTTCTATGCAAACATGCATAGGAAGAAGCTGGAGATCACCCTTGAAGATCTCCTGCAGGAAATCTATGTTGAGGACCAGATGCGGGCTCAACTGAAGGTGGACGCACTGTCCAAGCAATTGGCTAACGCTAATATGGTTCATAACAAGGAACCAAGGGGAAAGCAGACGGCTTCCCACAGCAAGAAGAAGGACCCTGACAATCTAAAAGTCAAGGGAACTTCTATCAAGAAAAAGAAGCCAAAGTCTCAAATGCCTTGCTTCAAGTGTGGCAAGAAGGGCCACTTTAAGAATGAGTGCAAAGCAAAAACCAAGTAATCAGAGCAAGGAGAACCTAGTAAGGTAACTATGATCACTGATGTTGTTGCTATGATTGCGCAGGTTGATGCGGTAGGAACTGATGCTGACTGGTGGGTAGACACTGGAGCCACCTGCCATGTTTGCTCCAGCAAGGAGTGGTTCACCACCTACACCCCTACTTCTGATGTGGTTATGGTGGCGAACCAGGCACAAGCTGAAGTGCTAGGGATCGGGACGGTGGTGTTGAAGCTGACTTCGGGGAAGTCTCTGACGCTTCAAGGCGTGAAGCACGTACCTGCTATCGCCAAGAACCTGATCTCAGGAGGCCTACTCTGCAACACAGGCCTCAGGATGGATATCAATGCTGGCCAGATGGTGATGTCTATCAAGGGAACATATTTCGGGAAAGCTTTTTATACCGAAGGAATGTTCAAGATTTAGCTTGTAAATCAGTTCAATGTTGTTAATACAATCACTCATTCTGCTTATACTTATGAGTTGTGGCATAATAGACTAAGACATGTTCATTCTAAACGAATTAACAGAATGTCTAGTTTAGGGCTTATCTCCAAGTGTGGAGGTAAGGTAGAGAAATGTGAAGTTTGTGCTCAAACTAAGATCACAAGAAAACCCTTTCCTCGGGTTAAACGAAGTACAGATCTTCTGGAGTTAGTACACTCAGATATCTGTAACTTCAAACAGTTCTCTACAAAGGCCGGGATGAAGTATTTTATAACCTTCATCAATAACTTCTCAAAGTATGCGTTCGTCTATTTGCTGAAGGCTAAAGACGAAGCATTCGAGAAGTTCAAGGAGTTCAGAGCCGAAGCTGAGCGGCATACTGGACAACAACTCAAAAGAATAAGAAGTGATCGAGGTGGGGAGTACAGGTCTCATGAATTCGCATCGTTCTGCAAAGAACATGGAATTGTCAATGAGACTACGACACCGTACTCTCCTCAATTAAACGGAGTAGCAGAGAGGAAGAACAGAACGTTAACAGAAATGATTAACTCAATGTTGTTGACTGTTGGCCTTCCTAAGTGCTACTGGGGTGAAGCTGCATTGACGGCCACTTTTTTTCTAAATAGAGTGCCTCATGCAACTTCAGACGTTACTCCTCATGAACTCTGGTTTAAGGTCAGACCTAACTTGAATGTCATTCGAGTGTGGGGGTGTCTGGCATATGTCAAGCTTCCAGATCTGAAGATTCAGAAGCTTGGGACAAGGACTACAAAGACGATCTTCTTGGGGTATGCCGAGAAGAGTGATGCTCGGAGATTTCTTGATATTGAGTCAAATCATATCATTGAATCTCGCGACGCAGAATATTTTGAAGACAAATTTGCTAGGCACAAGAATATTGTTCTTGCGGATGTACCGGAGAACAATGAGGGTGCGCAGCAAACTGAAGTCTTCAATGAAGATGTGGTCAAAGAAGATGTTGTTGAAACAACGATTGAACCAGAACAAGCTGAGCCGCCAGCTAAGCGTGTGAGGAGGCCGAAGGACTTCGGAAGTGACTTTGTCACCTATCATGTGGAAGCAGATCCGCTTACCTATGATGAGGTGATGAAGACCAGAGACTCGATTTTCTGGAAGGAGGCGATTGACAATGAAATTGATTCCATCACCTCAAATAACACTTGGGTGTTGGTTGATCTTCCTGAAGGAGCGAAACCCATCGGATGCAAATGGATCTTCAAGAAGAAGATGAAAGCAGATGAAACTATTGACAAGTTCAAGGCTAGGTTGGTAGTCAAGGAATTTTCTCAGAAGCAGGAGATTGACTATTTTGACACGTATGCTCCAGTTGTCCGGATGACCACCATCAGGATGTTGATTGCTCTTGCAGCAATACATAAGATGGTGATACATCAGATGGATGTGAAAACAGCTTTCCTAAATGACGAGCTGACCGAAGAGATTTATATGCAACAGCCAGAGGGATTTGTCGTCAAGGATCTTGAAGACAAAGTTTGCAAGTTGGTGAAATCTTTGTACGGTCTTAAACAGGCTCCCAAGATGTGGCATGAGAAATTTGACAAGGTTATAAGGTCAAATGGCTACATGGTCAGCGAGACGGACAAGTGTGTTTACACGAAGTTCGCTGATGGAAGAGGTGTGATCGTTTGTCTGTACGTGGACGACATGCTTATCCTAGGTACGGATATGAGCTGTGTCACGGAGACAAAGAGGTTCATCTCGAGCAAGTTCAGTATGAAGGACTTGGGGGAAGCTGATGTGATCTTAGGGATCAAGATCATCCGGACAGACACTGGACTAGCGCTGTCACAGTCTCATTATATTGAGAAAATGATCACTCGTTATGGGTATCGGGATTTTCCAGGGATCGATACGCCGTACAGGTGTGATGTGAAGTTGAAGCCTAATTCAGGGGAAAGCGTTAGGCAGCTGGAGTATGCAAGCGTAATCGGGAGTTTGTTGTATGCTACTAATGCCACAAGGCCTGACATAGCTTTCGCCATGGGAATGCTGAGTCGTTTCACGAGCAACCCTGGTGTTGAACACTGGAAGGCTGTGAAACGGGTTATGAGATATCTCAAGAATACTCAGACATATGCACTGTACGACAGCGGAGATCCGCAGATAGTGGAAGGCTTCAGTGATGCCAGTTGGTACTCAGATTTGGAGAGCGAGAGGTCCAAAGGTGGATATATTTTCACAACGGGTGGAGCTGCTATATCATGGAAATCGAAAAAAGCAGACTATGCTCTCGCGGTCATCCATGGAATCTGAGTTCTTTGCACTTGATACCGCAGCCGAGGAAGCAAATTGGCTTCGGGAGCTCATGTATGATCTTCCAGTGGTTGGGGCACAAATACCGGCAATACCGATATACTGCGACAACCAGGCGACTGCGGCGGTGGCATCAAATGATCTTTTCAACGGAAAGAAAAGGACTGTGCGGTTAAAGCATAGGACAGTACACGATCTTTTGCCTTAATGAGTTCTCAGGCAGAGTGAATGCCTGGTGTGCTTTACAGGAAGCACGGTAGAGCAGCACTACAAGGAGTGAAACTCCATGCTACAGTGGGGTGACTCCACAATGAGGTTCCTATATGTGGGGTGCTGCCCAGGAATAGGATAAAGCCTCGGCTTAGCAGGCCAAGTCACAGCGGCGTAGCACCACAAATAGACAGTTAGCCTAATGTTGTATGTTAAAAAATAAAGAGGGGTGTAGTCAGCACTACAAAGAGGAGTTCCTCATGTTACAGTGGCACGACACCACGATGAGGTACCCGGTTAGGGATAAAGCCTCAGCCTTGCAAGCCATGTCGTTGCGGCGTAACACCGCAAGGGAGCCTAAGGCTTCATGCTGGGTAGTTTGGCACTACAAAGAGGCGGTTGCCTCATGCTACAGTAGTATGACACTACGATGAGGTTCCCGGTACGGGGTAAGGCCTCGGCTTTAAGCCATGTTATAGCGGCGTAGCACCGCAAGGGAAGCGCAAAGCGCTTCATGCCATGTCTCTTTATAATGAACTCACCTATAGTGTATGGACAAAGAGATGTCAGGCCGTCTCTTGAGGGTAAACTTGTAGACGTCCAAAATTAGACACTGAAACCAGGCTGGTACAGGGCCTTTAATGTGTAGCCAGAAGCACATGTAACTACATTATGTGAGTGGAAAAAATTTCAGCTATGATGCAGAATTCAAGGCTTAGTCCATTCTTGTATTATAGTCTGATTTTTGACCCATGCGGGAAGATTCAAGTCGTCAGCGACATCTCTCCTAATGCATGATGGACAGTTACTGTGGGGAACACTTATACCCATATATAGAGATATGTAGGGGATTGTTGGAGTTTTGGCCTTTCCTTTAGAAATTTTAGTCCCACATCGGATAGGCCAAAGAGTTTGTATCTCTATATATTAGCTTTGCTATTATTGGAGATGCACATGTGGTGTGGAGGTGCACATGGGTTTGCCATGTGGGGTTATTTTTCTAATGGAAAAAATGCTAAAATCAACAATTAAAGCATTCATGCTTTTTGCTCTGGGGAAATTTATTTCCATAGGAGCTAAGCCCCGTAGGGGCTTAGCGACTCGGACTCGGACTCGGGCTCGGACTCGGACTCGGGCTCAAGGGCTCATGAGGTGTAATGTGGCGTTTTGTTGGCGCACATTGCACTTAGCACGTCAGCATCGTCGCTAGGCGCATAGTGCGCTTAAGTTGCGCTCGTTGCGCGAGCCACTTGCGCGACCACGTTGCGCGGCCCGTTACGCGAGCCCAGTTACGCTGGTCCAGTTACGCAGCCCAATACGCAGCCCAGTGTGCGCAGCGTGCGTAGAGTGCGCAGTGTGCGCAGCGTACGCAGTATGCGTAGGGTGCGTAAAGGGGCTGTGTGCGTAAAGTGCAAATTACGCTGGATACGTGAGTGGCACAACTTGCAGCAGAACGTGTCTTTACATGTTCTGAGCGGTTGCTCCTTGTTCGGGGTGGTTACTACCACGTCCTTAACATTGTGCTAACCGGGCAGTTGTTGTTGGGGCTTATATAAGGCCTCCTCCTTCTCTCTCACAGTTGAGAACTGATACACAAGCAGTAGACAGAAAGTTTACATGTGTTTAGCGGCTGTGAGAGAGAAGAGAGGTTTTGTACCAGCGTTGAGTTTTGCACGGGAGTTCGTGTTCATCCGAGGAGTCAAAAGAGCAACAGTGTTCCAAGTTCTCCGACGAACTTGCTGGTTCCTGGAAGCTATTCGTGTGGGGCGAATAAAGCTTTGAGCAACGGTGATCATTCACCCCAGCAGGAGTTTTTCCATCTTTTGCTTGTCACCTTCTTTGTTGGTTTTATCAGGATTCTATTAGCGCACCTTCGGTGAAGTGTTTGCGTTGATATTATCAGAATTCTATTTGTGCACCTTCTGTGAAGTGTAGCACTACTGGAATTTCTCTTACGTACCTTCTGTGAAGTGTTACGTTCTGTGCACCTTCTGTGAAGTGTAGCACTAGTTGAAATTTCTCTTACGTACCTTCTGTGAAGTGTTACTTAATAACGAACGATTGAACAATTGTTACGAAATTTCAGTTTTCCATCGAAAAAATTGTGCCCCGGCGCTAACAATTGATGCTTGTGGTGATGGTTAATTATTGTTCCTTTGGACAAATATATGGAATTGGTGCATTATTTAGAAATTCTGAGCATAAAAGAGACATTTTTAAATATAGTTACTGGAATATTTATTACTGAAATATTGTATAGGAATACAGATTTGGTGGGCATTGCTGAATAGTATTCACTTGTGACGATGATTTTCTTCTTTTTCTTTGAAATTACTGTAATTGGTGCTTTGGCTGTTGTATTGAAATATAATCCTCTCCTCTAGAAAATTTGACACTTATAATTGTACTTTAAAAAGTGAGTTATTTGAGCTTGAGCAGTTCAATGTTTTAGTTGGTATTGCAGTTATTGCTTCTGTTTGTATTTTGATACGTTTCTCAATTTTGAAGCTTAGAAACTCTAGTTCACTTACTCCCGAATTGTTCCCATGCTTTAGAGTGCAATCTTTACATTTAGTATAGAATGAGATAATTGCTTCTTTGGTATGGATAAGATTTGCATAAAGCTAAGAATTATGCCAAATCCTGAAATTAACTTTCTGATTCGATCTGGTAACGTTTCAATGTCGAGTAAGGACCAAGTTGTATGAGATTGCATCGTTACAACTCAATCCTTTGGACCATTTTTTTTTTCCAACTCAGAAAACTAATGTCAAATGCACCAAGAAGCTCTGTGAATTGTGCTTTGCCAATAAATACAGTCAACTTTAACTTCTTGTGTTTTGTTGATTTGGTTCCCATATTTTATGTTTTCTAGTTTTAAATATTTTTGCTCATTTTAATCACCAAAAATAGTAGATCCTTGGATTAAGTATTTAATATATTTTATTATGTTGGATAGTTTTGAAGTCATTTTCTATATGATTTTATGGTTTGAAACTTATTTGATGACGGTTAATGTTTATTTTTGTCAATTGACATCCATTAAACTAATATCGTTGTATTGTCTATCGTATACTTCTTGACAGAATTTGCAAGACAAACCTAAGGCAACACCACTTTTGCGGAAATATAGTGACATTCCTGTTGTGCTTGTTTCTGTGGAAAGTAGATGTTCTTGCATTTGTCACTTTGCAGATTGATAAAAGGTTTTGTTGGTATTGTGAAAACATAAAAGCTTACTTTCAGTTTAACAAAGTTCCCGTCAGCACTATTATAAGATCCGTAGGAAAATCAATAAAGATTTCATTCTTCGAACTCTAATTATGAGATACATTTTATGTTTGTTTATATTCATGACATTCTTCTAGTGATGAGCTTTTGTTATTGTGAATTTATCTCCTTAAAACACAGCCGTCCATAAACTTACTCTGATAGTAGGGAAAAACTTAAAAAGAACGAAAAGGACATTGTGTAATCCTCATTTTGTGATGTTTTCAGATTCTAGTGAAGAATGCTGGAACGAATGTGGGGAGGATTGTTAAAGTTATAGTTCTTGATCGTCCAGTTGTAGATCCACCAGAAAAAGAAGGCACATCTCAAGTAGACAGACCTTCAAATTCTCATTATGCAACAAATATATTTTCTTCTTTTACATATCCGTCAAATGATCATGTAACCTTGGATGAAGAAGTCACATACATTGCTCCTCTCTTAGCATTTAATCTAGGATTGCATGTATCCTTTTTAGAGGTTCTTCTTCGAGGAGGCCAAGAATCCTTGATGTCATTATTTGAAATTGATGGGAATGAGAAGTCAGATGAAGAAAAGAAGGTATCTGATGTGCACGTGGAACTTGTACAGTGGACCAACTTGCCTGGATATGCGTCACACTTGAGGATTTCTTTTGTGAAGATACCTGAGTGTGGAATGCTTGGATCCCTCAAGGGGCGTTCAACAACGGAAGAAGATGACCGTCAACTTATGATTGATTCGGCTCTAAATGACTATTTTAAGGTCGATAGGTTCTTGGCAAGAGGGGACATTTTCTCTATTCACGTTAACTGGAATTGTAGATCAGAAATGTGTGCCTCCTGCAGTCAGGAGGCTGACAAAAGATTTTCCAATAATGTCATCTACTTCAAGGTATAGACGTCCTCCTCTAATATTTTTTTATTATCAAATAATGTGTTTTTGTAGAATTTTTTGCTGCTGGGAGATTTTTATATTCACAAACAGTTTTGTTTCCCAGGTTATGGCAATGGAACCATTAAATGAACTTATTCTACGTGTTAGTTACAGTGAAACAGCACTTATTCTTGGAGGAAGTGCGTCTTCTGCTATTCCTCCTCATTTATTTGCAAAACGTTCCAAGGATTTCATACCCATGCAAGTAGATACAGTGAAACTCTTATCTTCTGTTCTGGCACCTGCATTATGCCCCTCATCCCTCTCATCAAAATTCAGGGTAGCTTTGTTCTTACATGGTTCTCCAGGTCTTGCTTGTTATACAAGTTTAAGCTTCTAGATTACTGTTCGTAATTGGCAGATCTTGCAACTGTGAAGTTACACTTGGCTATTGCTTTTGCAGGTTGTGGTAAACGGACTGTTGTTAGATATGTTGCTCATTGTTTAGGTCTGCATGTGGTTGAATATAGTTGTCATGATCTTATGTCATCTTCAGAGAGGAAGGCTTCTACCGCCCTTGCCAATACCTTTAAAGCTGCCCATAGGTATTCTAAAATGTATCTCTAGTCAATTAACATTGATTCAGACTTCAATCTTGTGTTTAATGTGCTTTTCTGCCTCAGTGAACTTATATAATCCACAATTGTCATTCTCGTATTGGCTATTTATTTTAGAGTGAAGAAATTACTTTCTTTGGTTACTATTTGATTACTTCCTAGAGGGATAATATTTTTGAGGACTTTACTCTGTTGAATTTGATCTGCTTAATTTGATGGTCAAAGTTTCCATATTGCATAAACAGTGAGTGGGTGTAGCAGCTGCCATAAAACTAATGTAACTGAAAAAGGACACAATATAGCCATTCTCCAGATAGTCTGTTATTGTTTCGTTCATAGGTTCTTCGAGCAAATGACAACGATATTGAAAAAGCGTACTAGCAGTGTTGACCTTAATATTATCTTATTAGGCCTTGCCATTGATTGTATTGGTGGTTTAACTGCAGTTATTCTGTTGTGTTATTATCTTGTTTTCACAATAAGATTTTCAAGTAATCCATATCAAGCAATCTATTGGTTTTGTTCATCCTTTTTATTGAACTTTCCGTGTCCGTTTTTTATAAGTTCTTCATATCAGCTAATGGATTGTATTCTGATGATGTTGATGTTGTAAATTTCTTTCTTTTATCTGCGTCTTATTGTGCTGAAATTACAGATATACACCTTCTGTACTTCTACTTCGGCACTTTGATGTGTTCGGTAATTTATCTTCTAATGAAGGTTCACCATTTGATCAAGTTGGCATCACGTCTGAACTGGCATCTATTATTAGAGATTTTACTGAGCCATTTTCTGAAGAAGAAGACTCGTATTCAGAACATGCTGCAAATAATGGTTTGGTATAATGTTTCCCTGACATTTTTTTATGCCTGTAATTTACTTTACTTGAAATTTGTGATTTATAGTAGTATGATAGTATCTAGATTAAATTATGTCTTTGGTCTATATTAAGTATTCATACATGATTCAGTACCTTGTTCAAGCTGAAAGATTGAGCAAGCACCCAGTATTGCTGATTGCTGCTGCAGATAGTTCTGAAGGTCTACAGCCACCTATAAGACGTTGCTTCAGCCATGAAATTAGCATGGGTCCTTTAACTGAAGAACAACGTGCCAATCTGCTGTTCCAGTCTCTATCAGGTGTTTCAAAGATCCATGGTGAGGTATGCGTTTTATTGTTTCTAAATTTCTCATCTATGCTTTATTTGTTTTTCCTCTGTACAGTTAGTTATAATATACTTCTATGCAGAACCTTGAGGAGTTGACAAAAGACATAATTGGGCAGACGTCCGGTTTTATGCCTAGGGATTTACATGCTTTAGTTGCTGATGCTAGCGCCAGTTTTATTGAAAGAACAGTAAAATATGGTGATAATGAGAATAATATTGCTGGCGCTAACCTGGTTCAAGATGGAGATAGGAGTTCTATAATTGCATCCGAGCACCTGGAGAAAGAAGACTTCTCCAAAGCTTTGGAGCGATCAAAGAAAAGGAATGCCTCTGCATTGGGTACCCCAAAAGTGAGTCAATCATATAAACACAATACAAATCAGTATTAGTTTCTTAAAGAGCAAGTTTCTTTAATATTTAGGTCATGATAATTATTTTTAAAATTGTCTAGTGAAATTTTGTAGAATGAATGACTTGTATAATTCTGTGTTTTATGCCGGAATTTTTTTGTTGCATATGGATGGGATTTGAGTTTTGAATTACAATGCTTTAGGTACCCAATGTAAAATGGGAAGATGTTGGTGGGCTCGAGGAAGTGAAGAAATCAATTCTGGACACTGTTCAGGTAAGAATTTTCATCTCCAAATTAGTGAATAAGATTTGATCTTCACTACTACAGATTTTTTCTTGTATTTTTTCTGTTAAGAGTTTGGACTTTCAGCAAATAAACTATATATATTGGATCGTTATTATCATTGAACTTCTTATATTTGTGATTCTTTGTATAAAGTCATCATCTTATACATAAACATTGCATTGATGAAACTTTCAGAATTTAGATTCATGGCCTCAATCAGAATCAAACTTCATTTTCCTGTTCCTCACTGAAATTAAAAAAAAAAGCTTGCTTATTCTCGAGAAGATCACATAATTGTTAAATTTGTTTTGATCCTACTAATTCGAAGGTGGTTGTCTATTGTGATGTTACTTTTCTAGAAGATCACATATTTCGCTTTCGATACACCATTTACATCTTCACTGTCCACACTTTCTATTCCTTTTATTCCTTCATTTGAATTTGATACACCTATTTCTCTTCTCTCCTAGTTTTTGTTTTCTTTTCCCAGGTGTATATGCAACGGGACAAGGTAATTCCTCATGTCATTGTTTTTTCGAGTACCATTGATGATTTTTTTTTTCCAGGTATCTGTGCAGCTTTTTGTTCCTACTCCTCCACCTCCACCTCCACTGACTTCAGCCTTTTGTTCCTACCCCTCCACCTCCATTGACTTCAGTTGAAGGTTTATCTCTTTCTATTGCTCAAGGTTGTGAAAAGCGCTAGGCGCTAGTCGGACGGGCATCCGCCACCTAGCGCCTAGTCCGCCTAGGAAGCCTCCTTGGCGGCTGCCTAGATCTAGGAGGTTCAAAAAATAAAATAAAAACTACTAAAAATTACAATCCATAAAACCACAAAACATGTATAGTCGGACGTCGGAGGGACTAGGTGGGCGTTTAGGCGGACATCGAGCGGCACCAGGCGCCTAGTACTAGGCGGCCGCCTAGACCGTATTTTAGAACAATGCTACTGCTATTTGCAAGGGTAAGTGCTATTGTACTGATGTGCATCCTATTTCTAACTTCGTTTCTTATTATCGATGAAACCTATATGGTCGTATATTTGTTTCTTCTTTGGTTGCTATCACTTTTCCTTTCTATGTTCAGTAATTACTTTAACATTCAGGTTGCCATGCAATTATTGTTAAGGAACTTGATGATCTGCACTCTAATCATACTTGGACTCAGGTAAAAATGTGGTCGAATGTAAGTGAGCATTCATTGCTAAACAAAATCTAGATTGCTCGATTTATCGGCTCAAAGCCTGTTTGGTGGCTCAGGACTTTATCCAACATCATGGGTTGACTGTTGAGACCTTTTCACCAGTTGCTAAGTTGACTTTTGTTCGAGTTCTATTTTTGGCTCTTTCGAGGAATTGGACTCTTCATCAGTTATACGTGAATAAGGCCTTCCTCAATGCGATCTTTCATAGACTATTTTTATGCAACAACAACCATGCTTTGAGCGACCGAGGAAGTCTATGGTATGTCTCCTGAAGAAGTCTATATATGGTCTGAAGTAGCCATCACGTGCGTGGTTTGACAAATTCAGTAGTCTTACAACATATTGGATTTGTTTGTAGCAGCTCATATACGTCCTAATAATATCATAAGAGATCTCAGAGCATATAGTCATCTTGTTTATGTGGATAATATAATCATCACCGAAGATGATTCTGCGTGCATTTCCAAAGTGAATGAACACTTAGCCTCTCATTTTCATACAAAGGACTTTGAGCATTAAGATACTTTCTATGTTTTGTGGAATCGCATAGTTCTGAACGATTGCAACTTTCTTAATGCAAATATGTGTTAGACATTCTATCTGAGACAAGATTTCTAGGTTGCAGACCATAAGACCGTACCTATGGATTCCACAGTGAAACTATCAATATTGACCTCTTCATCAGATCCATTATCTCTATCTGAGCCAGGAAGTTATAAACGATTGGTTGGAAGTTAATTTATTTTAATGCCACTCATCTAGACAACGCTTACGTTGTGAGTACGGTAAGTAAGTATATACCAAAAAAATTGATCTCTCACCTTTAGGTTGTTGAAATGATTCTACGCTACATAAAGGAAACTCCTGGACATGGCCTTCTCTACAAACCTTCTATAATGTTGCTCACAATATTTGCCAAAGTTGATTTTGCTATATCAGATGATGATCATTGCTCTACTAGTGGTTACCTTGACTTCCTAAGAGAGAATTTGGTTACATGGAGGAGTAAGAAGCAGAATTTAGTTGCTCGTTCTTCTGCCAGGGTAGAGCCATTGCACATGCTGTCTCTGAGTTGATTTGGCTCAACTCAAGCCATATAGATCTTGGAATCGCCCCTCTTCTTGAACCGCTCTCTACTGTAACGACAAGGTTGCGTTTCATTTTCTGTTCATTCTTTCATGAAATGACTAAGCATATAGATTATCACTTTATTTGAGAGAAAGTGACATAAAGAAAGTTGTCCTAGAACACGTATCTTCTGCAGCTCAACTGACAGATATCTATACCAAACCAGTGCCTCAACTTTTGTTATCCAAACTGGAAATAATTGATAGCTATGCTCTAGTTCTGGAAATAATTGATAGCTATGCTCCAGTTTGCGGGGGATTTTCAGTTAAACTATTTATTATTTTATACCTCACTTTTGTCCCACATCACCTGGGATGTGATGACTTGCTCCTATGTACCAAGACTTCTCATGTTTTAGTCATATCAATAAATTAAAGTTCTATCTGGCCGCATGGGATCAAGTTGAACTCCTAGTTCTGGGATGCCTTGTAGAAACAAGTTGGTCCATTGTGCATATAATGTTTATTGTTGTATGCCTGCAGTTGCCTCTCTTGCATAAGGACTTATTCTCATCTGGCCTGCGCAAGCGCTCTGGTGTACTTCTCTATGGTCCTCCTGGGACAGGAAAGGTCAGTGTACCAATTAGATAGAAAGTGGCTTTGAAGCATTATTAGAGTAGAAAGTGTGAGCTGCAAGCCATTTTCTGTCAAAAAATGAGCAAGGTTTCGTTATCATTGCTTATAAATATCTGCTTGATAATTTGATTGAAATCGTTGATCAAATTCCCAGACATTGTTGGCGAAAGCTGTTGCAACTGAGTGTTCCTTGAATTTTTTAAGTGTAAAGGGCCCTGAGTTGATAAATATGTACATAGGAGAATCAGAAAAAAATGTCCGTGACATCTTCCAGAAGGTATGACATTTTTATAGAAGTTATAAATTAGAAAGTCAGCTATAGTCTCCACTTTCATTCATTTTGGGGTCATCTTTCATTTCTTAAGGCAAGATCAGCTCGGCCTTGTGTTATTTTCTTCGATGAGCTCGATTCCCTTGCTCCTGCTCGTGGTGCCTCTGGTGATTCAGGTGGTGTTATGGACAGAGTAGTTTCTCAGGTGATTGTGTTATTGCTTTCGTAAAGAATACCTTTTATTGCTTCATTTAAGTTTTTTTTTTTTGACATATAATTTTTTGTTCTTCCAGATGCTTGCCGAAATTGATGGCCTAAATGAAGCCACTGAGGTTCCTTTCATGACTTGAACTTTTTGTGTGTTCTTGTTTTTTTTAAGGATGTCTCATTGTATTTCTCTCGTCCTTTTCAATTTCCAGGATCTATTCATTATTGGTGCTAGCAACAGACCAGATCTTATTGATCCCGCACTTCTTCGACCCGGTCGCTTTGACAAGCTTCTATATGTTGGAGTAAATTCTGATGCATCATACAGGGAAAGGTCAATTTTGTTGCACAAATTTTATATTTATCTGGTTGGATGCCTCTAGGTTAATCCTTTATTCTTCTGCAGGGTTCTTACAGCACTGTGTCGAAAATTCAAATTGCATGAAAATGTTTCTCTACTCTCAGTAGCTAAGAGATGCCCTCCAAACTTTACTGGTGCTGACATGTATGCGTTGTGCGCTGATGCTTGGTTTCTTGCTGCAAAGCGAATGGTGATTATATATTTTAGCATTTTTTCACAAAAAGAGACTCAATTGCTCTTCTTTCACTTGAGTAAATTCATTTATAATACGCCATGTATACATTTATGATTTAGCACTGTCATTAAATAACTGCCAAATTCTAATATTTCTTAAGATAATTCCTTTACTAGTATTTGATAGAGAACTAAATGGCTTGTTTCAGCTTGTTTGGGTGTGATATGTATCATGCTCTGACTAAATTACCTGACTCTTTATGTAAGTACTCTTGTTTTTAGGAGACAAGGAACCTTGTAAGTAAAATCTCAGAACTTGTTTATGATAGTGAACCTATTGCACTTAGGTTTGAGCTCGATGAGAGCAATTTTATTCTTTGGCTATGGTGGAATAATATAAATATTTAACCCTCAACCCTCCACAACTTTGGAGTTTTGGTGCAGGGCATGGACCTTAACATGGTATAAGAGGATCCCAGATTCAAATATCCTATGGTGTACATTTTAAGCGGATTTTATGAAAGAGTTATACTGCTGCGTGAATCCATGTATTCAACCTGCAGGATCATGTTGGAATTATTTAACTCTCAACCCTCACCACAATTCTTGAGTTTTGGTGCAGCGGCAAAGATTTAGCAATCTCAATGAGTCGTTCACGTATAAATGTCGGGATATGAGGCAGGAAAGCACATGAATCCGATGCAAAATTTACTGTAAATCCATATTGTTGAATTGTAGTCTGAATTAAAGGGTTTAGCACCCATAGTAACGTGCAGAACTGATGCCTGATTATAAATCAAGCAACATGACTAGTATACCAGACTGTTATTTATCTGTCCAACACTGTCATTTACATCAGTATTTACGTAGCAAATGCCTAATCTTTGCTATTTCTATTAGATACATCCTTTTGTCAACACTTACAATTATTTTTTTATGCTTTAGGTGTCATTTAATAGTGCAGATTCTTCTACTGCCGATGAAGCAGATTCAGTTACCGTTGAAATAGATGATTTTATGAAGGTGTGTACTATCCATCTCTTTGTCCTCTTTCTGACGAAACTCATGCTTGTAAATTTGAACACCAGCTAGTTTGGTAGGAAAGTTATGTCAAAACTTTATCTTCGTGATTGGCAGGTCTTAGGAGAGTTATCACCATCTCTTTCGCTATCTGAATTGAAAAAGTATGAGTTGTTGCGAGATCAGTTTGAGGGCACTTTGAAATGAGGCAAAACGGATCTGTTAGTGCAGACTTTCATAAATGGTTTGGCCTTTATTCCTTATCTTTATTTTTGCCTCTTAGTGTTTACAGCCTCTAGTTAATACGTGTGTCAATGAACTGTATTGATTGATTCCCACTTTGATGTCATATCTGTGGAATGAAAGCACACCGGTCCTCTTACTAAAAGAGTATAAGATCCTGGATCTGTTTTTCCTTTGGTGCTTTGATTGGACATGCAGATGTGGATTAGAGTAGTGGCCGTCATTAATCAATAAGATAAGGACAATTACTAATTGAAGGAGGAAACCAATGTAATTGGTGATGATATGGTTCATTGGATGTCCAGATGCATCGAAGATTTATATTTAGAATGCTAGAGATTTGGGCCTTTCCTTCCATGCAAACCACCGAAAAGCCTGATAAAGCTTGTTCCCTGTGGAAATAACCGGAACTATCCAAAGCCAACTTCTTTGGTTTGTGGTTTAGTTCAATCCTAGTCAAGGTTGAAACCTGAACTAAGATTCATATGTTTTCAGGTCTGTATTTCTATATTTATCCTTTTAGGTACTTCTATCAGTAGACCTAATTTGATATATTAACACTTGCAGGACAGTTTTGAATGATGGCTGCTACATTCTGTTGTAACAACCATTATATGACAGGAATAGAAACAAAAGTGCCATTTTCTTTTACTTTGAATTATTGTTTAAAACTGCTTAGTTATTTAATATTTAATATATTATCCTTATTGCAAAATATTCAATATGCTCTTTAGTTACTAGCTTTAGTCATCACGGTTGATAAAGACAGATACTAGGTCTTGACCTTCAATGTTAACCAATTGATCGTTTGATTTTCTTTTTCGTAAAAATGACCACCACTACAGTGGACAGAAATTTACTGTCCTAGTTCTGTACCATGTACAACATTAAGTGGCCCCCTTTTGATGTCAGCAATTATACTCGATGTTGTTAAAGACCACTTTAACAATCATACAGCCTAGAAGTATAGTTTTATGTATTTTTCGTGTTTTGGAAGGTTGGACTTATTATCTTAGATTGCTTTTTCAGTGCCAATAAGCTTCTTGCCATTTGACCATAATGACTCCACCGTAGAAACCATGCATGTTCTACTCTTAAGATGGAGTTTCTATCAATTGCTTTTATTTAATTCAAATATTTATTATGGCTTGACATACAAAGATCTATAGACAGCTACTGAATGATTTAATTTGATTTACTCTTGGCTGTAAGTTACTATTTGTCATGGGATAGTAGTGGATTAGAAGCACACAAAGTATGCCTTGATAAGTTTTACTCGAGCATATTGTAGTTTTAGCTATAATTAGCTAACGTGGTTGTTGTGAAACATCACTGTAACAGCGTATTTACATGATTTTGAACCCCTTATATATTATGAAAACCTTATTCATTATAAGCAGTATTTTAGTACAATCTATTTTTAAGCCCATTATAGCTTTGTGCAAAATGGTGAAGTATAATTTCTCTCGAAGATAATGTTTCCATTCATCGTTCTCTTGGGGGACACTTGCAGGTTTTGTTGAAAACTAAGACTTAACTCTTCGTTCTGTGGGATCTTAATTTGATATTTTATGTTATAGTTTTCCAACTAAATGTGCTAAACAATATGACAGTGCTTCCAGAAACTCTTCTATGATAGAGCTTCTGAATCTTGAAATTATTCTGCCACAGGTTTCTCAAGCAGTATAGATAGATATGGTATGCTGCAAAACTTCAGTAGCATTTACATCTAGTTTCCATCAACACCAACATACGTGGCTTATGAGTTCTCAATAATTCTTTCAGGGGTTTGCAAGAGTTTCTTACTATCAGCCCTGAACTAGAACATGTAACTCGGACTTAGGGGACACTTCCTTGAGGAAAGCTCTACTCCCAGCAACTTTCAAGTAGATGAAAGAAGCTCGGCTGGCTATCGGTTATTGCCCTTTGTGAAAGCTTATCCTCAATATGGCCCCCCTTGTATGGGTGGGGTGTTTGTGGTAACACTTGATTACCAGGAATTCCTATATATTTATATGACAAAGGTGCGTAGTTATTTGAGGAGTATTTACTTTGTTGACTCAAGTCGAATCTCAGGGAAAGAGAGCAAGGGGAAGAGGGCGTAGCAAGCGCCTCGATTCAATCATCCAATTCGTTCTGACAGACATGCATGATTTAGCAGTCAAAAGCAATTTTGTAAGATAGATTTATATTCTATGATGAAAGTTGTGTTTTTTAAATTATTAACGGAGGTACCATGTAGTGACCGCATCTAGGTTCAATTCGTGCTGGATGCTTCTGATGAATAGCATGGCGAAGGAAGAACTTGAGTTGCGCCTGTATTGAAGCGGAACTATTGAAGGTCAAAGCGAAACAAAAAGGTAGGCTTACTGGCCCATGAGTAGGAAGATCTTATAATTGCTGCAAAGGAGCAAAAGATGCAAACTTATCCTGTCAAAATCTTCGACTTATATACAAATATTTTGTTAATTAACAAGTTTCTTTCAAATATTTGAGTGGCAATGATCAGCTTGGTAATTTACATTTGAATGTAATTTACAAATGACAAGCACCGTTGACAACATTTTGGTTGTAATGTCCAAGGTCTCTAGTCTAGTAATATTAGAGTGGACATCCGAAGGGACCGGCAAGGTTTAAGTTCCCCAATTGTGTGTGTGTGAGATTTCAAAAAAAAGAAAAAAGAAGAGAGGATGGTAGTCGGAAGACGATAGAGTCCCTAATGTATGTCTGTACTCAGGCTACTGACTGAATGTACTATTTGTCCAACCAAGTAAGAACCCACTTAATATGCGAGTCCTCTTAATTCTCGTGTCATAGTTGGGTTGGTGGAATTTCCAAGTTAGGCAGTCTCTCTCATGAACATCTGCTCTCTCATGAACATCTGCTTACATATATATACTAGCATATGTGCATGTACCTTGCACGTATTTTAACATTTCTTAATTAGTTTAGGAAGACTCTTTAGAAAGACCAAATGGTAGTTTTTCTAATTACTAAGTTGTCCTTATGAAAATTAATGAACTATTTTTAATTAGTATAAGTATGTAAGGGTATTTTCAGAATTTAAAAGTTTTACCATCTAAGTTTTCCTATTATATAGTACAATAGATAATGAACTATTTTTAATTAGTATAAGTATGTAAGGACATTTTCAGAATTTAAAAGTTTTACCATCTAAGTTTTCATATTATATATATATATATATATATATATATATATATATATATATATAAATTACACTTATTTTAGCTCACATATTATATACTTTAGCTTTTTCATAAAAGTTTTGATATTGTTGAATGTGATAGTACGCGTACGTCTTTGACCTGCAATTACAATAAAGCTAGCGTTAAAACTTGTCAAACTCCTCTAAAGGATTCCCTAGCTAATTTTATAGATTCTATAGCGCTATGCTTAGCTGGTTTCAGCCGGTATCAGGTATGAAGCATATTTGATTTTTGTAAGTTCACATATCATCCATGTGTGGTCAACGTCTATTTCCAGCTCTTTGTAAACTCATCTGCTTCATCCAATGCTAGTACCGAACATTGTGCATTTTTCGACTGTCACACACGTATACTTGGAGTGTCTATGTCGTGTCCAACATACGATCCATCCATAGGTACTTATATGCAATCAGGACAATATTATTCATCCTTGAAAACATTATCATTATATATAACCTTCAACAAATTAAGAGGATATATGTGTGACAGCCGTCATTTTATTGAAGGTGAAGGAATACAGAAGTAAGAACCATTACATGAACTATATATATATATATATATATGTAACCTTTGTTTACATATAAGACTGAGCATTCATACTTCCTCTTTGTGAACTATTTTGTCCACAACAACGTACTTATATAATCGAGAAGAAGAAAATTAGCATGCATGCATGTTACCGGTTATATAGTTAATTTCTAAAGGCACTCTACATTTTACTTCAAGACGGTCGTAACATTAAGAAGGACTGTCAACTTCGTTCACAGTCTATCTTAATATTCAAATTCTTTAGGAGTACTGTCAACTTTGTTGGTAGTCATACTAGCTTTGGCAGTCCTAGGACTGAACTGTCCTAGAATAAAATGTGGAGTGTCTTTAGAAATTATCGCTATATAGCTAGGTAGCGCCTAGCTGTCATCTGGAGGGCTAGAAATTGCAGTGAGCAAACTCAGGAAATATTGGACGTCGCAAGTAATCCTCAGGACCCCGTCCCTCCTGTCCCCCAGCTCTTCTTCCGCCTTGTCGAGCAGCGCTGCGACGCACGGATTGTTGAGGAGCTTGACATTCACAAGGATCTTCTCCGTCGACGACGACGCACCGTCGCCGACGAGCACCGGCACGTACCCTCTCGGCGTTGTTGGTGGGCTGATCTCCTCTATTTGATTAGACTGGTCGACCAATCGCTCGTAACTAAGCCAAGGAAGATCTGATCTCTTCTTAACCTTCCACCCCATGAATGAAAATTTGTGTTGAGGAAAGCTAGACAGGCGACTGTTAATTAAGCAATGATCAAGAGAATATGACTAAGTCATATATATATATATATATATATATATATATATATATATATATATACATAATCAACAAGTAGAAGAGTTCTCACAAATAATAAAATAAATTTTCCTTAGAATTAGAAATGGTCATTTATCTTAATTATATATATATATTCCTTAGAATGAAGGAAAAAAAATTATGATTACGTATGTAAGATTTGGTGCAGCTTGTTAGCAATTGCATTTTCCATGCTTCTTCTAGAAGATTTTATGATCGATCATTCGCTAATTGTCTGCCTTTCAATTCAATATTAGATAGTAGTAGTGTTGTAACTTGCTGATAAAACTCTCTATTGATACAATAAATGTTTGAGAGCGCGCATTCATGCTTTATTTTGCAACTCCCTCCACGTACAACTTAGCCTCCTTTTTTTTTTATGTAGATATTAAGAAAGATTAAAAAAAATGTCGTGCAGCCCAGCTCACAATAACCGCAGCAGAAAAGCAAGATTGGTGCCGCTAGCTAGAACTTAAAGGGAGCTGAAAAACTATATATATATATATATATATATATATATATATATATATATATATATATATTAGAGAAGTTGGCAAGGAAGATTGATCATGCTGCCGAAAACACTGCCTAAATTAACCATCGCCTTAGAGTTAGTTCACATGGGCGGAGCTAGGATTTAAAATTGGGACGGACTAGGTTAGGTTGGGGTGCACTGGCTATGGATACACTAATATAAAAAATAAAATTATATATATATAAACAGTAATGCTATTCGTACCTTCAAAATGTTCTTCCAAACCATCCCTCCTTATGTAGCAGTTAACGTGGCAAGTTATTAAATAATATTATATGACATATACTATGGCAATTGTGGCAAATTTTATTCCAAAAAATTAATTACCAAAAATATTAATGTGAAAGTTAATGTTAATATTAATATTAACTTTAATGTTAATATTTATGTTAATATTAATACTAATATTAATTTTAATTTTAATTTTAATTTTAATTTTAATTTTAATTTTAATTTTAATTTTAATGTTAATTTTAATTTAAATTTTGCCATGTTATCTGCCACATTAACCGTCATGCCAGCTGCCACATAAGGAGGGATGGTTTGGAGGGACATTTTAAAGATACAAATAGCATTATTCGAAAAAAGAATAGGGAAGAGGGGGGGGGGGGGGGGGGGGGGGGGGGGGGTTGGGGTTGGCCCTCCCGGGCCACTCCAGCCCCAGGGGCAGACCCCCAGGTAGCTCTGCCCCTGCATACATGCATGAGGAAAGTTTTCCCGAGTCCATGGAAGATTGAATCAATAAGGGTGTTTGAATCCACAAACTATTTATAGATTAATGTTGAATCAATAAGGGTTTTCAAATCCACAAACTATTTAGGGAAACATTGAATCAATGAGAGCGTTCGAATCCACAAACTATTGGATGCCACCAATGATGATAGATATGTTAGGTTTGTGTTTTCACTTGGTTTTGAAAACTTTTAGTCCCACATTCAAAAACCACCATGGTGCATATCACAATATAATAGTTTTGCTTGTGTTGGATTATGCACATGGGGTGAGATGACCCATGTGGCTTGATTTTCCTAAAGAGTTAACTGTAAGTCACAAGGAACAATTCATTATTTTGTCGCTCTCTTTTGGAATCCATAGGAGCTAAGCCTCGACTCCGACTCGGACTCGAACAAAGGACGCAAAGTGACACACTTTGCACTTTGTCCTCAGCACGTCAGCATCGTCGCATGGCGTTCGTGCGCTCTTTTATGCGCGAGTTGTATGAATGGTTGCTTGCTCGAGGCGCATGCATCTAGCTATGCGACCAGACGTCTAAGTGTCCTGGTGCATATGCGGCCTTGGGCTATGCACCTAGGGGCCATGTGTCCAGACGCTGAGTCCAAGATCTGTGCATCAAGGTGCTACGAGTCCAGCAGCTATGCGCCTAGGGGCAATGCGCCAGGGACTATGCGTCCAATTGTGGGCGTCTGTTTTCCACGCGACCTTATGTGTCAAGGTGCTATGAGTCCAGGAGCTATGTGCCTAGGGGCTACGTGTCCAGGCACTATGCGTCCAGGGACTATGCATCCGGTTGTGGACGACTGCTTTTTGCGTTGTCATGCGTGTCCACTGTCGTTGCTTTCAATGCGGGCGGTGTTGTCAGCGTGCGGCGCGCTGCTGTGTCTCGACATAGTACTCTGTGCAGCAAATTTCGTAGGATTTGGTCTGCTAGCGGTATGCGCACATAGGTGCAGTACTGTTGCTATATAAATAGGGCTCCACCCCTCTCATTTGAAAGGTTGGAAGAGAGAAAATGTGAGAGCCACAAATCCAATCCAGAGAGATTATATGGGGCAACCGCAGCAGGCCTATGCGCCTACTCCAGGAAGCCTATGTGTCTACCCCAGGAAGCCTATGGGCCTCGTCGAGCTTTGGTTGAAATGAGCTCCAAGTCTTCCCGAAAGTGACCCAGACTGTTCCAAAAGATCATGTGCGAACTTGCTGGTTCCTTTGAGCAGATCGTCTATAGAGCGAATCTTTCTTTGAGCAATTGTGACCTTTGACCCCAGTAAGGAGTTTATTTCTGTTATTCTCTTGTTGTTTTTCGTCATATCTCATTATAGCATCTGTGAACGTGAAGATAAGAATGTTATTATTTATTTCTTCTTCATCCTTCTATTATGTGAATGTTTTTTCTCAATTGTAACTGCGTTTGCAAGAAAGAACTGGTTTTCATTCTTTGTGTGCTTGTAACTTGGTCTTGCTAGATTCGTTAATTTCGGGAAACAACTCTTGCATGAATTCCGACTTCTTCATTAGGATTAAACAGAGTGCAGATTCATAGTCCTAGTTCTCATCCTGATACGCCTAGGAACTAACATGTTAAACTGTTGTTTTATTCAATTGCGTTTTTAAACTATTACATTGATGCCCTGTTTACGTACAAACTTGGAGAAAAGAAGAGAAAAAACCTAAACAGAATTAACCCACTTATACTTACTACAAACACACAATGAAAGAAAGATTACATGTCTATACTTATCCCAGTGATAGGACCAAACTGATATATTATTTGCATATAGGAACCCTAAAAGCCACAGTCCGTCCACTTTTCTCACAACCCCTCTGAAGGAAATTGTCCAAAAAAGGTCATGGGCCTATTTTTGGACAATTTTCTTCCTATCTTTGGACAATTTCCTTCACCCTATAACCATTTCATTTCATAATTCAATTTTTTTTGGCTTAATTGCACTTTGATACCCTCAACTATTTCAGTTTTTCAACTTAATATCCTAAGCTTGTTTACTCAACAACTCGATACCATCAACTATTTTAAATTTTCAACTTAATACCTAAAACAACAACAAATTCAAAACTACCCTTGACTCCCTCTCTCTCTCTCTCTCTCCCCCCATGCACCCCCCTCCCCTCCCTCTCCGGATGGAGGAAGGAGTGGGGGTGGGGGCGGCCGACGGCGAAAGGAGGGGGCACGGGTAGAGGCAGAAAAGGAGGGCGGGGGGAGGAGCGGGGGGGTGGCCGGAGGGGAGAGCGGGGGGGGGGGGAGATTACGGGTGGCCAGAAGTGGGGAAGCGGGGAGGGTGTGGTGGGAGTTGGTTTGCCGGGTGTAGTGCCCTGTCCCTACTTCGTGCCCCGTTCTCCGTCCACGGGGTGCGCGAGAAAGGAACACTATCACTATCGATTCGGTCGGGACCGATAGGTCGGGACCGATAGGTCGGGATCGATCGAATCGATCGAACGGGAACGGTTGAATTAAGATCCATTCCCCGTTATGGAATAGCTTCTTCGGAACCGAGTCCCATACTCAGCGGGTTGCGCCTCAAGGATTGACTCTGCGGCTGAGTCGGGAGAGACCTCCCGTTGCTCTGCTTTTCACGCCGCTTGCGTTGGTTTTAGCTTTATTTTTTGAATGCGTTTTCTTGAATGTTTTCGATGCATTTTCTTGAATGTTTTCGAAATAATCATGTCACAGTCAAGATCAATGAAAAGACATGAACTGAATAATAATGAATAAACTGAATATCAAGAATCACTGTCACGTCCGGTGGACACAAATCCACTACCAATAGACGGAAGAAAAATAAAAGAATACATGGAGTAACTAACTGAATAAAAACTGCTAACCTAGACCACCTCAAGTGCAAGCGATGCGATCTGATGCTGGCTCAACCCTCTTGTCTGCTCCTAACTCAATCTCGACTAACCTGAAGAGATCATCAGGTCCTCAGAGGACTAGCAAGATACATAAAAATGAGCCTTTCTAACAGTTTATTATGCATGGAAAAAGATACAGAATAAACAAGTAAAACTGAGCAATGAATAAAGCATGAATCTATACACTGTCTACACATAGATGAACTGCCGAACAAGGACTAGAGAACTCATGTCATGATGTCAACGGATAGCCAAAACGAATACTCAAACCTTCGTCCCTAGCGTGGACTCGCAGGTTTGAACTACTAACCCTCGTCCCTAGTGTGGACTCGCAGGCTAGCCTCTACTACTAACCCTCGTCCCTAGTGTGGACTCGCAGGCTAGCATCACCCTCGTTCCTAGTGTGGACTCGCAGGCGTAACCCTATACCACTAACCCTCGTCCCTAGTGTGGACTCGCAGGCTAGCATCTACTACTAATCCTCGTCCCTAGTGTGGACTCGCAGATTAGCATCACCCTCGTCCCTAGTGTGGAATCGCAGGTGTGGACCAATAACTACTAACCCTCGTCCCTATCGTGGACTCGCAGGTTAGCCTCAAGGTTCAAGACACGGAGGCACGACTCAATCAAGGCACGACCAATAAGACATAAAGCTAACTGTGAACACTGTCTAAAGCAATGATAAAATATACCAGCTTGATGGAAAAGATACATGGCAACAATATGAAAAAACTGGATAAAATAATAGACAGTGCATGTAAATAAAGCTGTGTAGAAAGGCAAGGTATACTTGCCTTTGGTCCTGAGCTGCTGGTACGGGTCAAAATCCGTATCAAGTCCAAGTATCCTGTTAGATAATTTTACAGTTGTCAATACATAATCTAAGGATAATAACATGTTTATCTATTAATTTGGTTGGTTCCTAGGCCTTCTTAACCCGACCATATTGTGCATCTATACATATTGCTAATTTTACACTTACCCTATATTCTTGAATTCTAAATCCTGTTGGGCTTACAACTTTGCCTATCTCTATACTTCCTTCCCAAGCTTTTGCCCAATCTAGAGCCCTGCTGTTACACACTTATCTGTGGCTATGGAACTCTTGCCAATAGGTCTAAGTGTTATATAACATGTCATTGAAATACTGAGTATCATCATTCCTTCCCTGGAATGTTGATACTACTGGCCCTGTCTCTTCCTGCATATATCAATGCGCTTTCTATGGAACTTTCCTGAAATCTTCACCTAGCTATAGCATTTGTAGTCATATGACCGCTATCTAGGAGGACTGCTCAATGGTATGAGTTAAACCAAACACTCATCTTAATGCTACAGATGTCCATATATATGGAGGGGTCTGCACAAGTGAAAACTGAACTAAAATTCCTGGAGTAAGTTGGAAGGACTAAATACTACTTTATAGGACTGAACCTATTACCTGCTGATGCACACAAGCAAGGGAGAAGACAGTGGAGGCACACAGAGCTTGTTGATTTGCTCCTGCACCCAACCTGGTATGGTCCATGCCACAGAAACTAATACCCCCATGTGAACTGTCACATGTATGCACTGATACAAAGCCTTATTCAGAGGCTGAAACCTACTCTGTTTTCCTGTAATTCATCAAGACACACATACACTCAATCGTTTATTCTTACACGCGTGATCCATGTAAAAGCTTTACAAGGCAGTGTATAATCCTCCTTAGATAGACCCTTATATCCTGCAGGACATGAGCACCAAGCCTTGTTATCAGGCCAAAAGAGGGCAAGGCTTGACCTTACAATATGTCAATAACATTGCTCAATCAACATCAATACTGGAAAATCCTTTAGCTGGAGAAAATAATGTTCCTTAGGGAAACTGTAAGCCCCTGATTTTCAAAATTCATTTTTAATTAGTGTTAATTATTTTTTTGTGACAAATTAGCCTTAAAATAATTATTTAGATTTTTAGGAATTTTTCTAGAATTTTTAAAATGAATTTTTAATAAGTTTTAAAAACAAAAATACCATTTTGTAATTTTCTAAATTGTTTTAATACTGTTTTGTAATTTTTAGATTTGTTAAAATATCATTTTGTAATTATTAGATTGTTTTAATATCGTTTTGCAATTATAAATTTGTTATGTGCAAATTTTATTTGCACTTAAACTGTGCGGGGTGGGTTATGCAAATTCCTATTTGCAACTACCCACTGTTAGGACCTATTTGCAATAACCTAAACTAGGAGGACCTAATTGCAAATCCTAAACCTACCCCCCCCCCCCCGACCGACGACCGCCACGCCGACGGGCAGCCCCCGCCATTTCCGGCTGCCCGACCGACTTAGCACCGCCCAAAACCCCTATAAATAAACCCCTCTCTCCCCCCAGTCAAAACCCTAGACTCCCCGACCATCCACCGCCGACCACAGCCCCGTTCTTCCCCGACGAACCCCCAAAACCCTAACCCTACTCCGGCGGACCCCAGCGCCGCCTCCACAGCCGACGTCGTCACCAACCACCACCACCATCGTGTTCGCCGCGCTGAGCCGCCCCCAGCGCCACTGGAGCGCCGCCGTCCCGACCGTTCCTCCGCCGTCCGCAGCTCTCGAATTTCCCCCTGTGAAGTCGGACACGTACGTGTCAGTTGTTTTCGTGTCTTTTGGTGTCTCGTGTTGGGTCTAAAATGTTCGCCGTGTCCTGGCGAGCACGAGCGTGGACCTGGACACGTGAAACTCGTGTCGTGCGTGTCGAATCGACCCAGACACGTTAATACCTGTGTCCCTAACTGTCAGGACACAGGACTGTGTTTTATATTTTTTTTTATTATTTAAAATCACTTAATACCTAATAAAATTAACCTAAACCCTAACTCTAACACAACCCACGGGCTGACCCCCTGGCTAGCCCGTTCTAACTTAAAACCCTCCCGCTGCTGGGCTGAGTTCGAGCCCCCTCTCTGTTCTCTTTTTTGTTTTTCCTTTTTCTTTTCTTTTTCCTTTTGTTTTATATTTTTTTTTATATGTATATGTATATATGTATTAATATATGTATATATATATGTATACTGTTTTTAACAGTATTTTATATATATGTATATATACTTTATAAGTTAGTAAATTTTATATATATATGTTTGTATATATGTATATATTTTTATGAGTATATATATTCTATATATATATATACATTTTATAAATAAGAATTTTCTTGTATATATCTATATATATATATATATATATATATATATAGATACTTTACAATTAAGTATTTTTCCTTATATATCTATATATACTTTTAGCATAAGTATGTATATATTCTTTTTACAAATTTGCCTTATTAAAATAATAATATTTATTTTGACTATTACCAAATTGTATTTTATTGTATTACTGCAACCATTTGGTGTCCAAGCCTAGCATGGGTATTTGGGCTCAAATGTGTTTTCACACATTCAAGACCTGTACAAGTCATATTGGACTTGATTCATGGCCTTGGGTCCTGTATTTGAACTTTGGTTCAAATTATATACATGGACGAAATACGCAGATAATTAATTATTGTGTGCATTGCTGTTTTTGATTTTCTAAAAATACTTAAAGTATTACAAAAATTATGGAAAAATAGTTTTTAGATACTTTGTTAAGTTGGCTAATTTAGTATAATTTTTGTAGTATTTAAATTACTGTTTTGCCACTAGTTTGGCTTATGAAACCAAAACTCACTTTCTGCATACTTAGGAAAAACTGATTTTTATAAAATACTTGTACTGGTTAATAAATTCCAGAAAAATTATAATTAATTTCTATGATTAACAAGGATCACTTTGATACTTTACTTTAAGAAAAACTAGGCTTTTTGCCTATCTCTAAAATTGTTAGAACACAATAGTCTTTTGATTTATTTATTGATTAATTACGACTTGTAGCTTTTTATGTTATTTGCAGTTTTAATCGTGTTGAACCCCATCCCTCACTAGTGTAAAGACCCTGGAAAGTTAGTTAACATAGTGTGTCACCCCCACATTGGTCTCCTAGGCCAAGTCATTATTTTGGCTAGGTGCCCAATCACAAGTCGTGTCACACCAGTTTAGTGATCTAGTATTTTAGCTTAGTGTAAAAGCTAAGTTATTGCATTTATTTCTACAGTGACGAGTTACTGGACGTCCATAGCACTGTTATCGCAGCTTGTTTTGTTTTGCTTTGCTAGAGGCAAGTACTTTCTACGAACTTTACATACTGCTATAAACCATAAAACTGTGAATCACCAACCATGTTAAATGCTGATCCTTGGGGTAGCAAGTTAGAACTTTACATGTTGTATTACTTTCAGTCTCTACCATGTTTATACCGTATTTCATAGTCTCTCTCACATGCTTAAATAAACGGGTTAAAGGGGAAACTGCTAGTAGTGTACGTGATCATAACCCCCTTCTCCGTATGTATTTACCGAGCACCGTTACATTCTATATGTATCTGTGTCGTATGTCTGGTCCCGCGTTTGTGTATGGATATACACCGATGCCGTTATGTGTACGTATGTGCACATCAGAAAATTGATATGTACCGCTGTACATCCTGATTACCTATTGACTGATCACTCACCTACTACAGTTTTAAACTTTAAAATATAAATCTATTGCCATGATGAAATACAACTAAAACTAAACCAACATGATATGTCATTTCCTTTTATCACATGATCAGTATTATATGTTTGTTAGATTTAGTACTTGCTCCCGTCCTGACAGGATAACGTTGTAGGTATCCTTACTGAGGAGGAGTTACTCTGTGACCCGTACTATGAAGATACTGCCGAGGACCCGGCTCTGCTTTACGAGAATGTTCCTGCGGGGAACCTCGCCTAGATGTCTTTTGTTTACTTAGACTTTTAAGACATGTATTAGACTATATCATTTTGTAACTGGACATGTATCCAGTTTTACATTTCAGTTTACTTGTACTTGGACATCTTACTATATACGACGACTTTTGTGTTTGGAGCATTTATGATTCTTCTTCACTTATAGAACTGTTAGCACATTTAGTCTTATCCTGTTGTCTTTAGAACAGCTTACTACGTTTTATCTCAGCGTAGGCTGGGCATGCCTCGGCCTGGCCCAACAAATTGGGTAGCGGGTCGTGACAGAAACATCAATCTAAATTGCATGTTCAGTCAAACTCATAGCTACACGATGAAGCTACAGATGCAAGTAAAGAAATAAGGATCAGGGAGGATCCGGAAAAAGCAATGTGGCTCATGTCTACTACTCTCCTTGTTGCCTGCATCAGAAATAGGCCTGATACACTACATTGGACATTAAAGAATGACAAAACACATATAGAGGACAATGCCATATGAGTAACTCTCAACACCCTGACAACTATTGACAATTCCACCCACTGTTGCTTGCCAAGGCCATCAAGCTCTGTCTAATGTTGCAAATGCATTTTTGTACTAAGTCTGGCATGCTCTTACTCAACTCTGTACCATTGCATATGGTACCAGGATCTTTGACTTGAAATGGGCCTATATCTATTGCATGCTACTCCCAGGTACCAGTTTAAATGCAACTGGATATCCAAATGGCTGTTTTGAGCTTTTCTAATCCCTTGTTTCACAAGTCAATTGATACACCCAAGTCAGACTATTCTAATAGTACTGACAGATACAGTTTCCATAAATACATATATATCCCTGTGGTATATCAACTATCCCATGATCAGGTTCTTTTTAGTATCAACCTTAGGTTTTCAAGTGAACACAGGACAGCCTTTAGTTTCCTCTCCAACACAGATACCTCATTGACATATGCAACCCTATGTTTTCTTGTTTTGTTGCTTGCACAATAGTGAAACAAACCTGCCACACCTGTTCAGGGTATCATCTATAGGCAACCTAGGCTTCACCTACAAGGCATCCCAATCCTAGGTCTGTACCAAGTTCAGATCTGACATTTGTCATCCTGAGGTGCTTTAGGAATCAAATGACTCTAATCTCTACCATGCCTCAGTATTGCCCTGTACAAATATTCATGTTAAACCCATTAGATATTGAGTCACTGGCTATAAAATCCCCTGCATACTTAGTTGCACATATATAATACTTTGTAGGTGCACACAGAGGTTGTTATTCCTGCTGTATTCAGAAGGTGTCCAGAATAGTCTTTGGCATCGAGTCAACCTCTGATATATGTGGACTCTCACCCTTATGGACCACATATGACTGATACATGAGGGATTGGACCTAAGGTGAATGCAGGACATTATAAATTAGAGTGCAGTAGCTAAACAAACAAAGGGACAACACATACAAGTCTGGACAGGGTGAGCAGATGGTTGCTCTCATGGGTGCTCAAGTCTGAACCCCATAGGAGGATGGCCGAACTCTTGACAGGTATCAAAGATGGAGCCAAGGGATTATACTCTAAGATGTAGTGTAATGCAATGTAACACCTGTACACTATCTATCTGAACATCAATTGAACAGATATATCAAAGAGTATGAGGTCTGAACAAAATGAATGACTAAGCATCAATATTCTGATACTTAAACAGTGAACAACATTAGAAGTTTAATTAAACTGCACACTTCTAATAATCTCGAATGACTGCACACTTCTAATAATCTAGTAGATCAATGTGTTAGTTTAATTAAACTGTAACCAACCAATAGTCCTCATATGTTATCTCTATTTCAGCCTGTCTTCCTATGCCTATTGGCTTAGAACACAACCCCTGGCACTTCCTCTTAACCATTAAATCAAACACTTGACCTACCATAGAAAGGATTTCGAATTAAGGCAGGGGAATACCTGAGGGTTCGAGTGCTGGTTTTTGGTGATTCCTAGACCTTCTCCTTGGTGTTCCTGCGGCAGGAAGGAAGTTGTGCTGCTAGGGTTTGTAGAGAAGGCTGATACATCTCTCCATATATATATAGACACGTAGCTTAGATAGGATTGAATCAATGCAAATCGTATTTGAATTTCTCAAGGACGGGCTTAGATAGGAGAGGGTTTGATTTGAACTGCTGATCCCATCTATAAGAATTTAAATGTAAAAGGGGGGGGGGGGGTCGGTCAGTAGCAGGGAAATTCAAAGAAAGAAATTTTGCACTAAAGCCCCTTTTATTACCTTTATTCCCATTTGGTCTCCTTTTGATATTTAAGTAAACCAACATAACAAAATATGTATATGAGACAATAAAGAAAGATTTATACAAATTTTAAAAATTCGAGAAATTTGGTCAAGGGGTTGACAATGGCTTGCATTTCGAACTCGTATTTCCTATCGAACTTCTTGAATAATGCAGTGTTCTAATCGGTTGCTTGTGCGATTTCAGGTAATCGCGTAGGTGACGTCTAGCGCGACCAACAAAGTTCTCTCGCCTGAAGTAAACTCAAGGTGAGTGGCTGACCCTTCTCTTCTCGACCCCTTCCTAGGTAAATCGATAATGTTGTTGCGAATGAAAGAATAAATGCAAGGGCACGGACACGGTAAAATGATTGAGTTTTCAAAGAGAATGTAGGCTATGTCTTAATAACTAGGGGTGAGCATATAACGGTTGAAAACCGAAAACCGAACCGAACCGAACCGAAATATGACAAACGGTTCGGTTTTTCGGTTATCGGTTCGGTTTACGGTTTAAAATTTTGAAAATTTGAAATAACGGTTCGGTTTTCGGTTCTTCATCCGAAAAACCGAACCGAACCGAAAACCGATTTAGATTTAGTAATTTATCAAACTATCCACAATATACATATACTAATGTTTATTAACCCCTAACTGAGCGCACTCTCTTCTCATATTCTATGTCGGTGCTTCTTTGAGCACTCTCTCTATCTACCATCAATCTATATATACTAATATCTTTCACTCTATGTAATATAACAATTCATATATACAATAATGTCATATATTTTTTAAAAATTTGTTATTTAAATAGGCTCATTTTGCTAAAAACTTGAAGGCCTTGCACATTGGCCCATGAAACCGAACCGATCGAAAACCGAACCGAATTAATTCGGTTCGGTTTTGTTCAGTTTTTATAAAAACGGTTCGGTTTTCGGTTTTGAGAAATACGGTTTACGGTTATTTCGGTTTTCACATATTCTGTTCGGTTTGAACCGAACCGAACCGATGCTCACCCCTATTAATAACTAAAAGAAAAATGGTCTTTGCACGGTCATGGACAACTTGTCGACAAGGTAAATTTTCCTCGCACGACAACCCGAGGCCACGGGACCGTTGCGGCCAAGAAAGGAAACAATTACATAGCTGTGCTAGGCACGGGTTAGGCGGGGACTTGCAGCGGGGCTCGCTACTCGCGCTGAAAGAGTCCCGTCTAACAAAAGCGAAAAGGGAGTCCACGATGGCTCTGGGAGCTAGTGACCAACCACACGAAATATTGCACTTGATATGAAAATGATAACAATTGACAGGGAAGAACATGGTAAGTATCATAAGGCGCGGTCCGTCGTGGGTAAGTTCCAACGTATTTTACATTATGCTTGTCATATGCTTGTTTGAAATTCATTAGGATGGTTAGAAACATTCATAAACTAAGTCATATAATCTCTTCAACCAAATGAGAGCTTGGAACTTAAATAGCCACGCACCAGTACAAAGTGTAATGTACTGATCCTCGCTCTCCACGCAGGTACCCCGAACCATGAAGGGCGTTCTACTTAAAGCTCAAGGCGACGTGAAACCTTTTGAAGCCTCGTCCGCGTGTTGAAGGCTTGTGTTCTGAAATCCTTTTGAAGCCTCGTCCGCACTCAGTACCAAAGAAGAAAAATGACGACTCGACTTCCTTCGATAGCAGGTGAAAATGTGTAATGGTTTTTGCTTGTAAAAAGGGATATAATGTATGGAACGACTATCTCATCAGCGTTCATTTTGTAAGTCGAAGTCATGTTATAGCCAGCGCGGCAATGATTATAATGGAGTCAATGTAAATAAAGTTTTAATATCAATGAAAAGTCTACTTCTGTTTCAAATGTGTCAATCAATTTCTCTGCGTACTCTAACTTGATGTTGTGTTTCAGATAACCTTATGACTATGCCTTGTGCGATCGCAACTTAGGTTCGCACGGCATCACGCCCGGGGGACGACTATCGATTCTACGGAATCGGGGCGTGACATAATGGTATCAAAGCACGGCTTTACATCCTTTGGCCTCGCGTCTAGAGTTTCAAAAACCTTTGACCTCGCATCGATGAGATAAGTTATTCCATACAATGAGTCTGTAATAATTTGTGACTGATGTGTTTGCCTTCGTATTGCAGAAGTGCGGGAACCCACAGCCGATCAAGAGCAGAGCGCTTCTAGCGGCTCTAGTAGTTCGCGGGCTGTCTAACGAAACTATCGAAAGGATGCTGTGCATGATGGAAGCGCAACGGAACCAGTTCGAGACCCGACATCAACAGAGGCACGACAGGCCCAGTTTGAAGCTCGCTTCGACGCACAAGCTAAGATGCAACAAAAGTAACTAGATACTCTGCAGCAGATCGTCCAGACGATTGTGGCCAACGGAAATTCTGCGACTATGCCTACTGTCACCGTACCTGCGGTCCAACCCATTGAAGTCGACACGGAGGAGCCCGAGTGTCAACCGGCGGCACCGAAAAACTACAACTTTGAAGTGTCAGAATTCAAGAAAGCGTGTCGCACTTCCTTCAGCGGTACCGAAGGCCCTTCTATGGCAATCGACTGGCTGGAAGATCACTTCGAGCTCCTCGGCATTGAAGAATCAAAGCAAGTCGCTTGCGCACAACTTCAGCTACGGTTGATGCGCACGACTGGTGGGCCGTGCACAAGCGAGCAATCCGACGCGACAACAACACAGCGCCGATCTCTTGGGCCACGTTCCGCAAAGCTTTTGAAGTCGAGTACCTTCCGTCAGCCGTTCGTCAGGCGAAGGAGAATGAGTTCATGCAGTTGAGGCAAGGGAACCGGACAGTGGAACAGTATGCCGCAGAATTCAACAAGTTGTCCAAATTTGCTAGTGTGTTTCTTCCTACAGAGTAGTGCCGTGTGCGACGGTTCGAAGTGGGTCTGCGACGCTCTATCGATGCGCATGTCGGGGTCCCGGAGTACAAGACCACGGGCGATGCTCTGAATTACGCTCTTCGCCTTGAGAGCGAATACCCTTCCGTTGCTGCCGACGTTGTGCGCCACTCCAATCACAAACGTCCTAGCTATACGGGAGGCAACAACTACGCGTCAAAGCGTCCGCAAACTAGCAACTATATGGGCCAGAAACCGTTCCTGCGATACAAAAATTGTGGCAAGCCTGGGCACACTGACGACCACTATTTTGCCAAGGTAGAGTGTTTCGCCTGCGGACAGAAGGGTCACTTTGCTCGAAACTGCCTAAATCCTCGACCGAATCGTAATGTCCCGCCACAAAAAAATCGTCAAGAGAATCGAGGACACAATACAAGAAAAATGAACATTTACGGCACACAAAATACGCCATAAATGATTTTTCACGACATACATTTTGGTGCCGTAAAAGACCATGCTGTAAATGACCCTATTATTTAGGGCGCATTGGAGAACGCCGTAAATGTTAATATACATGTCGTAAATGATCACAAATGAACGTCGTAATTGATTTTCTCACAAAATTTTGACAACCATTTACGACATATTTAGTGTGCCGCTCTTTCACAGCATACCTTTGGACGCCATAATAGATATTCCTACATGATCAAATACGGCGTACATTTGCATGCCATAGTAGCTATTCCCGCAAGATCATTTACGACGTTCATTTTTATGCCATAAAAGATATTTTCGACAAATTATATTTACCATTTTGTGACATATGTAGCGTGTCGTAAATGATCTTTGATGAATATTTTCGTCAAATTATTTCAATGGTAAACAAAGTATACACCATAGCAAAAATAAGTAGAAATAGTTGACTGACATGTAATCCCAATCAAACTACAAAACTGGAAAGTCCTTCGCACGTGAAATCATAAAAATTAATTAGATTCAGTAGCCAAAATACATTAATAGCAAACAAAAGGCAATGCCAAAGTACATCATGCCATATTGATGCATGAACTAGAAAAATTGTTGTAGTACTGAATTAGGAACCATACAATTCAATACAAATTTTCTAAATAAAAATTGTTGAGTTGAACAAAAAGTGTAAATTGTCTTCTATCACAAATTTCAGCTCAATTGGTTGCAGGGGAGAAACTTCAAACACAATATACAGATATTGTTCTTTTGATTGATAACCTGCACAAACACAAATTGTGTTTTCGTTTATTGTATCCAATTTAATGTATATATAGCCAACTACATTTCCAAGTACTCTATTGCCAAGTACTCATATGCAATCAAGTGTTTGACATTATAGCTTTGTGAAACTTTACTACTTTAAGTAACATCACCAATGACATTGATCATATTCTCTTACTGGCTAGATATGAGGTGGCAGCCCCTAACATGCCAAATAGGTGTAGGTAAATTATTTTTCATACATAAGTTCAACATCCAAAATCTTGGGTCACAAAATTTAACTTGAGAAACACTAAGCACAGTTCAGAAAATTAGAGTAAAATATTCAAACACTATATCTTAGTCTACTACCTCAACCCTCCTGAACACAAATGACTTACTGTTACAATAAGGAAAGTTTAGTTTTCTTGTTCAGACAATATCCACTTAATTTACCAAAGCTTGACATAATGTCAAACATGTACAAAGAGCTAAGTAGCTTGTAAGATAGGAAATAGATGAACCAAATGATTGCCACAAAGATTTGCTTAAAAATTAAGACAACAATCAAGAAGTACATGAGTTTCCATGATATCACACATGAGGGAGCATCAACATTGTCACGCCCCAGTACCGAAATACGGAGACGGACTAGGCCAGCTACTCCATATGAGGTACGTAACGTTATACGGAGATCGGGTAGAGATCTATACTGATCATAAGAGTTTGAAATACGTATTCACGCAGCGAGATTTGAACATGAGGCAGAGAAGATGGTTAGAACTACTGAAGGATTTTGACTTAGATCTTCAGTATCATCCAGGCAAGGCGAATATAGTTGCAGATGCACTGAGTAGGAGAGACAGTGCCTTTATCTTGACCTCGCAGAAGCATATTTTAGAAGACCTTCAGAGTATGGGAATCGAAGTAGTTTTGCCAAGGGATATAGGAAGAATGACCAGTATGCAGATTCAGTCAACCTTAGTAGAGAGGATAAGGGCAGAACAAGCAGGAGATCCACAGATTCAGAAGTTGCGGTCGGAGTGTGAATCAGGCCGTAGGAAGAAGTTAGTGATTCATGAAGATGGTACGCTCAGGTTTGGAAACAGACTCTGTGTACCGAGTGGAGACCTTCGGCAAGAAGTCATGTCCGAAGCTCATAGTTCTATTTACTCCATTCATCCAGGAGGAACGAAGATGTATCGAGATATTAGGCAGTACTTTTGGTGGAATGGCATGAAAAGAAAGATAGCGAGATTTGTATCCAAGTGTCTGGTATGTCAGCAGGTGAAAGCCGAGCAGCAGAGACCAGCAGGGTTGCTACAGCCGCTTCATATCCCAGAATGGAAATAGGAGCACATCACGATGGATTTTGTGACCGGTTTACCTAGATCCCCGACTGGTAAGAATGCAGTCTGGGTAATAGTAGATCGACTCACGATGGTCGCTCATTTTCTTCCCTTCCGAGTTGGACAGACTACTAAGCAGTTAGCAGAAATGTACATGAAGCAGATAGTAAGGCAGTACGGTGTTCCAGTTAGTATAGTATCAGATCGGGATACGCGGTTTACTTCCCATTTTTGGCGGAGCTTACACCAAAGTTTGGGAACCAAGTTAAGATTCAGTACTGCTTATCATCCACAAACTGACGGGCAATCAGAAAAAACCATTCAGACGTTAGAAGATATGCTACGGGCGTGCACCTTGGATTTTGGCGGATCTTGGGAGGATCACCTTCATCTAGTGGAGTTCTCCTATAACAACAGCTATCAGGCTAGCATTCAGATGGCCCCGTTCAAAGCATTGTACGGAAGGAAGTGCAGGTCCCCTTTGGCATGGGACGACGTCGGAGAACGGAAGTTGTTGGGACCAGAGATGATCACGCAGACTGTGGAGATAGTTAAGTTGGTCAGAGAGCGCCTTCGAGTTGCACAGGACCGACATCGTCATTGGGCAGATCAGCATCGTAGGCCTCTAGAGTTCAGAGTTGGCGACCAAGTATTTCTGCGGATTTCGCCTACTCGGGGTATCATCAGATTTGGAACCCGAGGAAAGCTTAGTCCAAGATACGTTGGTCCTTTTAAGATTCCCGCTCGGGTAGGCGATGTGGCTTATCGACTTGCCCTTCCGCCTTCGTTAACTGGCATACATGATGTGTTTTATGTGTCCCAATTACGTGGGTATGTCCCAGATCCGAGTCATGTCCTCGATCATTCTGAGTTAGTCGTTGGTACCGACTTAACTTACGAGGAACAACCCGTATCTATTTTAGACCGGCGAGAGAAGGTACTCAAGAATCGGACGATAAGCCTTGTCCGTGTTTCTTGGAACCATCACTCTTCGGGAGAGTCAACCTGGGAGCGCGAGGACGAGATCAGATCTCGGTATCCGCATTTGTTTGACCAATAACGTATATTTGTACCTTATTGACACGATTCCATGCTTATCTGCACCTGCTTGTTTGGCGCTTTGTGATGTATGATAATAACTGCTATGATAGTTAACTTGTATATGATTGTGCCTTGCTTGTCCTGATTTCACTATCCTGTCTTGGCTGGAATTCCGAGGACGGAATTTTTCTAAGAAGGGTAGAGATGTCACTCCCCAATCCTGGAATACGTATTTTAATACGTAAATCGATAAATTATATCTACCTTGTATTTATACGATATTTATTATGCAGTATTTCTTCATGCATTTCCCAAAAATATTCGACAAAATATTATTTCCTAATTTATTTTCTGCATTTGGGCCTACAGTTTTGGCTCATTTGGGTAACCTACTCTTGGTTCACCAATGGTTCATCATGAACCCTTTGGTTCATCATGAACCCATGGGTTCAAGATTCTATATAATAACTCAACTCATTCTCTCTCCTCTCATTTACTTCCTCTCATTTATTTCCTCCACCAACCAAGGCAAGTACCAACTTGCTCAAGAGATGGATCCATATTTTGTCATTGATTTCTTACAAAACTATTTGCCAAAACATGTTCTTCTCCTCAATCTATACTAGTTTAGAACTTGGAAATTTCCATTTTGAAGCTTTGATTTTTGTAGATCCAAGTTTTAATCATTTTCGGATTTTGCATGGTTTGATCTACTTTAGTTGGATTTTATGGGTTTTTGATGCTTCTATGTGGAAGAACATTCCATTTCACCCAAGATGGAACTTTGGAAATCCGAATTTGGAGTTCGGATGGCCAAGTTATGATGTTTTGAAGCTTTGAGGGTCAACCATGGTGTTCTTGCTGTTTGGAGAAGACAGTGAGCAGTGTGCCGAGCTGCTTAGCTTACGCACACTGAACGCAGCCTTGAGTACGCTTCCTGTTGGAAGCGTGTCTCTCCTTGAGCTTGCGTGACTTTTCACGCAGCTCTCTCCTTGAGCTTGCGTGACTTTTTACGCAGCTCTCTCCTTGAGCTTGCGTGACTTTTCACGCAGCTCTCTCCCCTGGAGCCTGCGTGACTTTTCACGCACGCTGCCTTGAGTGAGCCTGCGTGACTTTTCACGCACGCTGCCTTGAGTGAGCCTGCGTGACTTTTCACGTACGCAGCTCCCCTTGAGCGTGCTTTTGTGCGTACGCTTTTGATATTTTATCAGATATTATATGCCCATTTTATATCCTTACGCCTTTTGTCCCGAGCATGATATGAGCACTAATGTGACCCCGGAGAACAAAGTGTTCCTACCTGATACATGTACCTGAATGTCCCAGTTCTTGTTCATGCTCGACAAATGACTCGTAACTCCACGTGGCGTATTTGCAATGATGCATTACACTAAGGAGGGCAGAACATGTTGACATACTGATTGACATGGATCCTCTTTGGGGTACTCGTACTAAAGTACGACTTTAGGAGGATAATCATGCAGGCCACAGCATGAAAGTCCAAGATTTCACCTAAGGTTAAATTAGGCAACTAAATATACTAGATGCATGGGGAGGGCAAAATCCCGAAATCGTATTACACCAGCCGCCTTGAGATACTGTCTTGACGCGCCGGCTGGTCTCCACGGATACTGTGTCACCTGCGACGAGTGGATGACTGTATCCGATTAATTCCTGCTATATATTATATGTTTTAGTAAGGTGGCCTTACGAGGAACCTGTGCTCAATCATACATGTCTACGCGAGCCCCTGGGTTGGCTAGCCTTGCTGGAAAGATACGATCTGAGGATTTCTACATAACATGATGCGAGGATAACCTCGTCCCACTAGAAACTCGTAAACTTGATTGGCCGTGAAAACAACTTGCTTGTACCCTATTACCTTCCGTGAATAACTGAGGGAAGCGGACTGTCATGGTACGTGATCCAACCCATGTTCTTGTTTGATTGTTGGGTTGGTTATCGTACTATGACAGGCTGTGGACCGAAGTTATGAACAGAAGACTTATTCTGATTGTGGAGTGCTACTTCTATGAATGACTGAGAAACATGGTCTATCATGGTACATGATCCAACCCATGTTCTTGTTTGATTGTTGGGTTGGTTATTATGCTGCGATAGGCTATCGACCGAAGTCACGATCAGAAGATTTTATTGTTTATACCTTTCAACTTATGTGAAAGTTATAGAGTACGACACGTCCCGACTCCATGCGGCACCTTTTGTCCTTGTTTGGTTGTAAGGGTGCCATATAGGCTCGAAGATGTTGCGTCACCCTATAATAGTAGCATAAGTAGTACTATTATCAGTCATTCTATTAGCTAGATTTTTAAATCTTAACTCTTGTGCCCCTTTGGCGGTACTTGCTATTCGAGGCTGACCCCGCTGGTTTTGTTTGGCCAGATCTCGTAGCAGAGCCTGAGGACACGATCTTCCTCCCTGACATCCATGGTGCATACTAGGAGCATGGCGGTTCGAGGACTCGAGTGGGTTTCTTCTCCACCACTCCTGCTTATACTTTTGCGGCATTTAGCCACCGACACCTGTTAGCCGGATTACTTGATATTTTGTGTCAGTACATAATTGTAATTAAACAGACTACAGCTGTGTATAATTTTGTACTCCTGACTCTCTGAGATAGCTAAATTATAAAGCTAGTCTCTCATGATCATTTTGATGAAGCGTCGGGGACGCCTTACTGCTTTATCTTTAATGTTCATTTATTTGCTGATGTGATTTGATTGATTGAGACATAGAACTCTGTGGGACCATAGGAGACTTGATTGTAGCATGTACCCCCTAGTCACTCGACAGCCACGATCGTCGTATGACGTTACGTACCTCATATGGAGTAGCTGGCCTAGTCCGTCTCCGTATTTCGATACTGGGGCGTGACAAACATCTTGAAGAATATATTGCAAAGATAAATAGGTCGAGAGAAGACTCCATAAATTTACAGAAACAAGATGAAAGAAGGAATATGAGAGTACATAGGTAGAATATGTTCGCTGAAGGGACTTTTATCTGCATTTAGCTTTACAAACAAGAATGTCATATCATGAAAACTTGAAACTCTTTTGAAGGAAACTACTGAATAAATGAGCTAAACTTAGTATACAAGAATACACTCTAAAACTACGATATGCTCATGTCATGTCCATGCTAGAAATGTGTGGCCATGTATAGGACATGGAAAATACATTAGCATGCCAAAATCAGAGTTATTTCCGTATTGAGTCATGTCATGTCCGTATCCGTGCAATATAGGTAGTAGGAGATTATAAGTTTAACATAAACTAGAGAATAGCCTGTGGAAATTATAAACTAGTACTGTCTCACAATTTTGTCAAGTATAATCCTACTAAACAATATTTAAAGTTTTTACAGAAGTACAAAGAGAAAAGTCAACATAAGAAAACCAACAACTATAATGCCTATAGTAGTGCCTAGGAAATATATTTTAAAAACATCAATATGATGCTATTGTACAAAATATTAGAACTCTATTTTGATCCAAAAATAATACAATAAATCTAGCTTCATCAGTGACAGGAAAGAAATCAGTGCAACTCTATCAAAATGCATTATTTTTAAACCATCCCATGTATATGTGATATTGATTTTCATCAACGATCAATATATGCCTCCTATAGGACTTGGCACAAATCAAACTGGGTTATGCCTACTTCTAAGTCAAGAAGCTTTTTACTTTGTTTCACACAAAACCAATCAATTAGTATGAGTTGCAATTACAAATTATCTTCAATTAAAAGAACTCGGCTCATAACAGACAATAGTGGAAAGAAAGAGGGGGTAGGAAAAAATTGAAGTTATTTATTTTCTTCCTAAAACTGTCTTCTTTTCATTCCCATAACTTATCACATAGTCACTTTTTTACATTAGTTCTTGATATGATTCCATGTTCTGTTCTTGTAGATTATTATGGAGAATTGTTTTGGTCCAACAAACCAAAAGAAATGACAAAATACATCCAAAGTATATAATTAAACAATCAAAAATAGCCTAGACTACAGACAACATAGAAAGTAGAATTAAAGTAGACATCATGTACAGTAAAGGTAAACAAAATATCATTAGTAGGATTGCCATGGCATGGAGATATCATATTTGCGAGCTATGTCAATCAAAATCTTGAGGTCGACTAGTACCTCAACTAGATGTAAGAGAAACTGGAGCACATTTGAAGGAGTAAATTCCAGTACTAATGGTTTGATGCACTGACATGTTAGGGAAATAAAAATAAAAATGAATACTTAATTTTTTTCAATGTTCTGTTGTTATCCCAGCTTTTTATCTACATATGTTAGCGTTATTAGTTGCTCTTATTCAGTTTCTAGATATTAATTTTATCACAAAGATACTATGTGGCCTTCTAGATTATGCTTGGTATTTATAAGTATGGACTTAACTTTTTTATGATGTATACAAGACTAAATCGAAATATTGCTATTACATTTTGCCCTTAGCATAATGACTGCTGTAGTCCCTCCTGCAGTGCTGTAGTCCCTCTCATTCTTCTCCTACTGTTATTAATTTTTTTAATCCAAGACTACGTAATGTAGGTAAACATGATTCATAAGATAATTCAACACAAACACATAAAAAATAAGATGCTTCTGAATGATCCAGTATACTAGTAACTATATAATACAAAACACACAAAATGAGAAATGAGGTAATATGAGATACACAGAAATTATGTTCCCCTCATCCCTATTATTGCATCCCTATTATAATGCAGCTACAAAATGTACAAAAAGATCTATGTCCTACAAAAGGTGACTACAATATACAAAGGGTCAGGCTTACTTCCTAGATACTTCCCAAAACTATGGCTATATAATCTTGATTAAGAGAACAAGGCTACGCATCGCCCTTGAAGAAGTGGTAGAAGATCCTTTTGTGGCTTGACTTTGTGTAGAGGTTTTTAGTCTGAGGCAACACATTATGCTCCACTTTGACACACTTGTTGTTTGATGGGTCTGTCATGTGTTTTTATGCTACAGAAAATAACTAGTTGAACATCTTGCTGCCTCGCGATACTTTATATTTTGGAGACAGGCCAATATATATAGTTGCAAAATAAAACTCGATTATTTGCCCTCGTGTGGAGGCATTTGTTAAGGCTAATTAATTACATGTTTGGTCAATATGTTGTCTTAGGCCATTTTGGGATTGTTGTTTATTTTTATTAAAAAAGAAGCAGTAAAATAATCATGAGTAAAATAGTTGTGGGCGGTTTGAAATTCTTGAAAAGGCTAATGTTTTAGAAAGTTCATCAGTAAAATAATCATAAGACAAAGAACTCGCATTGGTAAAGGGGACTTAGCTTTCTAAAAAAAACTTATAGCAAACTAGTAGTGTACCAATGTTGATCCTAGAATCAACGATAATAATTATATTATATGAAGTAGATGTAGCAACATTAGACCATGTGATAAAGTACATTCGAGAAGATGTTGAGCAGTACATTCAAGGAGATGTAGCAACATTATTCTGTACCTGGTTTAGATAATTAGTTTCATCTTCCTATGTTGAGCAGTACATTCAAGAAGATGGCTCCCAAAGCCATAAAGGAGACCAGAAAGTTTGCACAACAGGCTATGGGGACAACAGATGTACGTGTTGGCATGAATCTCAACATGCAAATCTGGAGCAGGGGTATTCGAAGCAAACTGAAAGTTAAATCATGGCCAGTACAAAATTAGTTTTAGATTTTGTTGGAATTTTGAGTGCAATTTTAATGTTTGAACGAATCAAATATTCCTCTACTGAGCTCTGTTTTGAGAAAAATGTGTTGATATTTCCATGATATATCTGCAGAATCATTTCATATTCCTAGAAGCACTCAGATTATTAAATAACAAAAATATTATACATTCACAAAACATGGCCTATCCAACCTCATTTTGCTAAAATATTTTCAGTGATATGTGTTTTTCTTTAACTGGTCTACTTAGTAAGATACAATAATACAAAAGTAGATAGATTTTCTATTTACAAATGTATCAATAAAGAGCAACAAATCCTCTTAATGAAAATCATTATTACCAATATGTGTCAAGTGCCATTTTGTGTATCTGTTGTGTATCATAATAGTAATTGGGGGATTAACGATATTAATGGTTCAGAGTTGTGTATCAATTGGGTTATCTAAGGGAATCATGAACATGTCATAGGTTGCAAGCATGGATATTTACTTCTATCAGTTTTATGTGGGGAATGAAAGTTCAGTTGGTTTCACATCATCCATGTAATAGATCAAAAAGCTAAACTATCCTTAATGAAGTTGTTGTTGGGATAATGCATTTTTCACCTACCAACTAAATCCCAAACTTATGTGAAATACAAGATAACTCCACAATTAATCCTTTAAACCTTACCAAATTAGCTCGAATGGTGTAGGATCCAACAGTGTCAGTGACTCAATGTGCTCATATAGAGATGTTTATTCTGTGTTGACAAATTAGCAGTAAATTTTTAAACAAAAAAATGCTTTTTGTTTGCATCACAAATGACTGATTGTGTAAAAAATGTACTAGCATAAATGACTGATTGTGTATAAAAATGTACTAGCATAAATGACCGAGTGTGTAAAAAAAATACTAGCATTCATGAAAGAAAATATTAGGGTTCTATTGTGTAAGAGAAGGGAACCTTAAGACCACCGTCAACCTCTTCGCACAGCCACTGTGCTGTCGATAGTATTGCTGCGCCGTCGTCAGGCTCGTCATACCGCCGTCCTTCCGTCGAACTCCGCCGTCGACAGGATCGCTTCCACCGTCGACATGATCGTTACCCTTCCGATCGAGTAGAAAGAGGGAGGGGAGAGAGAAGTGGCTCATAGAGAGAGGGAGGGAGAGTGCTACAATGAATAATTTGAGAAATTTTATCGGTCGAGGGGAAGGGAGAGCCGGGAAACCCAAAAAAATTGGTGGGAAAAAGTTGTTGTGCCCAAAATATTTCGACAAGAAGGGGGGGGGGGGGAAGTGGTGTATAAACCACTTTAAGTCTTCTCCCCTCAAATTAGGTATAGTTGGGGTTATAAAATTTTAAGTCTGCTCCCTTCTCATTTTGGCGCCCCTTTTTTTTAAAATATGATTAGTATATATATATATATATATATATATATATAATATATATATATATATATATATATATATATATATATATATAATTTTCTTTTCTTTTTCATAATTTGAAAATATTGACTTTGCTTTTTTTTGCTCTTTTTTTTTAAATTTTAATTTTTTTACTATTAAATTTAAATTAACGTGACATCTTTAAAGATTTTAATTAACATGACATTTTTGCTAAATGTAAAATATTTTACATATGTTGAATATTTTTATGTAGAATTTTTTATTTTCTCTTTTCTAACACTTTGAAACTATTGACTTAATTTCCTTTATTGTTCATTTTTGTTTGAATTTTAGTTTTTTCTATTAATTTCTAATTAACATGATAACTTTAAATATTTCTGCACAGCCTTCCCAATAATTTAAATTCTGGCTTAGCCCTTGTAAATAAACAGTTGCAATGCTAGTAATATATACTTGGTGGAAAAAATTTGTACTTTAATAATCTAAAACTTCTTGCAACAACTATATTTTGTTATATAAAAATAATTGGTTGCAAATATTTTTACAACCAAATCGTAAGGTCGGGAAAGGAAATTGTGTAGAGGAAAGGTGGAAATTGTAGAAAGAGAGAAAATTGTGTTCTAAGGCTAGTACCGGGTTAGGTTCAGACAATGCTAACCAACCCACATGACATGTTATTCCAATGCATCTAGGTTTTGGATCAACCAAGAGTAGCTACAAGTATATATAAGCTTTTGGGGAAATAATGTTCATATTAAGTCCTATATAATGCCCACAGACGTACAACTCATATTAGCTTTATTTTGCATCCGGTTAGGTCCCTTCCTTTACCCTACCTAGTTGTTTATTAAACTAAGATCTAATTCGAGTTGGTACTACGTACTGCCCAACAATCCATATTAAAAAGATGCTAAAATCATATATAATTCAAATTATTTTATAAGTTTTGCATCGATCCTGGGTCCAAGTTCATGTCAGATATGATTTATATCGACCCACTCTCCGTTTTGAGAATTGGGTCTAGTTTAATTTAAACTCTACCCACACAAAACTAAGAGTACAGATCCAGTTTGGACAAAAAGGGTTGGGTCCGCACCTAGAATTCATATAACAAAATAAATTAATTCATATCTAATCCTGTACGGCGTGCACATATGCATGTGATAAATAATTTAGAAAGTTAATTTATATAAACTTTGAGGAAAAGTTAACTTGGAAGAGTTAATTTAGGTAAAAATTCTTAGAAAAACAATTTTTAGGAAAAAAAAAGTTAACTTAGGAAAACAATTCTTAGGAAAAAAGTATAGAGAGAAACAATTACAACATACACGACGTGCATAAATGGATGCCGTAAATAAGTAATCATTTACGACACGCATAAATGCATGCCGTAAATGAGTTATCATTTACAGCGCACATAAATGCATGTCGTAAATAAGTTATCATTCACGGCATTCACAAATGCATGTCGTAAATGAGTTATCATTTACAACGCACATAAATGCATGCCGTAAATACGTTTATAATTACGGTGCGCATGTCCAACACGCCGTAAAAAAGACAAAAAATAACTCTTTTACAGCACACAGATTTGTACGCTGTAAAAGGGTGTCATTTACGGCACGCCGCAACTGTGAGCCGTAAATTGTGCGCCGTAAATGCTAAATTTTCTTGTAGTGACAGGCGCCCCGACCTGCTCAGCCTACTCAACCCAACAACCAAGATCGACGTCCTAATGCTCATGGGCGTGTCTTTGCTCTGACTCGAGACGAGGCGTTCGCTTCCGAAACTGTCATGACATGTATATTGAGTTTCAATAATGTACATCCTCGTGTGTTATTTGATTCAGGCTCTTTGCATACTTTCTTATCGACGGACTTCGCCGCCGAGCACAAATTTTATGTAATATCGTTAGACCTTGATCTTAGCGTAAGTATGCCTTCGGGTGTGCCACTACTCACAAATTTAGCCTGCGGAAGAGGAACCATATGTATTGGGGGTCAAAAGATCGGTCTTGATGCGATAGTTCTAGATATGAAGGACTTCGACATCATACTGGACATGGATTGGCTCGGTCCTTGCAACGCTACCATCAACTGCGCAGGAAAGAAGGTCACCTTCTGCATACCTGGAGTGCCCAAATTCTGCTATTCGTGGGGTGAAGCATCGCCAACCTGCATGGTGATCTTGGCAATTTCGGCTCGGAAGCTGCTGCATTCCGGATGCGAAGGCTACTTGGCGTCCGTTCGTGATATGAGACAGGATGGTGCAAACGCGGATCAAACCGACTGTAAGCCCCCTGAATTTCCGGGATTTTTTTAAATTTTCTAAATGAATTATTTTTCGATAATTCATTTTGATTTAATTAATTTTGATCATTAAATGCTCTTTATCGTGACTTGGATTTCTAGAGCATCAGGGATGCCAGTCTCTGAAAACTTTCTTCTTGAAGTTTGTAGCAGACGAGATTATCTTCATATTGATATATCGTGTCCCACTCGAACTTGTTCCCTTGTGCTCCATTTGCTTCGCGCAACTTTCGGGTCAATTTAGACCAATTTATCGTCTGCCGTAATTCGTGACTTAATTTCCAATTTAATTTTCAGGCCCGACATCGGTCCAATCCAGTCGACCCAATATATGGCCCTGGCCTGTTTTGAGTCTACTATGCACGTGCCACTTGCGTGCCACAGATTTGATCTCCCTTGCGCTCCCATTTCATCCATGATTTAATTTGGTTTAAAATTATTATTTTAATTAAATCTTGGCCCCAAGCCTGACCAACTTGACCCAACACCCAACCCAAATTGGTGTGACCCTACCATGTCTACCCATATCACCCCACTATTGTATTTACATTTTCTCCACTCAAAAATATTCCTATTTTATATAAATATCTTATTTTCTTTATATATTTTTTTTTATAAATATCTTATCTTCTTTATATATATATATATATATATATATATATATATATATATATATATAATACCCTCACTTTCTCTCCTTACACCTCACCCCCATCAATATCCCTCCCCATCACGATCAGTTCTCTCCCCCCATGTCGCCGACACCCTCCCCCTCTCTCTATTCTAATTCTCTCTCTCTCTTCCCTTAATATCTACACACACACACACAAAAATTTAATCTCTCTCTCTTTATAATTACACACACACATACGCTCTCCCCCCTAGCCGAACCAGCTCCCCCTTGGTCGACCCATGGCCGAGCCCCCCATGCCGAGCTCCTCACCCTCCTCCTTCTTCTTCACTTCTCCATCTTCTTCCTCTCATCCTCCTCCATTCTCTTTATTCACCACCCTCCATTTCTTCATTCATCATCACCATTAAATTACCCACACCACCACCATCACCCAAACCGCCACCACCACCATCACCCGAACCGCCACCACCACTTCGCCGTACCCTCGCCGTCCCGCCGCGCGCCACCGCAGTAGCAGCAGCATGCGTAGCAGCAGTGTGCAGCACAGGCGCGGCAGTAGCCTCGTCGGCGTCGTGCCGCCACGCAGTCCCCCGTGGCCCCCTTGGCCGGGCGCACCTTCCCGTGGCGGCCACCGTCCTCTGGGACGCGCCGTCTAGGTGATTCGTACGTTTTTCACGGAATCCCGTCGACGCGCGCGCGAACGAGATCCAGAAAAGGCGCCTCGTCGCAGCAACTTCGTGCACATTTTTTGGGATATCCGACCGTTGGATCGGCAAACTCTTTGCTCCGTCACAATTTCGGTATATCCATCTTCACTTCCCTTAATTTTCGTCCGTTAATTTTATTGTTTGATACATCAAAACCGGCCACCAAATTGACGCTTTAAATTGTGTTATTTATGGACAGTTTTGTGGAGCCAACTTCGTCGGTTCGTATCTCATCCATCGCAGCTCCGTCTGGCGTACCACTGGTTCCTATGCGAAGCTGGTATAATCATCTTCCTTTCCTTCAAGTTTTGTTTCATTGTGAGCACGTTTGGTTGCTTGAATTCGACGCCAAAGTTGGTCGTCCGAATTCGTAATTTCCAATTTGTAAAATTTCATTTTGAACCCGGGACTCCGAAATCAATTTCTGACACCACCAGTAGACTCATGGCATCGTTCTGGCACATTTTCATATAAAATTTGTTAGATTTGGAGGACGTGGGCCCTGGCACGCATTTCGGTGCAAAGCGAGCCCCACAGTCCGAGTCAACGAAAGTTTTTGACGTCGGCTCATCGAAATCCAATTCTGGACATATTGTTGAGTTCGTATCGTCATTCTGGACTCGTTGACATATAATTTGCTAGGTTTTAGTGGGCATTAGTTTCGGCACGCATTTCGGTACAAGTCGGAAACTAATATCCAGGTTAACGGGTCATTTTGAGATCGGCTCATCGGAATCCAATTCTGGACATACCGTTGAGTTCGTATCGTCATTATGGACTCATTGACATATAATTTGCTGAATTTTGAGGACATTGGCTCCGACACGCTTTTCCGTGCAAATCAGAATTTTAATGTCCTGGTCAACGGACCAATTTGAGATCGGGTCAACGGAATCTAATTCTGGATATACCGTTGGGTTCGTATCGTCATTCTGGATTCATGGACATATAATTTGTTAGGTTTAGTGCACTTTTATTTTGGCACATTTTTTGGTGCAAAGTGGGTCCGACACGGACACCATTTTGACCAAAAATTACCTTTTTGCCCCTGTGTCCAAATTAGACTTATGGACAGGCTATTCTAGCTATTCGACCACTCTGGACACGTTGGTAATGGTTGTTTCACCATCCGATAACATCTGTAGATTTTTCCCCTATATATCACCCTATTATTATTATAATCCTTCTCTTTTGTTTGTATTTTGAGATCTATCGATTCCAGTAATTTTATAACCACTGAAATTGAATGTGTTGACCCTGTAGATGTTTATAGAGACTAGCCTTGACCCTGTTTGACCATGGTTGACTGCTTTGACTGAACGTCGAAGTAGAGTCAACATTTGACCTAGGTTAGACTAGTTTTGACCTTGGTTGACCACAGTTGACTATTTTGACCAAAGGTCAACTGTAAGTCAACCGTAGCCTAAAATTGATTAGAACTGGACCGAAGTTGACCAGTTGACCCAAAGTCAACTGTTAGTCAACGTTAGTCAAGTTTGACATAGAGTTGACCTAGGGTTTACCAGAGTTGAACAGTTGACCAAAAGTCAACTGTAAGTCAACCCTTGACTTAGATTGACCTAGTTTGACTTGCTTTGACTTGTCTTGACCTAGTTTGACTTAGTATGACTTGATTTTACTTCCAAACCCTTATATTGATACAGTATTCCACCTATAGGTTCTCGAGGCACTGTTCTAGGACTGAGTTGACATATTCCACCAGATTGCAGACGAGTACATTCTCTGATAATATTTCTGTTTTATGATACCGTCTATGTTTCTTGTATTTAGTGTAGATATCCTTGTTCTCTTGACACATCGTTTACACGAATTGGTATTTCTTTGGATCCCGTCATGAGATGTTATTCCTCGCTTCCCTTGGTATATCTTGTGCAAGTTTTAACTTGTTCCTTGTGCATTGTATAGACACGATTCCAGCAAAGGCTAGCTACCATCTCAGAGAATCGCGTGTCATGATGTGTCATGGTTGGATCCACTATACTATTCGGGGACGGGGAGTATTAGTGTAGATGTGTGGTCAATACCCGCCTTGTATATCTTGTGAACCTTGTGAATGCCAATCCTACACCACACGTATGATTGGCTATCTCATGACCTTGTGCAGACCCAAGCCGGCCACATATTGAAACTAGTACTCACACACTTAGATAGATGATTCTTGATTCTTGTACATGCCATGATCAGTTTTACTTGCCTTGTTCTAGCTCTAGATTTACAGCTTACCTTGCCATGATACTCACATGTATATTTCGTGATTTCTTGTATGCTCTTTCTATTTACTGCTATATTTTCAATATCGTCTAACTAGAACTGTTATTTGAGTTTTGTGCTCGTTCCATCCCGATTGGATATGTTGACAATATTTTAGGAGTAGTTGTGTCCTCAGTTTTGGACTACAAGATGTTGCTAGCTGGGGTGGTTCTCGGTATTCTACACCGTGAGTTGTCTCTCAGGAGTTCTAGGTCTGGTAGTTATTTAGTTTTGTTATTGTTTCCCTCTGTTTTATTTTTGTCTCATATGATCCTTGTAGATTCTAGTTGTTCTAGTGATATTGCTATTATTTCTTGACTTATTGTCCTTAGTTTTCGTGATGTGACATGAGTACATTTCTAGTTATGGATCTTTAGATGTTGTAGTTAGTATAGGGTACTTGACAGCGCTCTACCGCCGATACTGCGGCGTAGGCTGGGCGTGGCCCACGTATTTATACCCGTATATTCGCGTGCGGGTCGTGACACCGACGTTGTGGCAGAATTCCCAGACGTGTTCGCGGATGAGCTACCCGGCATGCCGCCCGATCGAAAAATAGAGTTCACCATCGACACATTCTTCGACACCCGACCGATCTCGAAATCTTCGTACAGAATGTCCCCTGCAGAATTGAAAGAACTGAAGGCACAACTACAGGAATTGCTCGACGGAGGGTTTATCCGTCCGAGTGTCTTGCCGTGGGGTGCGCCCGTGCTATTTGTGAAAAAGAAGGATAGATCGATACGGCTCTGCATCGACTATCGAGAATTGAACAAAGCTACCGTCCGGAACAAATATACCCTGTCCTGCATTGACGACTTGTTCGACCAGCTCCAAGGTGCAACAGTGTTTTCGAAGATTGATCTGCGATCGGGTTATCACCAACTCAAAGTCAAGCCAGATGACGTACCGAAGTCTGTCTTTCGCACTCTTTACGGCCACTACGAGTTCTTGGTAATACCGTTCCGTCTGACAAATGCCCCTGTTGTCTTCATTGATCTAATGAATCGGGTGTTCCGTCCATTCGTTGATAAATTCGTAGTAATCTTCATCGACGACATCCTCGTCTACTCGAAGGATCGAACGCAACATGCAGAGCACATGTGGACGGTACTCCAAACCCTTCGAGAGAATTAATTGTATGCGAAGATGAGCAAGTACAAATTCTGGCTGGACAGCGTCTCATTCCTTGGGCACATCATCTCCGCCGCGGGCATCGCAGTCGATCAGAAGAAAGTTGAGGCAGTTGCTGATTGGAGATGGCCCGCATCAGTTAGCGAAATTCGAAGCTTCCTATGCTTGACGGGATACTACCGACACTTCGTGATGGACTTCACGAAGTTTGCATCGTCGTTGACTCGCCTCACCCAGAAAGGAGTCGCGTTCGAGTGGTCAGACGACTGTGAAGCTTCCTTCCAAGAGCTCAAACAATGGCTCATTTTGGCCCCGATACTTGCACTTCCCGAAGGGACGGAGGATTTCAAATCTTCAGCGATGCTTCTGTCCAGGGCTTGGGGTGTGTGCTCATGCAGCGGGATAAAGTGATATCTTTTGCTTTCCGGCAGTTGAAGCCGCACGAGAAGAACTTCCCCACGCACGACCTAGAACTAGCGGCAATTGTGTTCACGTTGAAGCTGTGGCGTCACTATCACTATGGCGTGGCGTGCAGGATCTATACGGACCACAAAAGCCTCAAGTATCTCTTCACCCAGAAAGAACTGAATTTGTGGCAGAGGCGATGGCTCGAACTGATCAAAGACTATGACTTATCAATCGACTAACACGTCGGGCAAGGGAAATATTGTAGCGGATGCGCTGAGCCGGAAGTACTTAGCTTCGTTATGCATCAACGATCGACTGCTGCATGACTTGGAAGGAATGGACATTGAACTCCGAGTTCGTTTCAGAGACGTGAAACTGTCACAACTGCGGGTGGAACTGAGCCTACTGGAGAGGATCAAGTCTGTTCAGAAGGACGACCCATACCTGGAGAAGATGCGAAAGCTGATATCGACGGGGAAAGCGTCCGACTTTGCAGAGGACGAGTCGGGAGTGTTGCGAGTGAAGTGACGACTATGCGTTTCGGACGACGCAGAACTTATAAAGAAGATAATATCGGAGGCACATTATGCAAAATATTCTTTGCATCCTGGTAGCACCAAGATGTATAAGGACCTCCGCGTTGTCTTTTGGTGGCACTGTATGAAGAGAGACATAGCGCTCTTTGTGTCAAAGTGTATGGCCTGTCAGTAAGTCAAAGACGAGCATCAGCGGCCGGGCGGGGAGATGCAGAACCTTGCCATTCCAGAGTGGAAATGGGATCATGTCACTATGGACTTCGTTGTTGGCTTTCCGAGGACGCCGCGGGAAAACGATACCGTCTGGGTCATCGTCGATCGACTAACCAAGTCAGCGCACTTCATCGCCATCAAAGTTACTTGGAGCGTCGATCGCCTTGCTCAAATATACCTTGATGAAATAGTTCGGCTGTACGGGGTCCCAGTATCTATCGTCTCGGATTGGGATGGATGGTTCGTAGGGCGCTTCTGGAGTAGTTTTCATTCAGCGTTGGGGACCAAGTTGAAGTTTAGCTCAGCTTATCATCCTCAGACTGACGGCCAAACAGAACGGATGAACCAAATTCTCGAAGACATGTTACGACTCTGTGCGATCGACTTGAAGTCAAGTTGGGATGTTTATCTACCGCTGGCCGAGTTTGCATACAACAACAGTTTTCAGTCCAGCATCCAAATGGCACCGTATGAAGCTTTATACGGCCGGAAGTGCAGATCGCCCATTTGCTGGTATGAAGTCGAGGAACAACAAATACTCGGTCCGGAGCTGGTGGAGCAGGTCGTGCAGATGGTCAAGTTAATACGGGAGAGATTGAAGATAGTACAAAGCTGACAGAAGAGTTATGCCGACACGTACCGACGCCCCCTCGAGTTCTCGAAAGGCGACCATGTATTCCTGAAAGTAGCGCCCATGCGTGGAGTTTCCAGGTTCGGTGCGAAGAGGAAATTGAGCCCAAGATTTGTTGGTCCGTTCGAGATATTGAAGCGAGTCGCCCCGGTAGCTTACCAAATTGCCTTGCCGCCTGTATTGTCAGAGATATACGACGTCTTCCACGTCTCACAATTGCGGAAGTACGTGCACGATCCGAGCCATGTGGTGGATTTGGGTAAGCTGGACCTGAAGGCGGACTTGACATATGTCGAAGAGCCGGTGCAAATCTTGGAGCACAAGGATAAACTTTTTTGCAACCGTGCTATTCCTCTCATCCGCGACCTCTGGAGAAACCATTTGGTCGAAGAGTCGACGTGGGAGCTTGAGTCAGAAATGAAGGAAAATTTTCCTTAATTGTTCTCGTAGAGGTAGGTTCTATTCTTAAGTTTCGAGGACGAAACTTTTTCTTAGTTGGTTGTGGTGTAGTGCCCCGTCCCTACATCGTACCCCGTTTTCCGTCCACGGGGTGCGCGAGAAAGGAACATTGTCGCTATCGATTCGGTCGGGACCGATAGGTCGGGATCGATCGAATCGATCGAACGGGAATGGTTGAATTAAGATCCACTTCCCATTATGGAATGGCTTCTTCGAAACCAAGTCCCATGTTCAGCGGGTTGCGCCTCAAGGATTGACTCTGCGGCTGAGTCGGGAGAGACCTCCCGTTGCTCTGCTTTTTACGCCGCTTGCGTTGGTTTTGGCTTTGTTTTCTGAATGCGTTTTCGTGAATGTTTTCGATGGTTTTTATGGCTTGCATTTCGTACTCGCATTTTCTATCGAACTTCTTGAATAATACAGTGTTCTAATCGGTTGTTTGTACGATTTCAGGTAATCGCGTAGCGACGTCTAGCGCGACCAACAAAGTTCCCTCGCCTGAAGTAAACTCAAGGTGGGTGGCTGACCCTTCTCTTCTCGACCCCTTCTTAGGTAAATCGATAATGTTGTTGTGAATGAAAGAATAAATGCAAGGGCACTGACACGGTAAAATGATTGAGTTTTCAAAGAGAATGTAGGCTATGTCTTAATAACTAAAAGAAAAATAGTCTTTGCACGGTCATGGACAACTTGTCGACAAGGTAGATTTTTCTCGCACGACAACTCGGGGCCACGGGACCGTTGCAGCCAAGAAAGGAAACAATTACATAGCTGTGCTGGGCACGGGTTAGGCGGGGACTTGCAGCGGGGCTCGCTATTCGTGCTGAAAGGGCTCCGTCTAAGAAAAGCTAAAAGGGAGTCCACGATGGCTCTGGGAGCCAGTGACCAACCACATGAAATATTGCACCTGATATGAAAATGATAACAATTGACAGGGAAGAACATGGTAAGTATCATAAGGCGCGGCACGGTCCGCCGTGGGTAAGTTCCAACGTGTTTTACATTATGCTTGTCATATACTTGTTTGAAATTTATTAGGATGGTTAGAAACATTCATAAACTAAGTCATATAATCTCTTCAACCAAATGAGAGCTTGGAACTTAAATAGCCACGCACCAGTACAAAGTGTAATGTATTGATCCTCGCTCTCCATGCAGGTACCCCGAACCACGAAGGGCATGCTACTTAAAGCTCAAGGCGACGTGAACCCTTTCGAAGCCTCGTCCGCGTATTGAAGGCTTGTGTTCTGAAATTCTTTTAAAGGCTCCGCACTCAGTACCAAAGAAGAAAAATGACGACTCGACTTCCTTCGATAGCAGGTGGAAATGTGTAATGGTTTTTGCTTGTAAAAAGGGATGTAATGTATGGAACGACTATCTCATAAGCGTTCATTTTGTAAGTCGAAGTCATGTTGTAGCCCGCGCAACAATGATTGTAATGGAGTCAATGTAAATGAAGTTTTATTATCAATGAAAAGTCTACTTCTTGTTCAAATGAGTCAATCAATTTCTCTACGTACACTAACTTGATGTTGTGTTTCGGATAACCTTATGACTATGTCTTGTGCGATCGCAACTTAGATTCGCACGGCATCACGTCCGGGGTACGACTATCGATTCTACGGAATCGGGACATGACACCGGGGGAAAGGGTTTTAAATTTTGAGCAGGGATATTATTGTCCCAAAAAACTTCAGGATATCAAGTTGAAAAAAAATGGTTCAGGTATCAAGTTGAAAAACGAAAATAGTTGACGATGTCAAAGTGCAATTAAGATTTTTTTTCTTTTCTAAAATTGAACTGAAATAAACTATTTTAATCTTTCGTTTTATAAAAACGGTTTAGTTTTCAGTTTTGAAAAATATGGTTTACGATTATTTCGATTTTTATATATTCGATTCGGTGGGAACCGAACAGAATCGTTGCTCACCCTAACTGGATGATAGGACATTCTAACAATCTAGTTAGTACAACAATATTTTTCAAGTTATACATATGTATATGTACAACTCAATTATTATTTATCCAGACGAACATTTTGAAATAGTTATAGACCAATAAGACCTTAAAGTAGGTACATATATAGCACTTAATTAGAGAACGGAGGTAGGGACATCGAGAATTTTGTAGTTTTTGGTTCGGAGATGCAACCTTGCTACCCTATTATTTAAAGGTTGTGTCATAGGTCTAAAGGAGGACTCAAAATTGTACCATCATTTGTTGACATTATGATGATCAAATGTCAAATGAGGGAAAAACTCTACCAAACTTGACAGCTCGTATATATGTTGCGTGTTTATGTATTAATACACTTCTCACTTTATATATGTCATCTCTGTTAGATTATATTTGTAATGTAAATATGGCCCATACCCATAAGCCCAAATGTAGACACTATATATATTGTAACAAATCCTAGCAATGAGAATAAGGTATTATTATTTCCTACATGGTATCAGAGCCTCCCGAAAAACCCTAGCCGCCATCTCCCGAAAAACCCTAGCCCGCTCCCGTGCCGACCGCGCCGACCGCGCCCACCAGAGAGGAACACGATGGCAGGGACAGCCGACGGCACCGTCCTCTGCAGTGCTCGCACTGTGTACTCGGCCACGACCTCGGGTACCACCTTCTTCGAGTCTGATCCAGGAGTCACCATCTTTGGCTTCAACAAAGTTTCCTCCAACAGCACGTGGTGGTCGTTGAGTGCTTTATAGCAAGCAGCAAGCACCCGCTCCGTCACATCAGCACACTTGTTGATGTCATGGGATCCATCAACAAGGATCTCAGGCTCCACAATAGGCTCAGTCTTTGATACCACCACCCATGTTCTGCACATGTTCCATACCCTACGCCATTCGCACCAATCACCCCTGATCCGCTCGAGGCTTCCCGGCTTCGACTGAGCCGTCCGAGCCGCTCGATCCGCATGATCCGTGCCGATCCGTCCGATCCGCATCGATTCGCCGGATTCGCCGATCGCGGCCGATTCGCCGCCGATCCCGTCCATCAGCGGCAGATTCGTCGGAGTTGTACAAAATTTTTGTACACCCGACATCCGCTCGCCCCTACGCGCCATATCTGGCGCCCCTGATCGCGGCCAATTCGCCACTGACCCCGTCCATCAGCGGCCGATTCGTCGGAGTTGTACAAAATTTTTATACACCCGATATCCGCAATGGCAGATGATGCTGCATCCAGCTACTCCGTCGCGACTGGCGGTGGTGGTGCACACAACCCAAGTTATCCTAATCCGAAGGATCCATATTTTCTGAGTTCTACTGATCAACCAGGAAATATCATTACTCTATTATTTTTCGTGGACCGAACTATGCTGAGTGGTCTCGGTCGATACGTCTCTCCCTGATCTCTAGGCGAAAGATCACTTTTCTGGAAGGTACCGAAGTCAAACCTGTTAATGATGCTAGTAAATTGCTTGATTGGAGATAAATGCAAGCGCTATTGGTTCAATCACTACCAAAATAAGTCATATTACCGACGTAATTAACGACGTTTTAAGAAAATGTCACAGGAAAAAAATAATTTAGCCACGTTTTTTATAACGTCGCAAGACGTCATTATTAGCGACTGACAGCAACGTTCTGCGACGTATTTAAACTACGTTTGCATTTTAAAGAGCTCACGTCGTGTATAAGTCGGTAAACGTCGCTAATATTAGTGATATTAGCGACATTTACCGACGTATTTATTACTTCATCGCTAATATCACTGATATTAGCGACGTTTACCGACGTTCTTATATGACGTCGCTAAATTGAAAATATAGGTCAGGTTCGAGTTTTCATTCTCCTCCATTATTTTTGCCCCCAAATTTCTTTCATCCTCCCCCCCCGACCCCAATCCGGCGACCCCACCCCCCTCGGCCCCCGACCGACCGCCCTCGGCGAACCCTACCCCCCTTGGCGACCCCTCTCCTCTCCCCAACCCAAACCATCACTACCAAAATACAGTAAATTAGCAACGGAACATTAGCGACAAAAATTTTCAGTCGGCGTTAGCGACGGCTTCGTGACCGCTCGTCGACGGATTACCGACCACACGCCGTTACATTTTTTATTTTAATTTTAGGGGAAGGAAAGGTCGCACATCCGTCGCTAGGGTGTCGGAGATATAGCGACGGATAGCCAGTCGTCGCTACGCAGTCGATTATTTGGCAGGAATTGTGTAGAGAATTGGCGGGACATTTCTTCAACTACGTAGCGACGGATAGTCAGTCGACAAGTGTCAAAAATAGCGACTACCCGGCGACGGATTATTAGCCGTCGCTATTCCGTCGCTAATTATACGTTCCAGACTTAAATTGAAATGGCGGAGGGAACTTTTCGCATTCTCCCCAAATTCACTCTCTCTCTCTCCTCTCTCTCTCTCTCTCTCTCTCTCTCCCGCGGCTTCGGTGATCGGCGTCGGCGTCCTCTCCTCTCTCTCTCCCGAAGGTAATCCCCTCTCTCTCTCTCTCGATCTATCTCTCTCTCTCTCGGTGCAGACGTAGGGGCAGCGGGGGCGACGGGCTTGGGGACATTCAGAGGCTGGGCGGCTGGCTTGGGGCGGGGGCATCGGGGGCTGGGCGGCGGGCTTGGGGCGGGGGCGTCGGGGGCTGGGCGGCTGGCTTGGGGCGGGGGTGTCGGAGGCTGGGCGGTGGGCTTGGGGCGGGGGCGTCGGGTGCTGGGCGGCGGGTTTCGGGCGGGGGCGTCGGGGGCTGGGCTGCGGGCTTGGGGTGGGGGCGTCGGGGGCTGGGCTGCGGGCTTTGGTCGGGGGCGGCGGAGGGCTTTGCTTCTCAAATTCATCTGAGTTTATATATTGGCTAAATAATGTGTTATCCATGTAGGTCCTAAAAAATCAAGTTGCACCCATCAACAAAGTCATGAAAATCAAGAAAAATAGCTTTCAAATGAACTGCACAGACATCAGATTGTGCATCATCCAGATGGCGCAGAGTAGACTGCGCACACTTTCAAGTGCGCAGGCTGATGTGGCAATGTCATCATTACCTGACACAATCAAATCTTCTGACAACTGACAGCACAAAAAATGAGGAGACTGTTCGTTTATTGCGCCGCACAGCGCTCGAGGACAGCTGTACATGCAGCGCAATCTATTTGCAGCGCAATCCAACTCAGCGCGGTCCATCCTAGCGCAATCCAAAGTCAGCGCAATTCATGTGGCGCACTTCATCATGACAACTGACAAAAGTACACATGGCATTCATGCCATCAATTGCTCGTTACGTGGCAACCGTCTGCACACGATCATGCGCATTTCAATCAAATGATGCCATGTGTCCAAGACAGTTGGCCCACGACCAGACAACTGCCTGCGCAGTCTGATGCTGCGCAATCCAGTGCCTGCGTAATCCAACTTGCGCCATTCAGAATAACTACAAGTTAGTTATTTCCATAACTCTATAAATAGAGTTTCAAGTCTTCATTCAAGGGGATCAGACATAAAAGTTCAGAAATATCAGAGAGTTCAGGAGTTCTTGTCCAAGTGCTGCTGCATTCTTTCGAGGCTTTTACCTTCAACTTCAGAGGCTACCGTCTTCAAAGTTCACATCGTCCAAGGGATAAAGCAATCGTCTTCTAGATTGGATTCCTACAGTTGTACTTTCCCAGAATTCTTGTAATCTCTTTACACAGTTTGTATCAATAAAGTTCATACTTTTGTTTTTTGCAAACAAAATGGCGACTCTGCTGGGGACGACTTTCTCCTCTGACGAGGAAGTGACAACTCAATGTGACGTTGCGTTTATCGGGAAGACGCAAAAGACGTTGGTTGTGAAGGTCAACCAGACAGCCTATGAAGCCATGATCAACTCCAGGACCACTCCTCGCACTGCAACAAATTCTGCCACGAGCAAAGTGCGCCCAGTGTGGGTCCCCAAGACTGCTGTACAGTTTGTTGATTCTGTCTCTAAGACTGTTGCGCAGTCTAAGGTCTTTGCCACCAAGACTGTTGCACAGTCTGTTGTCTCTGCTGTTGCACAATCTGCCTCTGCCACTCATACGCAGTCTGATATGGCCAGTACACAACCTGCATCATATGCTGCTCTGTCAAAATACAAGACTCCTGTCCCTCTGGCGCATTTGGCTGCAACTCTGCCTGCGCAGTCCACTACTCCAGCAACCAGAGTGCAACTCAAGCACAATGGCAACAAGGCTCCTACTGCACAAACCACTGTGATTGAGGCCAGAAGACATTCTGTCAGAACTCCTCCTGCACAATCTGACAGTGTGCCATCAACCCATGCGCAAACTGTGTCTGCACAATCCAAGAGAGACAGCCCTTTGGCTAATCTCTCATCTTCTCACAATAAGGGAAAAAGCTCTGCTCCTCTCCAACACTCTACTGCTCCTGCGCAATCCACTGGGGGTAGTCTTTTGGCTATTCCTCCTCCTCTCCAGAACAAAGGAAAAGGCCCTTTGGTCTTTTCTCAAACTTCCTCGTCCCATGACTTGGAAGACAACAGAGGAAAACGCTCTTTAGCCAACCCTTCTTTCCAAAACAAAGGAAAAGGCCCTTTGGACTTTTCTCAGTCTTCCTCGGTTTTTACCGTTGAAGATCAATCTGAATGTGCTCCGGTACCAGTTAGTACAAGGACCCTTTCTCACAAGGATTCTTCTTCTCTCCTTGCCAAAGGGAAGTGTACTGATCAGAGAGGTATTCTGCCTACTCCGGTAGCAGAGTTCCAAGATCTCCTAACCCTCAAAATCTTCCGTTCAAGACAGAGAAAATTGCTGGTGTCTCAGACAGAAACCCCTGGGGGTGAGTTTGCCGATCTAAGAACTTATCTCAACAGGCCAACTTCGGTGAAACGTAAACAGCCAATGCCGAAGACCAATCAGCATCAGAAACAAACTTCCAGGATCAAGAATCCGGATACCTATGCCAATGAAATGAGCACTTCCCTGTATACTCAGGGAACAAAACATTTGAAGAATCGGAACCATGTTCTGAATATTATCAAAGAACACATCCCTCGAACTTTTGCTCGTCCTGTTGCTGTTCCCGATCTCCGAGAACACCTCAAGCAAAAACGGGACAACATCCCAACATCCCCAATGCAACCACTTGGACACCATTACAATCATAAAGTGGTCATCAAATGTTGTTGTCAGACAACAAGACGATCTGTCTTCGATCGTCTGAACTTTTGTAACTCTGAACCTATGTCGGAAGATGAAGACGAGGTTCTGTACGCTTCCGTCAACATGACTTCCAGAGACACTGGGGGTAGGAAGTGCTCCAAGCATGGGAAGTCTCGCAAACCAAGCTAGCGGTATTTGGATTTACTCCAAGAATCCTCTGAAGGAGTATTCCAACATACCAGATCCCGAAGCCGAGACACAATCGGTCAAAGGAATCTTCAAGATCCTTCCGAACGTCTCCTTCCTTCTCACTCAGGACATGATTCTTTCTCCGACTACGATGCATACAGCGAAAGCTCAGAGCAGACAGTGGCCTCCACTGTACCTAGAGAAGTGACAGCTTATATCATCAATGAAGATCCGGACGCTTCCAGTTCAGCTAGTCAAGAACAAAGAATAGCTGCACTAGAAGACAAGCTAAAAACCATGGCGGAAATGGTTGCAAGTATGCATTCCATCATTGTGGCCCAGCATTCAGTCCCACCGACCGTACCTCCTGTAAATCCTGAAATCATAGCATCGTCGGTGCCTGTTAATGCAGGGCTGGGCGTAACATCTCTTCCAGTACCTCCTGTACAAGTCCAACCTACACCCAGTCAGTCAGGTGCTGGAGGTAGTACTTATCACGCTGTTCCTCCTCCTCACACCGTGGTTCAGCCTGTTCCTTCTACATCAGTAGAAGATGCAAATGAAGCTATGAAGCTCTTGCGAACTCCGTTCTAAGCTTTCAAGGAGAAGGACAACTTGCAAAGATTGGGAATCAAGCAACCTTACCCAGTTGAATGGAAGGAAGTCCCATTTCCTCTGAAATACAAGATTCCAACCATTTTGCTGTTTGATGGCAGCACTTCTCCCAGTCTGTTTATTAACCATTTTGAGGTTATGACTGTCCAACTTCACCCAAATGACGCTCTTCTTACCAGAGTATTCGTCGGCTGTTTAGCCGGTGTGGCATACGATTGGTATAGAAGCTTGCCTGATGGTTGTATCACTTCCTTCTCGGGTCTCAAACAAATCTTCTTAGAACGATTTTATGAAGGGATCAACGACATGACTATGTCAGCTCTTAATAAAATCAAGCAAAGACATAATGAAACTGCTGAAAGTTTTATTGAATGGTTCCGCCGAAAAGCCTTAAAGATGTCTCCAGGGACTTCGGCTACTGTCACCATAGACACCTGCAAGGTAAATCTTTTGTCTATCATCAGTATGTGGACAGGGTCAACTCAGTTCCAAGACTGGCCATCCTTCATTGTCAACGCTAAAGCAGATGAAGTTAGCACTGATAAGTTCAAGCAACTAGGGGTACAAATGTCTAACCCCGATCGGGATGAACATCAGACGTCGAATAGTGGTAATCGCCAGAACAACCGCAAGAACAAGGAGACTTTGAATATCAACTTGAAGAGCAAAGAGTCTCTGGCTGTCAACGTAGCTCCACCTACGTCTACCTCTACTCCTTCTGCACCTCCACCAAGAGAACCTCGTCCTAAAGTAGAGTACTCCTTTGACGAGAATAATACTGCTAGCATCTTTGATTGTTTAATCAAAAGCAACAAGATTCAACTTCCAGACCCAAAGAAGCCTGACGAAGTCAGTAAGACTGATCATCCCAAGTATTGTGTCTACCACAGGTTCATTGGGCATCCTACTCGAGCATGCTACGTGCTCAAAGGAAAGATAAAAGAGTTAATCAATGCTGGTGTTGTCACTCTACAACAAGACGAGAAGACTGTGACTGCAAATATGGTTTCAGTTCAATTCGGTGACTTCCCTCCGCAGATGGTGCAGTATGGCGTCATCCCTATTCCCAAAGCTACTCTTGAGATTGAGAATCTCCCTCCTCCACGAAGTGAAGGTCTCGTTCCCTTGTCTCTTAACAACGGCGAAATTATGTGGATTCATCCAGATCTTGCTTCAGAGTTTAAACTTCCCTCTTCCTCCAAAAAGAAAGACCGCTCCAAGGGCAAGACAAAGACCTGTAACATGGTGTCTTTTGACCCCATAGTTGACAAAGAAATTCTGTTAGGCACCAGATCAGGGAAAGCCTATTTGAAAGATTACCCCGAAGCTCAAGAGAATCCTGCCTCTTCTTCTGAACCTGCTCCAGTGCAGCCTGTGTCCACTGAGGATATTTTTTCTGCATCCTCATCGGTTGTGATACCCATTCCTCCCAAGCCGACGGTAGATGACAAAAGCAAACAACAAGTCCGCTTTGACAAACCTTTGAAGAAGTCATCTCCTTCTGGACTTGAAAAGCCTTACAACTTTGATATTTTGGCTCAGTTAGCCAATACACCGGCCAGGCTATCCATCTTTGAGCTCTTACGTCTTTCTAAAGAGACTCGAGAAACTCTAAGTGAAGCTCTTATGCCGGCTGAAACTTGTCTAGCCCTTCTGAAGAAATCGACAGCTGAGCCTGTCTCTTGCCTTCATTGTTATAGTGTTCTGGAATTGATTCCAAATATTACCTTCACTCAAGATGACTTGTTGATAGAAGACAACAGGCATGATCGTGCTCACTATTATACAGGATATGTCGACTCGATGAAAGTCGATCGTATTCTGATAGACCCAGGGTCTGCTCTTAGCATCATGCCAAAGACAATGTTAGATGCACTGAAGATCCCTGTACATAGTCTCTCCAGTACAATCACCACCATCCTTGGATTCAATCAAGAAAGAAGTGAACCTTTGGGCAAGATTCGCCTAAAACTCCAAATAGGCAATCTTCGCACAAAGGTGACTTTCTATATCATCGACAATCATGGTTGTTCTTACAATGCTTTGTTGGGGAGACCATTCCTACATGAGCATAATATTGTTCCTTCGACTCTTCATCAATGTTTCAAATATGTTGATGACAATGGAGAAGTCCAGAAAGGGGTTGCTGATCTCTACCCTTTCAAGGGTGTCGAAGGATACTGTAACGACGCTCGTATGTACAAGGATGAATTTATGAAGGTTGTATTGGCTTTAGACACTGAAGAAGAATCAGAAGCAGTGTCCAAAGACACCCTTATCATACCTGTCAAAGGGCGTGTTTCTCATCCTCAGTCTTCCAAACCACTGGCTATTCACTTGCCAGTTCAGAAGCAATCAACAAATGAGAATCAAGATAAAAGGGAGCTCACCTCTTATGAGCCACTTGTTATCGACTTACGTCGTAACAAGGACAAAAAGCAGCTCACTTCTTCTGAGCCTCTTGTTACTGATTTAACTCATAACAAAGACAAAAGGGAGCTCACCTCCTCTGAGCCACTTGTTATCGATCTCCGTCATAACAAGCCTCTTCCACGTTCTTCTTCTCCCCCTCTTGTAATCAATCTGACCAAGCCTGCTAAGGCTAAAGGTCCTGTTGTAAATACGAATGTACAAATCAATGAAAAAGCATCTACTTTCCAGTATACTGATGTCATTTATCATACTAAATACTATTTGGATATGTTAGATAGCTTCCAATCATTTACAATGGGAGTTGTACAATCTCTTCAGACAGAAGTCTCATTTGAACACCCAGATGATTCATATCGAATTGTTCCTGCTCGAAAGAAAGGCAAAAGTCCAATACTCTTTAGTAAAGGACCGAAACAAAAATTCAGCTATACGGATGATAGCAAAAGTAACGATACAGGACATTTCCAACTCCGTCGTTACAGTCAGCAATCAAAAGACATCATCCGAAAGATGGATTATGACTTCAAGAGTGGCCTCAACTACGGCAAGGGTAGACGAACTCCTATCCGTACGACTGTCCCAGAAGGAAAGTCAGAGATATACTACAGCAGGACCAAAAGAGGTCTTGGATATGCTTCTCCTCCAATGTTATCCCCAGCAGTTTTCGAATCTGATAGTGAAGAACGATCTAACTCTTCTGATTCCAGATCATGGAATTCTGACACCAGTATTGGTCAAGTTCATCGATTGATCGTATCATCCAACATGGTCTTCGTCGAACTTCCAGAAGGATATGATGAGGATATCGAAGAAAGTCCTGAAGCAGATCCTTGGGCTCAACGAATGGATACCCAATGGGAACTCCGATTCGAACAAAGAGAACCTCCTACTGAAGATCAATTAGTTCAAGTCGATGTAGGAGAGAACGGATCACCTCGTCCAATATTCATCAGTAAGAACCTTCCAGAGGTAGATAAACAAGAATTAATTCTTCTGATTAAAGAATTCATTGATGTCTTTGCCTGGAGCTATGAAGACATGCCAGGACTAGATCCTAAAGTTGCTACTCACAAATTGAACATTCTGCCGAATGCAAAACCGGTCAAACAACAACAACGGCATTTCAAGCCAGAAATGAGTGACGCAATCGATGATGAAGTCAAGAAGCTCATAGCTTGTGGCTTTATTCGAGAAGAACAACATCCTGATTGGGTAGCCAATGTCGTCCTAGTTCTAAAGAAAACCGGCAAAGTTCGAGTCTGCATCGACTTTCGGGATCTTAATGAAGCATGTCCAAAAGATGAATTTCCTCTCCCTATCACGGACGTCATGATTGACAACACCTGTGGGTTCGAAAGAATATCTTTCATGGACGGATTCTCCGGATACAATCAGATTCAGATGAATCCTGAAGATGAGAAGCATACTTCTTTCCGCACTCCTCGCGGAGTTTACTGCTATACTGTGATACCGTTTGGTCTCAAGAACGCTGGTGCAACGTACCAGCGAGCTATGAGTACCATCTTTCGAGATCATCTGCACAAGACTGTCGAATGCTATGTTGACGATATTGCTATCAAAAGTCGTCTAAAGGAAGATCACATTCAAGACTTGAGAACTATCTTCAATCTCATGCGCCAGCATCAACTCAAAATGAATCCCACCAAGTCATTCTTGGGTGTCTCTAGTGGCAAATTTCTTGGCTTTGTCATTGCCTCTAAGGGTATACACGTAGATCCCGAGAAGATCAAAGCTATTCAAGAGATGCATCATCCATGCAACCTAAAAGAGCTACGAGGATTCCAAGGTCGACTTGCATACATCAGGAGATTCATTTCGAATCTATCTAGACGTTGTAGACCATTCACTCAACTCATGAAGAAGGGTGTATCTTTCGTTTGAACTGAAGAATGTCAACGAGTATTTGACGACATCAAGCGGTATCTTATGAATCCACCAGTCTTGGTACCACCAATCTCTGGCATATCATTCTTAATGTATGTCCGTGCTATGGACCATTCATTGGGTGCTTTACTTGCCTAAAAGAACAAATAAGGCCACGAACAAGCTATCTACTATCTCAGTCGTACTATGATTGGTGCTGAACACCGTTATAGTCCGGTCGAAAAAGAATGCCTAGCTCTTATGTTCGCTGTTCAAAAGACTCGGTATTATATCATTGGCCAAACTATTCATGTCATATCCCGAGTTAACCCTCTTCGGGTACTGATGAAGAAGCCCAGCACACTCAATTCTCGGCTGGCTATATGGGCCATTCTGCTAGCCCAATATGACATGGTATATGTTCCTCAAAAGTCTGTCAAAGGTCAAGCACTGGCGGATTTCTTAGCAGCTCATCCGGTTCCAGAGACGTCCAAGCTCTACGATGAAATTCCAGATGAGACATTGGAATCTAATACAATCTCTGAAGAATTTCCTACTTGGCGTCTATTCTTTGACGGTGCATCCAGGATTGGACCCAATGGTGCCATTGTCGCAGGAGTTGGAGTTGTCCTTATTTCTCCGGACGGGTCAGCTATTCAAAGAGCATATTCTCTAGATGAGCCTTGTTCCAACAACGTGGCAGAATACAATGCTCTACTCATCGGTCTTCAGCTAGCCAAACAACTTGATGTTGAGTATCTTAAAGTCTATGGTGACTCCAAGCTGGTTGTTAATTAGGTTAGAGGGATCTATGAAGTTCTCCATTAAGATTTAGTACCTTACTATGAAGCTGCAATCAACATGGCTACATCCTTCAAAGCCTTCTTTATCGAATATGTACGTCGAGCTTGCAATACCGAGGCCGATGCTTTGGCCAATCTTGCAGCAGTTTTAGCCATCCCTATCAAAAGACAGCAAGTGGTGGTCGTCTCTAATCGAGAATTGTTCTGTATCGAAAACAATCGTAATATTGAGTTCAGTAATCTTACTGAAATCAATGTTATCAATGAAGATTGGAGAACTCCTTTCATCGACTTCGTAGTCCACGATATACTACCTGAAGATCCCAAGGAGGCTACGAGTATTCGTCGGCGGTCTCTCCGATTCTATTACAATCAGACCACCAAGACACTTTATCGGCGAACTTATGACGGCTTACTTTTGCGTTGTCTTGCTGGTGATGAAGCAAAGCAAGTATTGTGTGAAGCTCACGACGGTGTCTGCAGAGCACATTAACCCGGTCCTAAGGTACAGGATCGTATCCGACGTATGGGTTATTACTGGACCTCTATGGTATCTGATGCCATCGAATATGCAAGGAAGTGTCGAGCTTGTCAAATCCATACGGATTTTATTCATCAACCGTCGGAATTCCTTCATCCGACTGCTGCCTCCTGGCCTTTCGAAGCTTGGGGCATGGACATCATCGGTCCTATCAATCCTCATTCTTCTAGAGGACATCGGTTCATACTGGCAATAACCGACTATTTCTCCAAATGGGCCGAAGCAATACCATTGGCTGAAGTCAAGACCAGCAGCGTCATCAATTTCGTCAAACACCATGTCATCTATAGATTTGGTGTACCTCGAAGGATCATCCATGACAATGGACCCCAATTCATCAGCCAAAAGTTCGCAAGGTTCTGTGACGATCATCGGATTGACAATGTCGCTTCGACAGCCTATAATCCTGCTTCTAATGGCTTAGCTGAAGCTTTCAACAAGACTATCATCAAGCTCCTCAAGAAGTTTTTGTCTACTAACAAACGAAATTAGAGTGAAAAGCTTGGTGAATGTCTTTGGGCTTATCGAACTACGGTCCGCAATCCCACAGGCTTTACACCCTTTTCATTGGTGTACGGTTGTGAAGCAGTTCTTCCTCTGGAACTTCAAATTCCTTCTTTAAGGATTGCCATTGCAAATGAACTCACTACAGAGAACAACGATCTTCTTCGACTTCAAGAATTAGAAGCGCTCGATGAAAAATGGCTATTAGCTCAACAGCATATTGAGTTGTATCATGCCCGCATCTCGAAGACTTTCAACCGCAAAGTTAAAGTCAGAGCCTTTCAGCAAGGAGAACTTGTTCTAACAGTATGACATCCTATGACTATGACTCACTCGAGCAAAATCAAGTTCGATGCGAAGTGGGAAGGGCCTTATATTGTCAGCAAAGTCTTTTCAAACGGAGCTTATCAACTTTCAGAGTTAGATGGTCGAATTGCTATGATGCCTATCAATGGAAAATTCCTCAAGAAATACTATATATAAATGTAACAGAGATTTTATGTAAATAAGATCAGACAGTTCATAAATAAAGTTTGATTTTTATTTCATCATAAACGATGTTACATGATATCAAGGAAGGTCACTATCATCCTTTTCGACATTGGGACGTGGACCACTACCGTCCTTATCAAAGACATAATCAGCAAAAGAACTGAGATCATCCTTGCTCGAGCCTACCAGGAACTTGCAAGCAGCCATCCTCATGGCCTCTTCCTCTTCAGCCTTTCCTGGTTCAAGCAGAAAGTCCAAGATATCCCGCGGTAGTTTGGGTGCAGACGAACCTTCGCCTACTTCTGCCTGCTTTGGCTGGACTGGATCGGCAGGACATTCTTCAGTGCCCACTTCTATCTTCGAAACAATTTCAGCCTTCTTGGATGCATCTTCGGACGACATCTTTATGTTGAAAAGTGGAAATGATCATTCCTTCCAGATTTCTGTTCAATTTATAGGCGGAGATTCTCAAAATAATGAAACGACACATTCATCTGACGGTTCATCCGTTCATCATCATCTGACGGTTCCTCCGTTCATCATCATCTGACGGTTCGTCCGTTCATCATCATCTGACGGTTCATCCGTTCATCATCATCTGACGGTTCGTCCGTTCATTATCATCCGACGGTTCATCTGTTCATCCGTTCATTTTTGACGATTTATTTCGTTCATACCTTTTTGACGATTCATTTTCGTTCATTTAATCATCCATATCAGCAACTTGTCGTCCTCGATTAAGTTGTCTATTGAAATAATAATATTTGACAAATTATATTCTGCCACGTCCACATTACCTCTGAGCAGATATAATGAGTATAATTATTTTCTAAAATCGAGAAATATATCATGTCATGTACCTCTGAATATATTTTCTATCACTATCTGAACAAGATATGCAATAAATAATAGAGCCACAACAAAATGTCTTTTTATTTGATCAAAATTTAGGACATTACAAAAATATACATATTGCAAAAACAAGAAGATACAAGGAATCTTTCTATTAAACTGGTGGTGTCATCAAGCCAGTAATCTGTTGCTTCAGGGTCTGCAATCGCTCTTCGCGGGATTCCATCACTTTCTTCCTGGCCTCTTCTATCCCAGATTTCTCGTTGAAAGTTGGCATGGTTACTATTCTGCGAGTGATTTCATCATTATGAGCTGCGACATATTCGTCTCTTTCTTGGGTTAGAGCACCGAGTTGTTGGATTGCAGTTTGATGCTCGGTAACCTCATCTTCCAGTTCTTCTTGAAGACAGGCAATCTCCGCTCTCAGTTCAGCAATTCTTCTCTCTTTTCTTTCAGCAGTAGATGTCACCGATTCCACCTTGGAATTGTACTCAGCAGATTTAGTAGCAAAAGCATCCAAGAGAATCTGGAAATTTACTCTCTCAACTGCAGCTTCCTGAGCCATCCGTTCAAATTCTGCTTGAACTAAGGGTTTTACCTCCCCCTTATTGAGCTCTTTGTAGTTCTTTATTGAAGTCTCTAGCTCATTTAATATATGTTCAAGAAAAGTGGCCTGAGGCTCGTCACCTTGCTCGCGGATAGCATGAACTAAGAAAGAGGTTGGACCTCTAACTGTGTAAAAATCAGCATCCTCTTTTTCCATCACCCTATTGATCAACGGCCCCAATGAATCGAAGAAGAATTTGGTAAATGATTGGATGACGAATTGATTGGTCGCCAGAGCACCAGGAGTCGCAGCTACTCCTGTTGATGACGAGGCAGCAGGACGTTCAGTTTCTCGTATTTGGACAGAAGGCTCTTTGAATAAAGGAACTAAAGTGGAGCTGGTCGCTCCTCCTGGTTGTTCCTCTACAAAATTAAATATTGTCATTTTGTCTGTCATTTGCTATTGTCAAAGAGAATCAAAAGTGAAAACAGTCTTACCATGGTTCGATCCGGCGACTGGCCTATCATCTGTTGGGACAGATTCTAGCTGAGCAGAAGTAGCCTCAGACACTATTGCCTGACTACTTCCAGCTTCGGAGCACTAGGATAAATGGCGATTGCTACTAGCAATTGTCATCGCAAGCACTATGTCCATGCATACTGGAGGAGCTGGAGAAGATCCAAGTTCTGTAGGGATAAGAATAAAGATGTTAGCTGTCAATCTATTAAAAAAAATTGCTAATTTCATTCTATACCTTGGGGATCAACAGCAGGAGTTTCCTCCAGGGCCGCTTCTTCATCTACTATCTTTTCTGGAGATGCCTGTACCTCAACATCCTTTTCAGGATCCAAGGTATCATCAGCAGCTTCAGGAGATATCTGCACCTCAATATCCTTCTCAGGATCTAAGGTGTCATCAGCAGCCATAGGAGACACATGCTCTTCATCATCCCCTTCAGGATCATGTGTATCCTCAATGTCCTCAGATGATGAACTCTCCTCATTTTCATCTTCCTCCGGTACTTCCCTACTGGCAGTTGCAGCGGTTTGATCAATGTAATCTTGTGAGCCGAAGTCACAGTCATCTAAAGCCTCGATCATCAAACGATCCTCTTTCTCGCGGATTGCTCCTGGTGTAGCAGGAGGTTGAGTAGTATCCATCATCGGTAAAGGGGATTGCAAAGCTTCATGCTCTGTCTCATCAATATTTTCTCTGGGCTCTACGGCCTCATTTCTCTCTTCCCTTTGCTCGATCTCTTCCCTCTGTTCTGGACTAGGAGTTTTATGTCCAGACTCAGAAACAGGAGTAGGAGATGGCATGGTGACTCCAGCCGCAGCGTTCATCACTACCGAAGACAAAATTTGCCTTGGAGGAGAAATTGTTCTCTTCTTTCTTCTGTGGGCCAATTTCTTTCTATGCAGAGGCCTCTCAGGACTCTCTATATTTACTACCTCAACCTGTTTTTGAATAGAGGTTGGCGTAGCTGCTTCTTCTCGAGTTAATTCAGCCAATTGTCGGGATTGTGATCTAGTAGTGACCTTCTCTAATGATGGTTCTAAGATCAACTTCTTCTTCGCGACTGGAGAAGAAGGTTCTTCTCTTCTTCTCCTTGGCCGAAGATTTAACCACTTTGAGAGAAATTCTTAGTGGTTGGTTAACTTCCTCAGGGAAGTTTACTTCTCTAGAAGCTTCTAGTGGATCATCCACCGGTTCATGTTGTTCGTCGTTTGCTGGAGTTAATGTAGCAGTAGCTCCTTTCTTCAGACGAGTTGCTGTTGCGAAACTATCAATCAGACTAAAATTCTTAGCAAATGAATTGGCAGCTGTGTAGAACAATGAATATGTGTACAGCATTCTTGGGCCATTGTCATTTTTGTTGGGCATCGAGAACACTGTCCTAGTGTCTCGAGCATTATAGTAAGCCCATGCTCTCGCACCATCAATTAGGTACCCCGTTCCTTGCAGGCAAGTTATGGCGTTGCCCACATGGAATTGGTCATAACCAAATTGACGAGCGAAGCGGCTCGGCAGATATGGTTCAAGGAAGCATTCCTCTTCAAATCTGTATACTAGATGTGATGGTCTAATCGCCTTCAGCCAGTCGAAAGCTGCTCGACCCAGTGGCTGCCTCCCCAGATCAACCATATTTGTCGCCATAAACTCGTAACCGACTGGAGGAGCGAAGCTTTGAAAGTTCCATCCCTTGCCAAGGTTGAGGGTACGTCTGCAGTCTTTCAGACTGACGTACACCCACTTGCTTCGGGAGAATCTACGCAGAAAGCTGCCGCTAACTGCCCCCATGTCGGGGTTCATTAGAGATGGATGATACAGAAGCAACCACCCGAACAGATAAGTGTAGGGCAACTCCAGTCTTGGGAAGTTCCCTTTCTCACCCTTCCACTTGATCATTACGTCGACATACAGACGAAGACCTGCATTTATTCTGCAGGTCATCGCTGATAACAAATCCATCCGGTAGCCGGAGACTAACCGGACGGCAGCAAAGAGGACGCCGCGGTGGAAGCGATCCACGGCACTTGCTCCTGGTACAACAAATCGGCGGAGCCAATATGTTAAATATGCTGCCAGTTGAGCTTCTTTCGACATGGACCTGTAGTCCATTCTTATGAAGCTCTCAACAAAATCTCCGGGCTTGAGCGGAGGATATTGGTATTCATCAGTAACTTCGATATCCATCCTCTTATTCTCTTCCATCAGCCTTATCACTTTACTGTTGCTGAGAGGATGAAAGAAAGATGGGTTGCAGGAGTCATGATCTTTTGTCTTTTTCTCAACGATATGGTTAAGAAAAAGATAAGGAAGCCATTTGGAAGAATAGCATGTGCTGGAAGAACCGCTCTGGTAATACAGGGAGCATATATTATAATGGCACAGAAGTTCATCAAAAACTGCTACCATTTCTGGATTTTCTCGACGCAGTCTCTCTAACTCGTCGTTGGTGGGAACATATTCTTCATAAGGGGAGTCTCCATTTGACAGGCATGAGATATACTTCATCTCATGGAGAGCCAATCCCATCTCCCCAAGGGGCGTCATGAACGTCTCTGTCCTGTAGTTGTACCTCTCTGCCAAGGCTAGAAACAGATGAGGGTTTGGATGGAAGCCATATACGGTAGCGTATACCGCATTATAAAGATCGATCTCTTTAAGCTGATCTTCAAATTGAGCTAATGCCCAGTTGGCTATACTGTTCCATCTCCTGTTTTTCGGGTTTACCAAACCGGTCAGCCGGATGTCTTGATCCGGATATCTACCCTCCGCCTTGGCATACTCGTTGGCAAAAATCGGTGTCCTTACCGGCAACAACAAAGACGAGTTCTCAGGGGGGATGCAACCTGGCTTCAACCCTCTTAATAAAGTGTTGTGTCGTTCGGAAGAACTATAGAACATGTCCCTATTATTCGGGCCTTTCTTGACACAGATTTTTCCCGTCCGTGCATGTTGAAGGGGAGTAATGTCCCAGTCCATCCTCCTAGGATGGCTTGCATGAGCATATCTTGCTAGAGGAAGACATCTAGCCATGTCTGGTAACTTGATCAATTTCTCCTTCCATTGGAAAGTTCTCGGCTCAACTCTGGGTCTTGGTTGAGAACTTTTATCAATAGTGTCACCGAAGAGGAACATAGGCTTCTTGTGGGTGACAGCGTCAGCAGATTGCAAAGGCTGTCCATTTATCAGACTTAGCAAAGTTTTATTATCCTGAGTTATCAGGATAGCTTGGCGAGATGAAGGAAGGGCATACTGGGGGAAGAGTATATGGGATAAGTCCACTTTGTATTCTGGTTCAGCTAAAGTTCCTGTGAAGATTTCATAATTTGGGTTCTCTCTGGTATCAACTGCATCAAACAGAAAAATCACAATTTAGTACAAAATAAGTCAGAGATTCTGTCATCAGATTGCGCAAACATCAGATTGCGCAAACATCAGATTGTGCAAACATCAGATTATATCAGCTTGCGCAAGCATCAGATTGTGCTGACAATCTTGCACAAATCAGCCGATTGTGCTGACTTTTGCCAGCGCAATTCAACCGATTGTACGAGAAGATATTCTTCATAAAAATGAAGAATAAAGGGTTCGTGCAACCAAAACCCTAAACAGGGTGGCGCAGTATGATCACATCTCTAAAAAGAGATGGATTATAAGATTCAGTAAAGTCGAAAAACCCTAAAAAGAGTTTTCGATCAGGTTGTCTACCTCGCAAAGCAGGGTGCACAGCTTCGTGACGGGAAGGGCGTGGCGCAACCCGAGCCGAAGACTCGACGAGGGCCTTGCCCTTGGCGGCGGCGGAGGAGCGCTTCGGAGCCATGAGATCGACGGGGAAGAAAGGCTGAAGTCGGAGTAGGCTCGGGGTTTCTTTCTCTCAAACACAATGAAAGCAAGTAAAGAATAATTTGAAGGATCGAGGGAACTATTTATAGTTTTTCAAAGAACAAACGGCCGCCACAGATTGTGTCGAAAAAGCAGGGGCTGATTCATCCGATTGTGCAGACAGCTCAACATATGCGCAACTTGATTTAAAATTCAAAATTCAAAGTATTTCGAAATTTTGAGTAAATTCAACTTTCGAAAACTTTGAAGGAGGTCTTGTAGGTCCTAAAAAATCAAGTTGCACCCATCAACAAAGTCATAAAAATCAAGAAAAACAGCTTTCAAATGAACTGCGCAGACATCAGATTGCGCATCATCCAGATGACGCAGAGTAGACTGTGCACACTTTCAAGTATGCAGGCTGATGTGGCAATGTCATCATTACCTGACACTATCAAATCTTCTGACAACTGACAGCACAAAGAACGAGGAGACTGTTCGTTTATTGCGCCGCACAGCGATCGAGGACAGCTGTACATGCAGCACAATCTGTTTGCAGCATAATCCAACTCAGCGCGGTCCATCCTAGCGCAATCCAAAGTCAGCACAATTCATGTGGCGTACTTCATCATGACAACTGACAAAAGTACACGTGGCATTCATGCCATCAATTGCTCGTTACGTGGCAACCGTCTGCACACGATCATGCGTATTTCAATCAAATGATGCCATGTGTCCAAGACAGTTGGCCCACGACCAGACAACTGCCTGCGCAGTCTGATGCTGTACAATCCAGTGCCTGTGCAATCCAACTTGTGCCATTCAGAATAACTACAAGTTAGTTATTTCCAGAACTCTATAAATAGAGTTTCAAGTCTTCATTCAAGGGGATCAGACATAAAAGTTCAGAAATATCAGAGAGTTCAGGAGTTCTTGCCCAAGTGCTGCTGCATTCTTCCGAGGCTTTTGCCTTCAACTTCAGAGGCTACCGTCTTTAAAGTTCACATCGTCCAAGGGATAAAGCAATCGTCTTCTAGATTGGATTCCTACAGTTGTACTTTCCCAGAATTCTTGTAATCTCTTTACACAGTTTATATCAATAAAGTTCATACTTTTGTTTTTTGCAAACAATCCATATTGGGTGTTATCCATTAGTTTGGTGGTGTTTGGATTAGTAAATATGAATATGGAGTTTGGGTTCATGGTGTATATGTTCACTGTGTCAAGGACAGTGCGAGTTCTTTATCTGCATAAGTCACTGAATAAGTGAAGTTTTTCCTGGAGTTTGGACATTCGCTTCACCAAAGTCACTGAATAAGTGAAGTTTTTCCTGGAAAACCGACCCTTAGAGTGTATCAGTTGTGTGCTTCTATATAGATGTATATATCTATACATCTAACTGTGATATACATATATATGTGTATATGTGCTTTAGAGAGTAAGGAATGAAGGCAAGCCTACCATGCCTATTAGCATGCGGGACGGCTTGGGGTGTAATGTGTGAGTGTAGACATGGTAGAAATTATAGGTAATTAATGCTAGTGTAACTAGACTAAGGTAGTGCTTGCTAGATAGTAAGGACACTCTAGTATCCTAACCAAATTAATTTTAGCCTAGATATTTAGGATATAGCTCCCATATCCTAGAAGTGGACTCTTGTAATTTAGAAATAGATAGATTGACTCAGCTTGATTAATTGACCTATAATGACTCTAAAACTTGATTTGCTGCTGCAAGCATACAACACCACAAAATTATTTAAGAACTCGTCAAGTTGAACTGTGTATAACATGCTCGACGCTTAAGAGGAATTATTTCGACTTAGTGGACTATCGAAGAATCGGTATCGGACTATCGGTATCGGTATCAGTATCGAACTATCGGACTATCGGTATCGGTATCGAACTATCGGTATCACTAGCGGACTATCATACTATCGCACTATCGGTATCGGTATCGCACTATCGGTATCAGACTATCAGTATCGGTATCGCACTATCGGTATCGGTATCGAACTATCGGTATCGGTATCGGTATCAAGCTATCGGTATCGAACTATTAGTAACAACTGTACTTAGATTTTTCTCTTCTCGAGCTAGAATACCAGCGGATCCACCAGTTACATGATTATATACTAATTCTGTTTAGTTTGTCTTACTGTACAGATTTTTATATCCAATCTGTGATGGATCTTTATTTCGTTGATCGTACATGGATGTACAAACGACAACACGAGAGCAGAATAGGTGTGAGTGACGATTTTCAGGCAGGCGTGGAAGTGTTTCTTAAGTATGCCATGAGCAAAGCTCAGTTTATGGACGGTAACAAAATCAAGTGTCCATGTCGTAATTGTCTCAATAGACGTTACGAAGAAGTGGTGAGTGTAAGAGATTATTTGACCCGTAAGGGTTTCGTACGTGATTACGGCTTGTGGTCATCGCAAGGTGAACTATATGCGGAAAGACAGGTTGCGAATGCTGCTACTTATGCTTTTGATGATAATGCTGCAGCGGATTTTGTCGTCAATGACGAAAAATGCTCCGTTGATTATGGAGACGTGCAGAACCTTGCACGAGATATGGTGTACGACGCGGCAGGGCCTAATTTTGATCCGAAGGATCCTAATCCCGAGGCGAAGAAGTTCTATGATATGTTTTAGGATGCTGAAACTTCTTTATATCCTGGTTGTGAGCCACATTCCGTACTGTCAGTGACGATGCGGTTGTTGAACATAAAGTCCAATTTTAACTTGCCACAAACTTGCTATGATCGGATTACACAACTAATGAAGGAGGTATTACCGAAAGAATCAAAAGAGCTTCCAAAAAACTTCTACAAGTCGAAGATGATGGTCCGACAACTGGGACTGTGGTACGATAAGATAGATTATTGTCGCAACGGATACATGTTGTACTACAAGGAGAACGAGGATGTAGAAAGTTATAGCTTCTGTAATGCGGATCGTTACAAGCAAGTCAAGGGAAAAGGAAAGTCAACTAGAAAACGATGTCCTTACAAGTATATGTATTACTTGTCGATCACGAAGCGCTTGCAGAGGATGTATATGTCTCAGAATACAGCAGAACACATGACGTGGCACAACAAAAAATGCACAAAGGATGATGGAGAATTGTCACATCCTTCGGATGGAGAGGCGTGGAAATATTTCGATTTTCGCCATCCAGATTTTGCTGCAGAGCCTAGAAATGTACGCATGGGGCTATATTCTGATGGATTCGCCCCTTTCGGGCAGTCGGGATCTCAATACTACTGCTGGCCGGTCATTCTGACCCCTTACAATCTGCCACCATGGATGTGTATGAAGACTCCTTATATGTTCTTGACAGCTATCATACCGGGTCCCAAAAATTTGACGAAGAATATCGATATATATTTACAGCCGTTGGTGGATGAGCTGAAACAGCTGTGGGAGATCGGCGTCATGACCTATGATATTTCCAGGAAACAGAACTTTCAGATGAGATCTTCACTGATGTGGACAATCAATGATTTTCCCGCATACGATATACTGTCGGGATGGAGTACTCACGGTACCCTGTCTTGTCCGATATGCATACAAAATAGTAAGGCGTTCCGCCTTAAGCATGGAGGAAAAACTTCTTTCTTTGATTGTCATCGTCAATTTCTGTCCGCGAGTCATCCTTGGAAAAAGTACAAGGATGCGTTCAAAGCTGGAAAACAAGAACTTTCTCATCCGCCTGCCAGATTGTCGGGATACGATATTTGGGAAGATGTAAAAGACTTGCCCACTGTAATGGAAGATCCATCGAACAATCGTGTCGATGGGTTCAGACAAATCCGTAACTGGACCAAACGGAGTATCTTCTGGGACTTGCCTTATTGGAAAGATAATTTTATAAGGCATAATCTTGATGTTATGCATATCGAAAAGAATGTGTTCGATAATGTCTTCAATACCGTCATGGACATTAAAGGAAAGACGAAGGACAATCCAAAAGCAAGACAAGACATTACCGAGATATGCAAGCGTCCTTATCTAAACTTGATACAAAGGGGAGCTGCTGGACAATTAAGTAAACCGATAGCACAATACACATTGAGTAAGGAAGATAGATTAATAATCTGCAAGTGGGTATCTACTTTAAGATTTCCCGACGGCTATGTGTCGAATTTGTCTAGATGCGTTGATCTCAATGAACGCAAGCTAACGGGATTGAAGAGTCATGACTGCCACGTGTTTATAGAAAGATTACTGCCCATTGCTTTGAAAGAGTTGTTGCCTTCTGCTGTATGGGTTCCGTTGGCCGAATTATCAATATTTTTTAGGGATATTTGTTCAACTAAGTTGACTGTGCAACACATGGTTGAACTTGAGAAGAAGATTATCTTAACAATTTGCAAGTTGGAGAAAATATTTCCTCCTGGCTTCTTCGACAGCATGGAGCATCTACCGATTCATCTAGCATACGAAGCCCGTGTCGGTGCATCTGTTCATTATCAATGGATGTACCCATTTGAAAGGTACATAAAAATCGATATAATTTAATTTGAATTTCAGTGGGTTTTAAAATTCTTTCTTAATTCTCTAGATAATTTGTCTCTCTAGATACCTACACCATCTAAAGAAGAAAGTTGGCAACAAAGCTCGTATAGAGGCTTCGATATGCGAAGCATATCTTATCGAAGAGGTGTCAAACTTCTGCTCCATTTATTTTGATACTCATGTTAAGACAAATCGAAATAGACCTCAAAGGAATGACGAGGACGTTGAGGATGGAGGAATATTCAATGTAAGGGGCAAGCTTGTTGGGGCTAGTAAAAGACGGTGGTTGACAGACGACGAGTATGATGCCGCTCACCGATATGTCTTGTTAAACTGTGATATACAAGAAGTGAGAGATTTGGAGAAGTAAGTCAGTACACTTGCACTCGTTATAATCTCGAATTTGATGAAGTAAGTGACTACACTATATATTCTTATTTTCTCTAATAGTGTATTTAGAGATGAAGTCAAAATGAGGACACCCGATATTACCGATGAGGGACTTCAAAGAGAGGTTGATTGTACATTTCCGTCATGGTTTTGCAAATACGTAAGTAACTGTGATTATAATTGAGATTATAAATATATAATCTGAAACATTTAAATTATAAATATTTGTTTACAGGTTTTATTGTCTGAAACAACACTCACTCATGAGAGTGTTTGTTATCTGGCATTAGGACCGAAGAAGCAAATAAAGACTTGGCCAGGCTATGTCGTTAATGGCTTCAGGTTTAAGTCAACTCAGAATGCTATAAATGTCGAATTTATCAATGACGACATCAGTACCAAGGATTTCGGTGTTTGCATAAGAGGCACCATATATGACGACGAGCCGGACTTTGACTATTATGGAGTGCTTCGAAATATTGTAGATTTATAATATACTGGCCCATATGATATGCATATTGTGATGTTCAAATGTGAGTGGTTCGATACGACACCAAATATCGGTTGGAGAATCGATAAACAATTTGGATTCGTCGATATAAATTATCGCAGGAGGTATAGAGGGTCTGATACATTTGCGATAGCAAATCAGGCTGTTCAAGTCTACTATACAAGCTACCCAAGGCGTCGTAGAGATCGATTTGACTGGTGGGCAGTATACAAGATTAAATCTAGAAATATATTCAACGTTGGAGACCCAGCATACCAAGAGGACCAGATCGAAAAGTCCCAATACTTGGGACAACACTCAGATACAATAGATGTTGAAGATATTGTTGAAGAAAATAGACGGGAGGAAGAGGTTGATACACAAGACTTAGCTGTCAACCAGGAGAGAAAGAGGCGTCTTGTCCCAAATATTGAGGCAGAAGAAGAAGAAGAAGAAGAAGAAGAAGACGAAGAAGAAGAAGAAGAAGAATTTGATGGGGATGAGGATACAGACGAAATCGACGATGAAGATAAGGATGAGAATGAGGAGGATGATGATGAAGACGAGGCCGAGGATGAGAATGAAGACGATGATTAGGTTAAATATTATTGTATATTAAAAACACTTCCAATTACGTGAATTAAGTTTGACCTCATAAAAGCAATTACGTGAATTCATGTTTTTTTCATTCAATTATTTACTTATTGTAGATGGCACTCCTAGTCTTTTTCGTCGCGGCGGCACTCGTCTCCCTACTGGTGGTATGTATATTTTAGTTTAGTTTTTTATATTCATTTACACTTTTATATTGTTAATTATGTTTATGTGTTCTATTTACAGGTCATGATGGCTGGCCGTGGTCGTGGTGCTGGTGGTGATCGTGGTGGTGGTGGTGGTGCGGGTCGTGGTCGTGGTCGTAGTGGTGCTGGTGGTCGTGGTCGCATTCAAAATTCCCGGGCTGTGACCCCATCGAGCGACCCCGACCCGGAGAGTACCCCGGGCACAGACGCATCCCGTCCTCGATCGACCACTTCGTCGAGGCATGAGTCCGGATCTGCTAGCGGATCCGTTCCGCTATCGGAACCACCAGCAGCGGATCCACCAGTGGATGCCCCAGTTACTACACAGTGGGCCCCGGAGTACCCCCATACTCGGTTCCATCCGGTTACTGGGGAGTACATGCACGGACCCGCAGATCCTCCGACGGCACCAGAGAGGCCGAGAGGCGAGTTTCGACGAGAGCTATGGCCCGCGGGGACCTCGTAAGTAAATTTAAGATAATTTATTAAATTTCTTTCATTTATTCAAGTTAATAATCCAGTCGTTTCCTCTTTGTAGGTTTTCTCCGTTTAATGTTGGCAAGGCTCTTAGAAAAATTATCAGGGCTAACTTCCATGGTCCCTACCTCAACTTTTTTGTCGGTGCCCCTAAATGTGAAGTACGTCTGGCTCGACGAGTTGAGAGTATATATCTATATCTTATGGTTAATTATTAGTTACTCTTTAATCAACCATTTTTTAAATTATATGATAATTGAATTTCTATGTTAGATGACGTACTGGTGGCCCCCCCTCCCCCCATCGCGAGGACGCGATCCACAGGACCTACAGAAGCGCTGCCTCGAAGAAGATACGAGATATGATTCATGACCTAAAAATGGGGCATACGAGGCCGAATTAGATCCGGCAGGAGTATTATGAGGACCTCTTAGGTATGATGGTTACCCCTGCGTACAAGGAGAAATCGGAGAAGGCGAAGGCGAACCGACAGGCCGCGGGCCTTCATACGGGGGGATCAAGGCCCCACGTGTAATGTCCCAAATTCGTGATACGTATTTAGTGTACGTATACGTGTTTTGGACCCATATTTTATTAGTCATGATTAGTTATCTTGGTTTATTTTGCCTTGGCTTGGTTTTATTGGCATTGATAGTTCAATTGGTTTTAATGGTCCATTGGTTTATTTTTGGATTAGTGAGGCTTGGTTTATTTCATGATTCATTTGGTTTAAATTGCTGGAGAGAGAGTTTATTAGCCTTGACTTGGTTCACCTTGGTTTATCTTGGCTTGGTTTATTTTGGGTTGACATGGAGAACCACCACCCTACCATAAATATCAATTTCTCTCTCTCTCTCCTCATTTATTTTCTTCTTCATCTTCTTCCTCATTACTCTTTCCTCTCCACCAACCTAGGCAAGTTGCATCTTGCTATCACTTGAGGGCTACATTTTATTTGTCTAATAGCTTTATTAGCTCATTTTAAGCAATATTAGAACTTGGGTTTTCTCCATTTGGAGCTTAGAATTTTGTAGATCTAGGATTAAAGTATTTTCGGATTTTGGTGGTTTTGATCTATAAAACTTGTTCATTTTCGTGTTTTGATTGTTCCATGTGGAAGAGAATTCAATTTTACACAAATTAGAACCTTGGAAATCCAAATTTGGTTTTGTTTTGGTCAAGATTTGAAGATTGGAATTTTAGGGTTCTTGGGGTATTCCTCTCGGCCTGGAGAAGAAGACCTCAGTCTGCGCTCTTTAGTGCAGTACTGAACCGTGCAGCCTTCCTCGGCCGGCGCTCTTTAGCACAGTGCTGACCTGCGCAGCTTGTCCCTTGGCGAACTGCGCAAACCACCCTCTCGGCCAGCGCTCCTTAGCGCTGGGCTGACCCGCGCTCGGCCCTCTGGGTCGAACCGCGCACCCTCCTGCGCAACCTGATCCCTGCGCGCTTGGATCCATGCGCAATCTAACCCTTGCACAATCTATCCTCTGCGTAACCCGACCTAGCGCAGTTGACCCCATGCGCAATCCAACCTAGCGCACTTGGCTCTGGCGCAGTTCGACTCCAGCGCGCTTGACCCCATGCGCAATCCAACCTAGCGTAATTAGCTCTGGCGCAGTTCGACTCCAGCGCGCTTGACCCCATGCGCAATCCAACCCTGGCGCAACCTGTTACTCCGAACCCCATGCGCAATCTAACCCTGGCGCAACCTGACCCTGGCTGCCTAGCGCAGTTTAGTCTTGGCATCTATTTGCATTATGTTTTATTTCATCTTCTTTTAGTGCATGGTATTTCCTGTTTATATCCTTACGCCTTTTGACACGACATTGATATGAGCACGATGTGAGCATAGCATGGGTGACGTATTGAATTCTGTGAGCAACTTGATAGTGACCCATGGTGGTGCACTCCAGATAAGTGAATGGCATAGTTTATTGAGCGCCGTTGCGACGGCTCTATTGACATGATAATGTAATATTGACCTGGACACCGTGGGTGACTTGTGAATGTATTGATAAATGAACCAGTGTGTCTTGCATCATGTCTATGGCATGGATCCCTGAGTACCACGGTTACGGGTACATATTGAAATAAACTAAGGTTAATAACTAGAATAATTCACTAGTCATGAAGAGATGTTCCCCAGTTACAGGCGATCCCGTTATTCCGGCCGCAAATGTTTGGACTTGTAGCCTGCCGACGAGTAGGGCACATTTCCAGTCCACTGTTACGTGGGGCACTCACCAGATTGTTACTATAATAATTGTCACTCCAGATTGTTACTATAATGATTGTCACTCCAGATTGTTACTATAATGATTGTCACTCCAGATTATCACTATAACGATTGTACTCTACTGTCACTCTAGTGTATTGTTCTCTCTCTGATTGTCACCTTAATGATCGAGCTCTCTGAATTGTCACTATAATGTTCGCCTGGATAACCTGGATAGCTGCAGGGCCTGTGACTACTTGGAGCATCTCATTGCATCTTGCTAGTAACTAGGATTGTGATAACCCTAGTTAGTTAATATAGAAAGTGGTAGGCAATGATTGGCCGTAATTGATTGGATGGAGTCTAGTCCAGTATAGTATTGTCTAGAAGTGATTGATTGCAAGATTGTACCAGAATGATTGAATGATTTTCACTCCAGATTGTTACTATAATGATTGTACTCTATTGTCACTCTAGCGTATTGTACTCTTCATCATTGTACTCTCTCATTTTTCACCTTAATGATTGTCACCTTTAGCAATAAATGATCAGAGACTAAGTTCTGTTCAGGCGAAGGGTTACAATCTCGGTCCTTGTTTGGTTTAAGAATTGTAACCTGGCTTCTGGAATAGCACATTTGTCGTCTCTTCATATATTGCCTAGCTATATTTTATTTAGCATGATTCTCCAGTCGTCTTATGTCAATGATGCTTCTCTTAATTATTTTCTCTGATTGGGACAAGTGCATTGGTAGTGCACAAACCTCAATCTGTGTTACTTATTGTTTTCTTACCTGTTGAATGCTAATGAATTGTTGGTTTTAGTCCTTAAGTGAAGCCTCCTTTGTGGCACTTGCTCTTTCTGGGGTCTGACCCAGCTGGTTTTGTATGGCCAGATACCGGAGCAGCACCAAAGGATCTCCCTGCTTTCCAGCCCGATGGTGGTCACCAGGCGTAACCAGGGCATCGAGTGGGTTTCTTTTGTTCTCCCACTGTAATATTGTAAATTATTCTTTTGAGGCATTTAGCCGACGAGCAAGTGTTAGCTCGATTGTACTTACTTATTGTCTGCCTACGGGCTGTAATATGATTGACAAACCCCGGGGGTTGATCATGTATGACTGAACTCTTGCTAGTCCTCACATTTTGTAATGACTAGCTTCATGATCATTCCGAATATGTAATGTATGGGACGTCTTACTATTGTGTATTTGGTGGTCTGACATCTTGTAACTATTATTAGTTGGTTGAGATTGAGACAATAGGCTATTTTATGACCTTAAGAGACTGATGGATTGTAGTAAAACCCTCACATATCTAGACAGCCGTGACCGTATAGCGGTGTGGATTCCATTCCGTTATACGTAGCTGGCTATGTGCGCCCCCGCTCTCCAGTATTCTGGTTCTGGGGCGTGACATGGTTTAAGTGGTAGCCCATGCAGGTCTTGTTAATCAAGATGTGTGAGGGTTTATCGAATAGATGTCTCAATCTGTACTCTCCTTTGATCTCCACTCGTATCTTCATATCTCCTTGAATTTCTGACTTGATAACATGCTTGTATCATTGATCTATCCTGGTCCTTCTTTAATATCCCTGATGTCATTGCTTCAGTGACATCGTTCATGTTAATCAGCCAGAAGGAGCTCAGTCCTCAGCAGCAGCCTCTCGAGCCGTGCCTCCTGGAGAACCAGTACCGCCAGTTCAGCCCGTCCAGCCAGCAGGAACAGAGGATGGAGGCTTGGTGGGACTCATCCGTGAGTTACTTGCATCCCAAGATCGTCAGGGAGATGACCTGCACCAAGTAGTACAAGATGCTCTGAATAGAAGTGGTCCTCGAGGGAACAGTGCGATCAACAGTTTCAAGCGCCTGAACCCTCCCTTCTTCGATGGCAGCGAGGATGCCGTTGCTGCCGATGCATGGCTACAAGATACAGAGGTGATTCTCGAAGCCGCGAAGACTCCAGAAGACGAAAATGTGGCTGTGGTACGCCTACAGTTATTGGATCTAGCCCGCAGTTGGTGGGCCGCACAAGCAGTGGGATTGGCAACACCTGTCTCCTGGGCAGTGTTCAGCAAGAAGTTCCAGACCAAGTATTATGATGCAGTGGCTCGATATGACTTGCAGACCAGGTTCAGTAATCTTAAGCAGATGGGGAGGACGGTCGACGGTTATGCGGCCGAGTTTTCCAGACTCAGTCGGTTTGCTTCCACCTTGGTGGCAACCGAGTTTGACAGAGCACAGAGGTTCCAGCAGGGACTTCACCTGGAGATTATATTGGCAGTAGAACAGTTCGAGCATCAGACCTATGATACAGTGTTGCGAGCAGCGAGGAGGCACGAGTATACCTCCCAGAGAATAGTGGACAGGACCGGAGGTCGGAAGCGGTCCCATAGTCAAATGAACCAGTCTTCAGCACCACCCCCAGCAGCTAGGACTTTAACTATTGGAACTCCGAGGCGAGCAGCTTCAGTTACGTCGGACCAGCACTCAACCCTGACGTACTCTCAGCAGAAACAGAAGCAAGTGCCGTCTTCCGTCGTGGGCTGTTCTTATTGTGGGAAGCCTGGACACGTGGTAGCGGAGTGTCGCAAGGCGTTGGGATTGTGTTTATTGTATGGAGCACCGGACCATAGGATGGGGTCCTGCCCATTCAGAGTTGATTCAGCCTCGATAGTATCTAGTCCCTCGGTTAGGAGACCAGCACCAGCACCAGCACCAGCTCTGGTTCACCAGCAACAGCAGTTCCCGTTCCCAGGTCTATTGCCGACTCAGGCCCAGACTTTCCAGCAACAGAACCCGCGACAGTTTGCCTTAGCTCAGGCTCAGGTTCAGAATTGGCCGAGAGGTATATGTGTCCTCTCATCTTGCTTTTCTACCGTTATTATGCGGGGTGCATGATGTATTTCATGTATCCTAATTACGACGGAACATCCCGGACCTGAGCCATATCCTAGGTCATTCGAAACTGGTTATTGGTACCAACCTTTTCGTATGAGGAGAGGCCCGTGTCCATATTTGACCAAAGAGAGAGACCTCAAGCTCAAAACTATCGGTTTAGTCCGTGTTGCTTAGAGTCATCCCTCTTTGGGAGAGTCAAACTTGGGAGCATGAGGATGATATCTGATCAGGTCATCCCGGCTGGTTTGACTCGTAAGGTGTAATATCTTTCTTATGCCTTACGCTTCGAATCCTTGCTTGCATGAATGATTGTATGATTGATTGGTAGTGGTAGATTGCCTATGATAGAATAGCTTCCCTTACATCTCTAGCCTCTTGATTAAATTCCGAGGACGAAATTCTTTTAAGGTGGGTAGGATATAATGTCCCAAATTCGTGATACGTATTTAGTGTACGTATACGTGTTTTGGACCCATATTTTATTAGTCATGATTAGTTATCTTGGTTTATTTTGCCTTGGCTTGGTTTTATTGGCATTGATAGTTCAATTGGTTTTAATGGTTCATTGGTTTATTTTTGGATTAGTGAGGCTTGGTTTATTTCATGATTCATTTGGTTTAAATTGCTGGAGAGAGAGTTTATTGGCCTTGACTTGGTTCACCTTGGCTTATCTTGGCTTGGTTTATTTTGGGTTGACATGGAGAACCACCACCCTACCATAAATATCAATTTCCCTCTCTCTCTCCTCATTTATTTTCTTCTTCATCTTCTTCCTCATTACTCTTTCCTCTCCACCAACCTAGGCAAGTTGCATCTTGCTATCACTTGAGGGCTACATTTTATTTGTCTAATAGCTTTATTAGCTCATTTTAAGCAACATTAGAACTTGGGTTTTCTCCATTTGGAGCTTGGAATTTTGTAGATCTAGGATTGAAGTATTTTCGAATTTTTGTGGTTTTGATCTATAAAACTTGTTCATTTTCGTGTTTTGATTGTTCCATGTGGAAGAGAATTCAATTTTACACAAGTTAGAACCTTGGAAATCCAAATTTGGTTTTGTTTTGGTCAAGATTTGAAGATTAGAATTTTAGGGTTCTTGAGGTGTTCCTCTCGGCCTGGAGAAGAAGACCTCAGTCTGCGCTCTTTAGCGCAGTACTGAACCACAAAGCCTTCCTCGGCCGACGCTCTTTAGCGCAGTGCTGACCTGCGCAGCTTGTCCCTTGGCGAACTGCGCAAACCACCCTCTCGGCCAGCGCTCCTTAGCGCTGGGCTGACCCGCGCTCGGCCCTCTGGGTCGAACCGCGTACCCTCCTGCGCAACCTGATCCCTGCGCGCTTGGATCCATGCACAATCTAACCCTTTCGCAACCCGACCTAGCGCAGTTGACCCCATGCGTAATCTAACCTAGCGCACTTGGATCTGGCGCAGTTCGACTCCAGCGCGCTTGACCCCATGCGCAATCCAACCTAGCGCACTTGGCTCTGGCGCAGTTCGACTCCAGCGCGCTTGACCCCATGCGCAATCCAACCCTGGCGCAACCTGTTACTCCGAACCCCATGCGCAATCTAACCCTGGCGCAACCTGACCCTGGCTGCCTAGCGCAGTTTAGTCTTGGCATCTATTTACATTATGTTTTATTTCATCTTCTTTTAGTGCATGGTATTTCCTGTTTATATCCTTACGCCTTTTGACACGACATTGATATGAGCACGATGTGAGCGTAGCATGGGTGACGTATTGAATTCTGTGAGCAACTTGATAGTGAAGCGTAGCATGGGTGACGTATTGAATTCTGTGAGCAACTTGAGAGTGACCCGTGGTGGTGCACTCCAGATAAGTGAATGGCATAGTTTATTGAGCGCCGTTGCGACGGCTCTATTGACATGATAATGTAATATTGACCTGGACACCGTGGGTGACTTGTGAATGTATTGATAAATGAACCAGTGTGTCTTGCATCATGTCTAGGGCATGGATCCCTGAGTACCACGGTCACGGGTACATATTGAAATAAACTAAGGTTAATAACTAGAATAATTCACTAGTCATGAAGAGATGTTCCCCAGTTACAGGCGATCCCGTTATTCCGGCCGCAAATGTTTGGACTTGTAGCCTGCCGACGAGTATGGCACATTTCCAGCCCACTGTTACGTGGGGCACTCACCAGATTGTTACTATAATGATTGTCACTCCAGATTGTTACTATAATGATTGTCACTCCAGATTGTTACTATAATGATTGTCACTCCAGATTATCACTATAACGATTGTACTCTACTGTCACTCTAGTGTATTGTTCTCTCTCTGATTGTCACCTTAATGATCGAGCTCTCTGAATTGTCACTATAATGTTCGCCTGGATAACCTGGATAGCTGCAGGGCATGTGACTACTTGGAGCATCTCATTGCATCTTGCTAGTAACTAGGATTGTGATAACCCTAGTTAGTTAATGTAGAAAGCCGTAGGCAATGATTGGTCGTGATTGATTGGATGGAGTCTAGTCCAGTATAGTATTGTCTAGAAGTGATTGATTGCAAGATTGTACCAGAATGATTGAATGATTTTCACTCCAGATTGTTACTATAATGATTGTACTCTATTGTCACTCTAGCGTATTGTACTCTTCATTGTCACTTTTATCATTGTACTCTCTCATTTTTCACCTTAATGATTGTCACCTTTAGCAATAAATGATCAGAGACTAAGTTCTGTTCAGGCGAAGGTTTACAATCTCGGTCCTTGTTTGGTTTAAGGATTGTAACCTGGCTTCTGGAATAGCACATTTGTCTTCTCTTCATATATTGCCCAGCTATATTTTATTTAGCATGATTCTCCAGTCGTCTTATGTCAATGATGCTTCTCTTAATTATTTTCTCTGATTGGGACAAGTGCATTGGTAGTGCACAAACCTCAATCTGTGTTACTTATTGTTTTCTTACCTGTTGAATGCTAATGAATTGTTGGTTTTAGTCCTTAAGTGAAGCCTCTTTTGTGGCACTTGCTCTTTCTGGGGTCTGACCCAGCTGGTTTTGTATGGCCAGATATCGGAGCAGCACCAAAGGATCTCCCTGCTTTCCAGCCCGATGGTGGTCACCAGGCGTAACCAGGGCATCGAGTGGGTTTCTTTTGTTCTCCCACTGTAATATTATAAATTATTCTTTTGAGACGTTTAGCCGACGAGCAAGTGTTAGCTCGATTGTACTTACTTATTGTCTGCCTACGGGCTGTAACATGATTGACAAACCCCGGGGGTTGATCATGTATGACTGAACTCTTGCTAGTCCTCACATTTTGTAATGACTAGCTTCATGATCATTCCCAATATATAATGTATGAGACGTCTTACTATTGTGTATTTGGTGGTCTGACATCTTGTAACTATTATTAGTTGGTTGAGATTGAGACAATAGGCTATTTTATGACCTTAAGAGACTGATGGATTGTAGTGAAACCCTCACATATCTAGACAGCCGTGACCGTATGGCGGTGTGGATTCCATTCTGTTATACGTAGCTGGCTATGTGCGCCCCCGCTCTCCAGTATTCTGGTTCTGGGGCGTGACACCACGCAACGACGCTTGCAGATCTGGTGAGATACCGTAAATTCATTTCACTATCGAATTAGGTATTATTAATTAAAAGAGTTAATTAGGTTCTACGAAAATTTCGTATGCAGGCCCAACAGGCGGTGAAGGAGGGAAGGGCGCCAGAATCGGTCACCATGCACGACGTGTTCCAGCATACGCACAAAAGACGGAAGGACGGGAGCTTCGTCGACGAGAGGGCCAAGGAGACTGATGTAAGTACTTATATTTATGAGATTTACGTTAGAATTAAAAGTATTCGGACTATAACTTAGGTAAACTTAGGATTCACACTTAACTTAGTGAAACATAGGATTTAGATTACAACTTAGGTAAATCTTATAATATAAACACATTCATTTGATAGGCTGCGTATCGTGAGGCCCTTAGTCGGGCTCAGTTAACTGACACCGAGGATGTCGGTGAAACGACGCCCGCCCGGACGCCCTCTTCTTTGGCCGCTCGCAACGACTTGTTCGTAGATACCGTCGGCGGCTTTAAGAAAGGGCTCCTGTACGGACTCGGCTCCCTAGGGCCGTTGCACATGGCGACGCAGAGATTTCCACCGACACCACCTCCTCCCGTGGCCCCGGCAGACGATGATGTTAGGTCGCAGCTTACGCAGCTGCACGAGGCGGTGTCGTCGTTGCAGAAGCAATTTGCCATGTACTTTCTGCCTTCGTCTGCTGCTGTCGGTCCGTCTGCTGATGGTGTTGGTCCGTCTTCTACTGGTCCGTCGACTGCTGGTGTCGATCCTTCTTCCGTGGGTCATCTTTCTTTCAACCCTGATGCCCCTGTGGTACCGCCTACGACTGTGACGTCACTCCTGGATCTCATGTCGCCAGAGCAGCTACGCCGACTTCCGAGCAGTCTACAACGGCTTGCCGCCATACCTAGTGGAGGAGTATATTCGTCGGTCGCAGCTGGGATTACCACCACCGGACAATCGACCTCCTCCTTCTTCTTAAAATATTGTATTAAGAAAATTTGGAATATTTGTGGCAATTTTGGATTAATTATGCTGTAATCGGATTATAGCGACGGATATTATGTTATCTTCAGGATACATTTTCTATTAATTTGGTTTGGTCTGTGATTCTTGGATAATTGGTGCGCATTAAATTCGTATGTGCATATTTGGTCTATGTGATTCTTGGATAATTGGTGTGCATTATATATTTGGTCTATGTGATTGTTGGATAATTGGTGTGCATTATATATTGGTTTGGTTTATGAATATTTTTGTGAACAGGGAAAGTGCTGCAATTTTTTTTCTAAAAAATATCAGTTAGCGACGGACTAGTGACCGGTTAGCTGATTGCCGACGGATTCTTTTGGCCAAGATCCGTCAGTGATCGGTCGCTAATTAAAATTTCCGTCGGACGGGCGAAGGATCGGGCCGTCGCTAAATCGACAAATTTTGGTAGTACATTCCCTCTCCTCTCCCCAACCCTCCCCCTCCCCCCCATCAGCTCCACGACCCCCTCCTTCGGTGACCGCCGCTCCCTGACCCCCTCCTCCGGAGACCGTCGACCCCCTCCTCCCCCTCGCCATCGCCGCGCCCGATCCCTCGTTCGAGCGTCCCTCCGTTTCTCCAGAGCCAGCTCCAGCCACCTCCACCGCCGCTCTCCCTCGCCGTCGCCGCTCCCCCTTGTCGTCGCCCCTCCCCTCCTGTCACGACCCGCACCCACTGTGAGGGTACGAGAACGTAACAACTCCCAGCCTACGCCGCAATGTCGGCGGTAGAACGCTATCCTAGGTCAACATACATCTAACAATATATATCTAAACAGTTTATACTCCCCGAATGGGGGTGACATAGCAGTAAAACTCAATCACAACTAAGGAAGAGATAGCACGATATGAAATAGAACTCAAGGAAGTAAATAGGTGAAAAGTAGTCTAAGATAATCCCAGCAATATCCAGAAGTACAAACTCAGCTACAGCATGAAAGAATATATACAACTCTGAACTCCAAATAAAGTCTAGCTAAACATGTCTCATGACTACATAAAAGATAGATAAGCCTAACTAATCTAGTCTAGGCAATCGGGGTGATATCCTCAGCTAGAGCTGGGTCCTCCTGAGGGTCCAGCTCGCAGGTGTCATCTAAGGATGTCCCGTAGTAAGTGTCCAGACCAGCCTCCTCCTCGTCCTCTGTAATATTTTCAACAGGTCCAGTCAGGACAGGAGCGAGTACAGTACATCTCAACAGTTCATAGCAGGTTAGAAGATATAATCATACAGTAAAGTAAGATACAGGTACTGAAAGAAGTGCAGTATGTAAATAGAGAGAGAAAGCTGTAATAGAAATATCTACTATAAATAAAGAACTAACATATGGCTAGTGAGTCAGAGTATAATATAGACATGTAAATGGCGTAGGAGATTCTGATAAGATACTATGGAAGAGATTCTGATAAGATACTACTTGGGTATTATTCACATGTCTACTTCTACTCCCCCGTACCCCCAATCAGTACACAAGGATCCAAACAGGTTATGTTATGATACTATGTACAGCCCCCGAAGGGTGATAAGCCTCCGAAAGGTGATAAGCCCCCGAAGGGTGGTAAGCCTCCGAATGGTAATAAGCCCCCGAAGGGTGGTACATAGTAGTCCCAAAAATGGGAATTCTAGGAGACTCTGTGATCATAAGAGTATATGTCACAAGTGATCGAAGAACCTGTAAAGCATAGTGATACGACATGTAAGTGAAACGCACAGAACATGTAGTACCCGATGCTCCCTAAGGATAACATCTTAAGAAGGGATCCGTATAGTACCAATCCGTGTGACCAACGTGACAGTACAAGTAAAGTAATCTACTGCAGGAAATAGTTCTAAGCAGGATATGAAAAGATCAGAGAATGTACTCGCCTGGTATCTGAGTGTCCAACTGAAAAGTACTGTCCGAGGAGTGGTGTATGGCTCCTAATCAGAACAGCACAAGTCACAACAAGTCTAAAATGGCAAAACGAAGTTCTACTATGCACTCTACATGAGTCTAGGTCAATCTAGGCCAAAGTCAACTTTTGGTCAACTCTGGTCACTCCTAGAAGTCAAACTTGGTCAACTATGGTCAAACTAGGTCTAACAAGTCTAAACTAGGTCAAACTAGCCTATACTAGTCTACATTAGCCTATACTAGGCCTAACTAGTCCATACCAGTCTAAACTAGGCTATACACATAACACATGTATACATATATTACATATAAATAGTGAACACACAAGTGTATGTATATGAGACATATACACATACTTGTATAACCTATTCATCCAAGTAGGTATCCATACTAGATATCCAAAAGATACACAACCCTAATATATAGATATATATATATATATACACATATAACTCAACATACATATATATATATAGGCAAATATTTCATATATTAAATATGTATACCTATCACATACATAAACTTAAATTTATGAAGACTAGGAATTTATATAGAGAGAATGAGAGAGAGGGTGCATTTGTGTGTGCAACATGTGACAGAAATTGGGTTAGGTGGCATGTGATTTGTGTGTATATGAAATTGTGTGTGTCAAAGCGTATAGGGTATGTGTGTGAGATGAAAAGTGGACTGTGATATAAACTCAGTATTTCCATTACAACTAAATCTCAGGTTTCAGAACATTACTGTCAAACAATCAAGTTCATAACTCAAATTTAGTTTAGTTTAAAACAATCATCATTTCCATTTTAAGCATATAGGTATACATATACAATTTGCATTACAGTTAACTAATCCTATTGAACATGAACATCAACATTTCATTTAACCATTCAATCTCAGGTTTTTCAGTTTTATACAAACAGTGAAATGGAAAACAAAATGTTCTCAGGAAATCTCAGTAAACTGAGAACACCACAGTTTCAGCCCAACATTCTCAGGTTTAATGAAACAGTGTATGTGTGGTGAGTGAATGTGAGGGTGTATGATGTGTACACATGAAGGCAAAGTGTGTGTTAAGAGTCAACAGTTAAGGAAATGGGGAGGAAAGCAAAACATTCCCAGGTTTCAACCACAGGAGGAAATCCCAGATTTCAAATCTTACTCTCAGATTTATTCAATATAGGAAACACCCAATATCAGTTCAAAGAAACAGTTGCAAAACCATATTTCAGTCCCCTCATTTCAACCCCCATTTCGACTTCAATATCAAACAAACAAATCCCAAAAATCAATACACAATTAGACTACTAATAGAAGAATTATATTAAGGTCTGAAACCAACAATTTAACAGCAACAATCAGATTAAAAATAGATGACAAGTTCAGGTTTTCAAAACTGGGAAGAACAGGATTTGGATACATAATTTGAAAACTGGAAATGCACTAACACCTAATGAAAGCATATCAAATTTCAAATTAAGAAGTTGGTAATGTATATACACCACAAACATGTGTCCCACAACCTGTTCATGTCCATCAATATGGACACAAACGTGTCCAAGCAATGATACATACAATCAGTGTGAAACAGGTCAGATTTGTGCACTGTGTCGGGCACATGTGCACGCGTGTCGTACACACAACACAAACCAAACCAAGACACGTACTTACAAACCTAGGTTCGCCAGGTGTCAGGCTACCCATATGTCACCCTGCACCGCCGTGTCGTGTCGCACAGACGTGTCCACACACACGTATCAGAACCCGATCACACAACTGCACAGTCTGTGTAAAAAAAATAGTACAGTGTCTCGTGTTCCCACGACACGACACGAGAGGTCGTGCCACTTGGGGAGTGTCGTGTCAGACACTGCCCCAATGTGTGTGTCAAAAATCTCGTATCCAAGTGTCGTGTCCAAGGAGGATTTGCCCCCGAGTAGCAAGGGACTGCTGTGCGTGCGGAAACGTGTGTGTCGCGTGTCCAAAACGACCCGACACAATACAGTCATCAACTCAGACCACCAGAAACCAATAAACAATACAAAAACCTAATTTTCTATTTAAAGGTTTTCCAAAAACCAGATCGAAATCCCTTTTTGGGCATTTCGACAAACACCTAGACTCTGCTACTGATACGTATCCAAATGGACATGAAACTTATGGAAACCGACACGACACCAATGCAGACACTTAGGGGACCCCTAGGGCTTCCTAATGATGAAGACAAATCGAAAATCCATGGAGAAATGAGAAAGTTACCTAAGCTTGAACTTTCAAGAAAAACCCCTCTTTGTGAGCTCATCTCTTGATGTCCCAATCAAATCAAAACAACCTCAAACTGAGATGAGACCTTAGCAACAGTAAGAAAAGTCATATCAGGACCTAATGGAATAAATTAGAAAGAAAAAGGAAGAGGAAAGGAGTTCTAGGAATTAAAAAGCAATAGAAACTAACCTCCTTGAAATTAGGGCTTTTCCTAAGAAAGAGGCAACCCTAGATTTTAGGAGAGACTTTATAGTGGGGGAATCCCTAGGTTAGACTAAGGTGGCCGGCTAAGTGAGGTTGGACTAAGGTTTCACTAGGTTAGGTTGAGCCTCTAAGGTTTTAAGTCATGATCATGACTTGTGATTTCACAAGACATTCTTAGACCAAACTAACTCTAAATTTCCTCAAAATAATTCTAATGAACTTGAATTCACTAACTTGGGTCATACTAGGGTTTCTTAACCTAACCAAGTAGTCCTAACCTAGGTTAGCCTATAGGACAGCCTCCTAAGTCAACATGAGTCAATGTTTAAAACTAGCACCAACCAATTCCAAAATAATTCCTAAAAATTCCCAAAAATTCAAATAAATTCTAATATATTTAAATTCCCCCAAAAATGACAAAAATACCCTCACACTAGAAATGTGGTAGTGACAAATCTACCCTCCTTAAAAGAATTTCGTCCTCAAAATTGAAAGGCGAAATACAACTGATGAGAAGGATAGAAAGTATACCTCAAGGTCCAAAAAGATAAGGGTACCGCTCGCGCATCTCATCCTCCCGCTCCCAGGTAGACTCTCCTGGAGAATGATGCCTCCATACGACGCACACCAAGGGTATCACCTGGTTCCTCAGAACCTTCTCCCGTCGATCCAGAATCTCCACTGGCTGCTCTGGATAGCTGAGAGAAGGCCCAACCTCTATCTCTGAATGATCGAGCACATGGCTAGGGTCAACCACGTACAGTCTCAACTGTGATACATGAAATACGTTGTGGACCCCCACTAGTACAGGCGGCAAGTCTAGCCTGTATGCAACGTCACCAACTCTCCCGCTGATAACGAAAGGGCCGATAAAGCGCGGGCTAAGCTTTCCGCCTCCACCAAAATGTATCGTACCACGAGTCGGAGATATCCTCAAAAAAACTTGGTCTTCGACCTAATCACAAGCAAGGTCTCAATTAATTATAATAAACAACATGATCAAAAATTACAAACAAATAAACCTAAATCTAATCCTACTCTAATCTGTACCTCAAACTCCAAGGGCCTCCGGTGGCTATCGGCCCAGTGCCGATGTCTGTCCTGTGCCACGTGAAGTCTGTCCCTGATGAGCTTCACCTTCTCGGTCGCATCAACAACCATCTCTGGCCCCAGTAAAGCTCGCTCACCAACATCATCCCAGGATAGGGGTGTACGGCACCTACGCCCGTACAGAGCCTCGAAAGGTGACATCTCAATGCTGGCCTGAAAACTGTTGTTGAAAGCAAACTCCACCAAATGAAGATGATCCTCTCAGGAACCTCCAAAGTCCAGGACGCACGTCCGCAGCATATCCTTAAGAGTCTGAATAGTCCGCTCTGACTGTCCGTCCGTCTGGGGGTGGTATACAGTACTAAACTTGAGCTGAGTGCCCAAGCTGGTCTGCAGACTCCTCCAGAAATGGGAAGTAAAACGGCTATCCCGATCTGAGACGATACTGACTGGAACCCCGTGAATCCTGACTATCTGCCGCATATACATCTCCGCCAGTCTCTCTGTAGACGTACCCACCTTGAATGGCAAGAAGTGGGCCGATTTGGTCAACCTATCAACGATGACCCAAATCGCATCTTTCCCTCCTGGTGTGCACGGCAATCCTGATACGAAGTCCATAGTGATATGCTCCCATTTCCACTCGGGAATGGGCAGCGACTGCAACAATCCACCGGGCCTCTGCCTCTCTGCCTTGACCTGCTGACAGACCAAACACCTAGCCACGAAGCGAGCCACCTCCCGCTTCATCCCTGACCACCAAACATGCTCCCTCAGATCTCGGTACATCTTGTTGGCACCCGGGTGTATAGAGTACTGAGATCTGTGGGCCTCCTGCATAACCTGCTCCCTGAGTTCTCCACTGGGCACACATAACCTAGAACCGTGCCTCAAGGCACCATCCTCTGCAAGAGAAAACTCGCCCTCCAGCAATCCTGCTCGAACCTGCTCTCGGAGACACCGCAGAGCAACGTCCTCAAACTGTGCCGACTTGATCCTCTCCACCAAGTCTGACTGAATCTGCATCCCCCATAGCTGCATCTGTACTCCGGGCACGATCACCTCAATCCCAAGGCTCTCCAAGTCGGCAAGCAAATGCCAATCCATGGTCAAACACATGGCTGTCGGATACCTACTCAAGGCATCGGCAACCACGTTAGCCTTCCCTGGATGATACTGCAGTACAATGTCGAAGTCCTTCATCAACTCCAATCATCTACGCTGCCTCATGTTCAACTCCTTCTGAGTGAACACATACTTTAAGCTCTTGTGATTTGTGAAGATCTCTACCCTCTCACCATACAGATAATGCTTCCACAGCTTCAGAGCAAATATCACTGCTGCCAGCTCCAGGTCGTGGGTAGGGTAGTTCTTCTCATGGGGACGCAATTACCTGGAAGCATAGGTAATCACCTTCCCGTGCTGCTGTAAGATGCAACCCAGCCCCTTCCCTGAAGCATCACTATAAATAGTGAAACCACCCGATCCTGAAGGCAATGTCAGAATCGGAGCTGTCGTAAGCCGCTTCTTCAACTCATCAAAAGCTACCTGACACTCCTCTGACCAAACGAACTCAGTATCCTTTCGGGTCAACTGAGTCAACGGCTCTGCAACCCGGGAGAAATCCTGCACGAATCTCCGATAGTATCCTGTCAGCCCCAGGAAACACCTGATCTCTGCAACTGAAGTCGGCGCTGCCCATGCCTCAACTTCTACAATCTTCTTGGGGTCAACTGAGATACCATCTCCAGTCACCACATGCCCCAAGAAGTCCACCCGATCCAAGAAAAACTCACATTTGGAGAGCTTTCCGTAAAGCTGCTCCTTCCTGAGAATCTCCAGCACTATCCTCAAATGCTCCTCGTGCTCCTCCTCAGTCTTGGAATATATCAAGATATCGTCAATAAACACCACCACAAACTGATCCAGATACTGGTAGAACACCTTGTTCATAAGGTTTATAAACACTGCTGGTGCATTGGTTAGCCCAAACGGCATAACCAAAAACTCGAACTGCCCGTACCGCGTCCTGAAAGCGGTCTTGGGAATATCCTCCCTCTTCACCTTCACCTGGTGATATCCCAACCTCAGATCAATCTTGGAAAATACCCGAGCTCCGCTCAACTGGTCAAATAGATCGTCGATCCGCGGTAGTGGGTATTTGTTCTTGATCGTGAGGTTGTTGAGTGCCCTATAGTCAATACACCTACGTACTGACCCATCCTTCTTTGGCACGAACAACACTGGTGCACCCCATGGCGACGAACTCGAACGGATGAAGCCCTTGTCCTGTAGCTCATCTACCTGCTTCTTCAGCTCCACCAGCTCGCTGTTGTTCACCCGATAGACATGCTGAGAGATGGGTTCTGCTCCTGGAACCAAGTCTATCGAGAACTCTATGTCCCTGTCTGGTGGCAATCCCGGCAACTCCTCCGGGAAAACATCCATATACTCTGCTATCAAGGGGTGTGGAATCGTCTGCTCCTCGACCGAGACTCCACAGAAGACTCCGCTGCTCTGCTCTGCCTGACGTCTGGAGTACTCGAACTCTGGCTCCCCCGGCGCTCTGAAGAGAACTCTACCCCCTCTGTAATCAATGCTGGCGTGGTGCCTGCTCAACCAAACCATGCCTAGTACTATATCGTAGTTCGGCAATGGCATTACGAGCAGGCTCACCTCCAACTCACGGCCTCCCAAAACTACTCTCCGACCCTTACAAACATCACTCACGAGGATAATGCCACCCCCGGTCGTGATCTTGTAAGTCCTAGGCAACGATTCAGCTATGATACCGCGTCTAATTGCAAAAGATACTGATATGAAGCTATGCGAAGCACCGGAATCAAATAATGCAAAGGCTGGACTGGAGTCGAGAAGGATCGAACCTGCAATCAGCTCTCCGACCGCCTCTGCATCCTCTGCTGCCATGGCGAAAGCTCGCCCCTGTTGGCCTCCCCTGGCCTGCTTCTGGTGCTGGACGAACCTCTGCTGCTGCGTCGGCAGGGCTGGTCCTCTCTGCTGGCCTGCTGGAGCCCTGGCTCCACCTCCCGGAGCTGCTCGTGCTATACGGCACTCCTTCATCTGGTGGTCTGATGAACCACACACAAGGCACTGGCCCAGCCTCTTCCGGCACTCATTGAAGACGTGCCCAGGCTTCTTGCAGTAGGCACAAGTACTACCCTGTCTCTGACCCTGCTGGTGCTGCCTCGGATGCTGCTGGTGAACTGGCCTCTGCTGAATCGGCTGCGGCTGGAACTGCCTCGGCTGCTGGAACTAAAAGTGGGGCCTCTTGGCCTGGCCTCCGCTGCTGCTGCTGTCCCCAACTGGGTCTCGCCCCCTCTTGAGCCTAAGCCCAAGATCATCCTCTGCAGCTAGTACGTCCACCAGAATCTCCTCAAATGTAGCACTGCGGGCGTTCTTGGTATAGGACTTGACCTCCTTTACCAAGCCCTTCTGGAACCTCTGGGCCTTCATCGTCTCTGACAAGTCCTCCATAAATCTGCTCAGGCGGCAGAACTCTCCTGCGTACTCCTCCACGGACCGGCTCCCCTGGACTAGGGCCTCGAACTGGGTCTCGAGGGCTCCCAGCGCTGCATCTGGAAAGAACTTCTCCTTGAACAGCTTCTTGAATGCTGTCCAAGTCTGTCCTGCTGTGCCGACCCTCGGGTCGGTCTGGTACCATGTACGGGCCAGATCCTGCATCATACTGGCTGCTGTCTCTATCTGGAGCCTCGTCGAAATCTCTGTCAGCCTGAAGATCTCCTCCATATGCTCGATCCACTCATCGGCATACAGGATCCCCTCTGTCCCTCGGAAGTCTCTCGGGTGCATCTTCTGGAAGTCCTGGATGCCCTTCTCCCGTGGCTGGTGCGGCTGCTGGACTGCTGCTGGCAGAGCCACGAATCTCTCCACTGCTGTCACTGCCAGCTCAATACCTCGAGTGAGCTCTGCCGTCTGCCTCTGCTGCTGGGTCTGCTGACCCTCCATGTACTGCCTGAAGAAGGCTAACAGCTGAACGGCGTCAACTGTCGCTGCAGGTGGCTGCTGGTAAGGATCCTCTGGGAAAACTGGATCCTGCCTCCGAGCCGGTGGATGCATACCCCCTGCTGCGGCTGCCGAGGTCTCAATACAAGCTGAGGTGGCAGGAGCTGCAGTCCCCTGGCCTCGCTGTACTGGCTGAGAGGTAGCAGTCCCCTCTATAGCATCCTTATGAATGGCACGCTGCGATCTAGTCTCTACCATCCTGAAGATAGACAAATAAGAGTATCAATTTCTGAGAAAGAAGCGAAATAACAAAGGCAGACAATTATAATTCAAAGGATCATCTGACAAAAGGATTTAGATGGCAATAAAAGAAACTTTCCTAAAGTGATTGAGTACCTTAAAATTAATGTCCTATATCTTACTGTAGGCTGTAGTGATACTCTAGTTCGAATACCACTACACTTCTAGTCTAGACCTGCATGGGCCACCACTAAAAACGTGTCACGACCCGCACCCACTGTGAGGGTACGAGAACGTAACAACGCCCAGCCTACGTCGCAGTGTCGGCGGTAGAACGCTGTCCTAGGTCAACATACATCTAACAATATATATCTAAACAGTTTATACTTCCCGAATGGGGGTGACATAGCAGTAAAACTCAATCACAACTAAGGAAGAGATAGCACGATATGAAATAGAACTCAAGGAAGTAAATAGATGAAAAGTAGTCTAAGATAATCCCAGCAATATCCAGAAGTACAAACTCAGCTACAGCATGAAAGAATATATACAACTCTGAACTCCAAATAAAGTTTAGCTAAACATGTCTCATGACTACATAAAAGATAGATAAGCCTAACTAATCTAGTCTAGGCAATCGGGGTAATATCCTCAGCTAGAGCTGGGTCCTCCTGAGGGTCCAGCTCGCAGGTGTCATCTAAGGCTGTCCCGTAGTAAGTGTCCAGACCAGCCTCCTCCTCATCCTCTGTAATATTTTCAACAGGTCCAGTCAGGACAGGAGCGAGTACAGTACATCTCAACAATTCATAGCAGGTTAGAAGATATAATCATGCAGTAAAGTAAGATACAGGTACTGAAAGAAGTGCAGTATGTAAACAGAGAGAGAAAGCTGTAATAGAAATATCTACTATAAATAAAGAACTAACATGTGGCTAGTGAGTCAGAGTATAATATAGACATGTAAATGGCGTAGGAGATTCTGATAAGATACTATGGAAGAGATTCTGATAAGATACTACTTGGGTATTATTCACATGTCTACTTCTACTCCCCCGTACCCCCAATCAGTACACAAGGATCCAAACAGGTTATGTTATGATACTATGTACAGCCCCCGAAGGGTGATAAGCCTCCGAAAGGTGATAAGCCCTCGAAGGGTGGTAAGCCTCCGAAAGGTGATAAGCCTCCGAAGGGTGGTACATAGTAGTCCCAAAAATGGGGATTCTAGGAGACTCTGTGATCATAAGAGTATATGTCACAAGCGATCGAAGAACCTGTGAAGCATAGTGATACGACATGTAAGTGAAACGCACAGAACATGTAGTACCCGATGCTCCCTAAGGATAACATCTCAAGAAGGGATCCGTATAGTACCAATCCGTGTGACCAACGTGACAGTACAAGTAAAGTAATCTACTGCAGGAAATAGTTCTAAGTAGGATATGAAAAGATCAGAGAATGTACTCGCCTGGTATCTGAGTGTCCAACTGAAAAGTACTATCCGAGGAGTGGTGTCTGGCTCCTAATCAGAACAGCATACGTCACAACAAGTCTAAAATGGCAAAACGAAGTTCTACTATGCACTCTACATGAGTCTAGGTCAATCTAGGCCAAAGTCAACTCTTGGTCAACTCTGGTCAACCCTAGAAGTCAAACTTGGTCAACTATGGTCAAACTAGGTCTAACAAGTCTAAACTAGGTCAAACTAGCCTATACTAGTCTACATTAGCCTATACTAGGCCTAACTAGTCCATACCAGTCTAAACTAGGCTATACACATAACACATGTATACATATATTACATATAAATAGTGAACACACAAGTGTATGTATATGAGACATATACACATACTTGTATAACCTATTCATCCAAGTAGGTATCCATACTAGATATCCAAAAGATACACAACCCTAATATATAGATATATATATATATATACACATATAACTCAACATACATATATATATATATAGGCAAATATTTCATATATTAAATATGTATACCTATCACATACATAAACTTAAATTTATGAAGACTAGGAATTTATATAGAGAGAATGAGAGAGAGGGTGCATTTGTGTGTGCAACATGTGACAGAAATTGGGTTAGGTGGCATGTGATTTGTGTGTATATGAAATTGTGTGTGTCAAAGCGTATAGGGTATGTGTGTGAGATGAAAAGTGGACTGTGATATAAACTCAGTATTTCCATTACAACTAAATCTCAGGTTTCAGAACATTACTGTCAAACAATCAAGTTCATAACTCAAATTTAGTTTAGTTTAAAACAATCATCATTTCCATTTTAAGCATATAGGTATACATATACAATTTGCATTACAGTTAACTAATCCTATTGAACATGAACATCAACATTTCATTTAACCATTCAATCTCAGGTTTTCCAGTTTTATACAAACAGTGAAATGGAAAACAAAATATTCTCAGGAAATCTCAGTAAACTGAGAACACCACAGTTTCAGCCCAACATTCTCAGGTTTAATGAAACAGTGTATGTGTGGTGAGTGAATGTGAGGGTGTATGATGTGTACACATGAAGGCAAAGTGTGTGTTAAGAGTCAACAGTTAAGGAAATGGGGAGGAAAGCAAAACATTCCCAGGTTTCAACCACAGGAGGAAATCCCAGATTTCAAATCTTACTCTCAGATTTATTCAATATAGGAAACACCCAATATCAGTTCAAAGAAACAGTTGCAAAACCATATTTCAGTCCCCTCATTTCAACCCCCATTTCGACTTCAATATCAAACAAACAAATCCCAAAAATCAATACACAATTAGACTACTAATAGGAGAATTATATTAAGGTCTGAAACCAACAATTTAACAGCAACAATCAGATTAAAAATAGATGACAAGTTCAGGTTTTCAAAACTGGGAAGAACAGGATTTGGATACATAATTTGAAAACTGGAAATGCACTAACACCTAATGAAAGCATATCAAATTTCAAATTAAGAAGTTGGTAATGTATATACACCACAAACATGTGTCCCACAACCTGTTCGTGTCCATCAATATGGACACAAACGTGTCCAAGCAATGATACACACAATCAGTGTGAAACAGGTCAGATTTGTGCACTGTGTCGTGCACGTGTGCACGCGTGTCGTGCACACAACACAAACCAAACCAAGACACGTACTTACAAACCTAGGTTCGCCAGGTGTCAGGCTACCCATATGTCACCCTGCACCGCCGTGTCGTGTCGCACAGACGTGTCCACACACACGTATCAGAACCCGATCACACAACTGCACAGTCTGTGTAAAAAAAACAGTGCAGTGTCTCGTATTCCCACAACACAACACGAGAGGTCGTGCCACTTGGGGAGTGTCGTGTCAGATACTGCCCCAACGTGTGTGTCAAAAATCTCGTGTCCAAGTGTCGTGTCCAAGAAGGATTTGCCCCCGAGTAGCAGGGGACTGCTGTGCGTGCGGAAACGTGTGTGTCGCGTGTCCAAAATGACCCGACACAATACAGTCATCAACTCAGACCACCAGAAACCAATAAACAATACAAAAACCTAATTTTCTATTCAAAGGTTTTCCAAAAACTAGATCGAAATCCCATTTTGGGCATTTCGACAAACACCTAGACTCTGCTACTGATACGTGTCCAAATGGACACGAAACTTATGGAAACCGATACGACACCAATGCAGACATTTAGGGGACCCCTAGGGCTTCCTAATGATGAAGACAAATCGAAAATCTATGGAGAAATAAGAAAGTTACCTAAGCTTGAACTTTCAAGAAAAACCCCTCTTTGTGAGCTCCTCTCTTGATGTCCCAATCAAATCAAAACAACCTCAAACTGAGATGAGACCTTAGCAACAGTAAGAAAAGTCATATCAGGACCTAATGGAATAAATTAGAAAGAAAAAGGAAGAGGAAAGGAGTTCTAGGAATTAAAAAGCAATAGAAACTAACCTCCTTGAAATTAGGGCTTTTCCTAAGAAAGAGGCAACCCTAGATTTTAGGAGAGACTTTATAGTGGGGGAATCCCTAGGTTAGACTAAGGTGGCCGGCCAAGTGAGGTTGGACTAAGGTTTCACTAGGTTAGGTTGAGCCTCTAAGGTTTTAAGTCATGATCATGACTTGTGATTTCACAAGTCATTCTTAGACCAAACTAACTCCAAATTTCCTCAAAATAATTCTAATGAACTTGAATTCACTAACTTAGGTCATACTAGGGTTTCTTAACCTAACCAAGTAGTCCTGACCTAGGTTAGCCTATAGGACAGCCTCCTAAGTCAACATGAGTCAATGTCTAAAACTAGCACCAATCAATTCCAAAATAATTCCTAAAAATTCCCAAAAATTCAAATAAATTCTAATAAATTTAAATTACCCCAAAAATGACAAAAATACCCTCACACTAGAAATGTGGTAGTGACACCTCCTGCCACAGTTGATCAGGTAAACCCTAACCCTAACCGTGTTTTTAATGTTTTAATTAATAATCAAGTCATGTTCAGACCGCTCTAGACCCTCTAGCCATTGGCAATGCCAAGGACCCAAACTAGCAACCGTGGAATAGACTGGACAAACCAAAAGTCCCATTCTTACAATTTCTTGTGGCAACAACATGCCGACGATATGTCGTTCAGACAACATTTTGCCAAGTTACCAAGCAGAGTGACTTGGCTAGTTATGAGATTGTATTTTAGGACACCTTATTATTGCTCATATTTGTCATATCTTTGTTACTTGTTTGGATTGAGATATAGCATGCTCTAGGACAAGAATATCGGATTATAGAGTTACCCCATTGTCTTTATAGCATGAACGTATTGCGAGATGGTAATGTAGTCCATAGTGTGTAGCTAGTCGTATCATACCCAGCTCTCTAGTATTCTTGTTCAAGGACAACAATTGTTAGGAGGCTCGAAGCGAACAACAACTGTAGAGATGATGAGTTGAAGAGATGACGACCATGGAGCACTTTCCACCGTCGACAGACTAGAGGCGGTAGTCATCAATGGGCTTAAGGCAGTTGGCCAATGAATTCGTCATCGTCATCGCTCGCATGCCTCGACTGCATGACACCATATTACGTCGTCATTTTACCTCCATCGATTGCGACAAACATCGTCGAGCCTCAAATCTGTGAGCATTACCCCCCCCCCTCTTATGTCATCACCTGATCTTCTCCTCTCCTTTCTATCAAGAATTGGGAAAAAAAGTTCAGGACATGAAGAAAAAGAGATTTAGGGATACAGAAGAGGTTAGTTAACGTCTTAGAAGGGTATCCCTGACCAAGCAAGGGCAGGCTCAACATAGGTCCAGGGTGTGGCCTGCTCCTGAGTTTGTCCTATTATTTACCTTATTTACTTTACAATTTACAACCAAATGGTGGCCAGTCAGTAAACTATTGTGATTTATAATTAGGAGATCCCGAATCCTGAACGACACTTTGACACATGATACAACACTTTGACACACACACACACTTTGACACATGACACAACACTGACGCGCACACACTATGACACCTATGTGCTCAAATTTTGGCTAAATTAGGGTATTCTAGATATAAGATAAATAATATGCTAAATTACTACCCAAACTTTATTCTCATATTGATACATAATATTCACAAATACCCTAGTTACAGACATTACTATTGGTGTTATTAGACTCCTAGCTTAGCTTAGCCCATTAAGCCCTAACCCATATCTTATACTTAGTACATGATTATGCAGAGTAATTCCTCTAATATGACTCATGCAGATTCACAGTCTTTCTACTGAAGCTAACTCATACAAATATCCATTTTCTTTCACAGTTTAGTTAGTCTACATCTAACACCAACTGTTTGGCCCTCCACATACTAATATGGTTGTCTGAAATAAATCCAACTATAACAAATACAGAACATCTCTCGAGTTTACGACTCTTGTATTCTCTATACTTAAGTTACGAACTCAATATTTGTTCTGTATTCTCTATTTATAGCTTGTTTTGTGAACAAAGAGCTTGCAAGAGTTCTTTTTCCCCAGTAACTTCCTCCAATTAACTCTATCCCTCGGTTGAGCTACTATTTCAAAGCTTTAACACTTGCATATCATTCACTACCTTGATGTATCTATCTTACAGAATTATGGAGCTGAATTACTATCTGCGGAATCGTTCGTGGATGTACAACCGTCATCCTGATGACATGTACGGTGTGCGGGATGAATTCATAGAGGGTGTACACCAGTTCCTGCAGTTTGCCAAGGCGTTCCCTAAGTACATGGACGGTACCAAAATTAAGTGTCCGTGTGTGAGATATCGCAACTTGAAATATCATCCAGAAGTGGATGTCACGTATCATTTATACTCGAAGGGTTTCACGTCGAATTACTATCAGTGGAGCGAGCACGGAGAACTGGTGTCTTTAGCATCGGAGTACGAGCCTTATGTGGATGTCCACAACAATGCTCCTTACGACGATGGGTTGGTGAACATGGTTTTTGATGCGGCCAGGCCTAGTTTCGATCCGGATGATCATGATACACCTGAGGAGGCACCGAACCCCGATGATGCACAGTTCATGGAGTTGCTGGAGAATACAAAGACTCCATTATATCCTGGTTGTGAGGATCATTCACCGTTGGAGGTGGTTACAAGATTGTTGAGCATCAAGTCCGATTTTAACATGTCGCAAGATTGCTACAACCGACTTATGGAGTTGCTTATAGAAATATTGTCTGAGGGTACGAAGTTGCCTAAAGACTTCTACCGGTCTAAGAGGATGGTTAGATCGCTCTGGATGGGATACGAAAAAATCGATGCCTGTCGCAACGGGTGCATGTTGTACTACAAAGACGACAAGGATGAAGACGCCTACAGATTTTGTGGTGTCGATCGCTACAAGGCATGTGGTAGAGAAAAGTCTGTCGGTGCCAGGAAGCCTACCTCTTCGATGCACTACTTGTCGTTGACGCCGCGGTTGCAGCGATTGTTTATGGTGAAGGAAACTGCAGAAAACATGAGTTGGCATAAGCGAAAACATACCGAAGGAGTGTTGGATCACCCATCTGATGGAGAAGCATGGAAGCACTTTAATCGAGAGTATCCAGATTTTGCTTCTGATCCGCGTAATGTCAGATTGGGTCTCTGCTCCGACGGTTTTACCCCATTCGGACTTTCGGGATCCCAGTATTCGTGTTGGCCTGTGATCATCCCGTACAATCTACCGGCTTGGATGTACATGAAGACTCCGTATATGTTCCTCACCTTATTCCAGGTCCGAACAATCCGAAAAGGAACATCGATGTATATTTACAGCCATTGATTGATGAGTTGAATCATCTGTGGGAAGTAGGTTCCAACACGTACGATGTATCTAGAAAACAAAATTTCTAGATGCGGGCAGCACTTATGTGGACCATCAACGACTTTTCGGCCTATAGAATGTTATCTGTATGGAGCACGCATGGTCGTCTTTCATGTTCGTATTGCATGGACAGCACTAAGGCTTTCTGTTTGAAACACGGAGGCAAACCGTGCTTCTTTGATTGTCATCGACAATTCCTGCCGAAGGATCATCCGTACCGGAGGAACAGAAATGCTTTTCGTGCTGGCGTTGTGGAGAAGGCTAATCCCCCGCCAAGGTAGCCCGGATACACGATATGGGAAGAGGTAAAAGATTTACCAAGAGCTATTGAGCAGCCTGCTACGGGCTACAAGTGTGACAGATTTGGTCGCACTCATAACTGGACGAAGAGGAGTATATTCTGGGATCTTCCATATTGGAGCACCAATCTGATTAGACATAACCTTGATGTCATGCATATCGAGAAGAATGTGTTTGACAACATTAATATTGTAATAGACGTAAAGGGGAAGACGAAAGATAATCCAAAGGCTATATTGGACTTGGAAGAAATATGTAGACGTCCTGCATTTCATTTGATAGAGGACGTGAATGGGAAGTTGAAGCAGCCTAAGGCAATTTTTTCACTGGAGAAGGAGGATAAAGTGAGGCTTTGTAGGTGGATTCAAGGTCTGAAATTTCCAGATGGGTATGTTTCGAACTTGAGAAGATGCGTCGACCTCTAGGAGAACAAACTGACAGGTATGAAGAGCCATGATTGTCACGTATTCATGGAGCGGTTAATTTCAATTACATTTCAGGAATTCTTACCGCAGGCAGTTTGGGATCCATTGACGGAGCTTAACATATTTTTCAGGGACCTTTGTTCTAAGAAATTGCTCGTTGATCGTCTAGAAAAGCAAGAGAAGGACATTGCGGTAACACTGTGCAAGCTAGAGAGGGTGTTCCCTCCTGGATTCTTCGACTCTATGGAGCATTTGTCGATTCATCTTTCCTACGAGGCACGTGTTGGTAGACCCGTCGAATATCGATGGATGTACCCGTTCGAGCGACATTTGAATCACCTAAAAAGAAAGGTGAAAAATAAGGCTCGGGTCGAGGGTTCTATTTGTGAAGCCTATATTCTCGAGAAGATTACAAATTTCTGTTCCTCCTATTTCAAACCTCATGTTGCTACGAATAGAACGAGGGCTCCAAGAAACGACGACGGATATCAAGAATTTAATGATAGAATACTGAAAGTATTCAATACGTCCGGAAAGCCTTCGAAAAAAATGAAGAAGAGATATTTGAATGACGAAGAGCTAAGGGATGCTCAGTTGTATGTATTACTCAATTGCGACGAGGATGAAGTGGAGAAGCTAGAGGGGTAAGTAACTCAGGATGATGAGTTTACGTCATCTCAATATAATAGTATAAGCTAATATTATTGTACTAATCGGCGGTTGCTTCGTTGTTTTCCAGCACATATAATGATGAGTTGAGGCTGGTTAGACCCTACCTAACAGACGAAGCATTAGAACAAGAAATGAGACGTCATTTTCCTTCTTGGTTGAGCGAATATGTAAGTAGCTCGGTAATTACTGGCCTCTTCTAATGCAACTGCACAGTAAATAACTTATTATCTCTTCTTTGATATTCAGGTCGATCGTCTAATTTCACCCGAGATTGAATTAATTAGAACTCTTGCCAAGGGACCAATTACTTTTGTTAAAATATGGCCAAGTTACTGTGTCAATGGCTTTCGGTTCAAGTCGACAAATGCTCCGATCAAAGACAGCTTCCTGGATCTTGATTCCATGAAAAACAGTTGTTTGTGTATCAAGTCTTCGAACTACAAAGACGTCGATCCAGGAAATAATTTCTTTGGCATCTTGCAAGAGATTGTGGAGTTGTCATATAATAATGACAAAGAACCTGCAATGATCGTGTTGTTCAAGTGTGAATGGTTCGATCCGATTGAAAATCAAGGTTGGAAAATTGACAAACATGGTCTTGTGGATATAAACTACAAGCGTAGATATCAAGGCTACGAACCGTTTGTCCTAGCAACTTAGGCTCAGCTCGTGTACTTCACAGCTTATCCGAGACGGGGAGCAACGAAGTCTGACTGGTGGGCAGTATGCAAGACTAAAGCTAGAGATACTTTTAATGTTGACGAAAAAGCTTACCAGGAGGACGAGCTACCTCTTGCAACCAATATTGTCGATGTGGACTCCACAGAAGTTACGCATTATACGACACATAATGTAGAAGATGTAGAATTATCAGAAGAGGAAGACGAAGCCGACGAAGGCGAAGATGAAAGTGAAGATGAGGAGAAAGAGGAAGATGAGGTCGAGGAAGACGAACAAGGTGATTATTCTGAAGATGATTGAGAGAGATATACTTATCTGAACTTAGATGTTTCTTCTAGAATATATTATCTGGACTTAGATGTTTATTGTAGAATGTATCATCATATGTTGTCTTGGTTATTATCTTGTCTTTGTTGTACTTTTATATTTCTAGTCTCTATTATTTGTTGTATTATCATATGCTATTATCAGGTATAGCAGGTTATTGCGGATCGTTCCGAAAAGGGGGACGACGAGGTCATGATCCTCCGGTACTTCCTACAGGTACTGCTAGAGGACGGGGTATTCCTTCGGTACCTTCTACTGGTACCGGCTCTGGATCCTCGTCGCCGATTACTCCTCCATATCGGATAGTAGCTGGGCCTGCTGGGATGACGTCACGTGGCATATCTCCTGGGACGAGTAGTTCCAGGACTGTTGAGAGTGCTCGTTCGTCTAGCATTTCTGCTGCTGATATGACGATGGAGACGGATGAGCAGATAGCGGAGGCTGTGCCAACGACCGAGGCGGCTGCGCCGACGGCCGACCAGCATCATGCAGATGATGCGTGCGCACCTCCGGAGGGAAGGAGGACGGAGATCTGGACCGACGGTACAAAGTAGGTATTTTGGTTTATAATTTTTTTCTGTTTTTATCATAAATTAACTTTTTTCATGAATATAATATGTCTGTATAGATATCGTCCCCCAGAGGTACAGAGACGCCTAGGCCACATGCTGAGGCATAATTATGGTGGTCCCTGGATTAACTACTCTGATGCTCCAGACGAAAGGAAGAACTACTGGTTTACGCGCTTCAAGGTTAAAATAGATTTGCTTTTAATATGAATCATATAATTAATTAATATTATATATAACTGATAAATATTTGGTTTGCGCTCTTCTAGGATATGTTTTTCTATCCACCGTACCGGGCCGAGCTTATCGAGGGGATGTTTCCTGCCGTCGCTGCCAAGCTGATCCGCGACGCTATTAATGATCAAAAGGATCGTGATCGTGCCGGAAAGCCGATCCAAGGTTGGATCACCCCTGATCAGTGGAATGCGATGAAGGCTCGATTCGACGAGCCAAGGTACAAGGAGAAGTCAGAGAAGGCCAAGGCGGCTAGGCAACATGCCTCGAAGTGGTGCGGTGGGTCAATTCCGATGACGGAACATTTTCGTCGTCTGGTATGTCTTTCTCTTTTAGAAATATTATTTTAATACAAATTTGATAAATTATTGATAAGATAATATATTTAATTACAGGTAAGGAAGGTCGGTAACGCCGACATGGTGACCGTCTTCCTGGCCACCCATCGGAAGGACGAAGACCTTATTGACGAGAGGGCCGAGCAGACCTATGTAAGGATTACAATACGTTATCTTAATTTAATACTTCGTGTCAATTTTAATATAACTTAGTAAATATGATGCAAATAAATATTCATGTAGTTAGTAATAATAAGTACATTAATTAGAAATTAGAAATTATAGAGTACTATCCATACTTTCTAGGCCGAGTATCAGAGGCTGCGGGAACGGGCGGCTGCTAGTGCACCTAATGCAGGAGAGGCCGGTACTTCCTCGCAGCCCACTCAAGCTCCGTCGGCGACGAGCTGTGGATGACCGCCGCTGGTGGACTTCGTAGGGGTACGTACTATGGTACGGGATCCAATGGCGCCCTAGTTGCGACCCAGTCCTCTAGGGCATCTCCTGCTAGTGTGCATAGTCCACAGCCGTCCCAGGAGTCTGCCCAAGTCCACCAGATGATGGAGTCTCTCCATGACGACCTGCTACGACGGATCGAGGAGTAGTCTCAGCACCCTACGGATGATCCTGTGCTGCTAGTACGATTGGATGTGCTCGACCGCGACATTATGGAGCTCATAGAGACGAATGAGAGGACAGAGCGCAGCGGTGGAGGGTAGAGCGCACGGTGACGGAGCTGCAGACAGCACAGGTGACCATGACCGATAGGCTGAGATTGGTGACGGATTTGATGGACCAGAGCAGTGATAGACTGTTATCTACCATGGATTCATATAACCAGCGACTTATAGCGTTGGAGCGTGCTGGTCCTCCGGGTGCGCCTTCATCATCGTCGACTCTGCCACCTCCACCGCCTTCTTCATCGACACCGACTCCACGGACGTCACTGCCTGCTCCATCGGTATCAATTTTACTTGAGAAGTATGAGTTGTTCTTATCCCTTCGTCGCGACGGTGCCCCTTCTGCACCAGATCCCTAGTAGTCCTAGTTAGGACTGTTTGTTTGTGTTTGTTTCATCCTTTGTTGTGACTTGGATATTTGTTGGTTGTGTAGACTTGGATGTTTGGATCCTATTCTATTTGTTGGTTGTGTGTAGACTTTGGTTATTTGGTTGTAGAGTTTGTTATTTGGTGTAGACTTGGTTATTTGGACATTCTGTGTTTTATTTTTAAACTGCAGCATCGGGGAGAAAAGGACATTATGTAGGGAAAAAAGGTTGCGTGTAGACTTTGGTTATTTGGACATGGTTGTGTGTAGACTTGGTTATTTGGACATGGTTGTGTGTAGACTTTGTTATTTGTTGTGACTTGGATATCTGTTATACTTTATGGTTATCTTTTTAAACTGTAGGAAGAAAAGGACATTCTGTATTTTATTTTTTTTGCAGATTTACCGACGTTTACCGACGCAAACGTACGTCGGTAAACGTCGATAAATCTGCAAAATTTTCCAGGGTACCGACGTTTACCGACGTCCTTATACGTCGGAGACCGTCAGTAAACGTCGGTGAACGTCGGTAATAATCCCAGAATTTTATCGATGTATAGCGACTTTCAACACGTCGTTAATCCACCGACGAAACGACGGTAGACGTCGGTAATAATCCCAGGATTTTACCGACGTGTAGCGACTTTCAACACGTCGCTAATCCACCGACGAAACGACGGCAGACGTCAGTAATATCCCAGGATATACCGACGTAATAATACGTCGGTGAACGTCGATATTTGCGACGTTCGGCGACGTTTTAAAGATCAGCGACTTACGTTTCCACGACAAGTTCAAAACGTCGGTAATTGCGTCGGTAAATATTGTTAGCGACGTAATTTGTCATTTTAGCGACGTCTTTGGGCGTCGCTAAAACGACTTATTTTGGTAGTGAATGGGTTCTTAATACCATTGATCCATCTCTTAAGAAATATTTACCGTACTTTGAGGAGATTTATCCATTGTGGAACTTGTTGGAGAAACGATTTGTTGTCAGCAATGGCACTCGAAAGCAACAAATTAAGGTGGCTTTGGCTGAGTGCAAACAAACGACTTCAATGTCTGTGGAAACCTACTTTGGAAATTTGCAGTCTTTGTGGGATGAACAAGCTGCTTATTTTCCATTGCCTACTTGTACTTGTGGTGAACTTGCTGCAAAGCTACATGCTATGAGGGATGAAGACCACTTTCAGGACTTTATGTATGGGTTGAATGCTGAGTTGTATGGTCATACCCGATCTAATCTTCTGGCTCGGGATCCTCAGCCAAGTTTAGATCGGGCATACCAGGCAGTCCGTGAGGAGGAGGATATGCAAAAATCTCAGGTCCAATCTGCTACTGAGGAGGTGTTGCGCTCACTATCAAGACTTTACCTCATCTCTCTACTACTTCTAATAATAGAATCTCAGATTCCAGGGACAAATCAGGTATGATCTGTACTCATTGCAAGAAAATAGGTCATGATGTTACTACTTGCTTTGCCAAGATTGGCTATCCAGAGTGGTGGGAGACTCGTCCTCGGCGTGAGGGCGGACGTGGTGCTGGCGGTGGCAGAGGCCCGGCACCACAGTAGAGACGTGATGGGGGACGCGGTCCTGGTAGCGCAGGGGTTGTTCATCATGTCGCCGCTGCTGGTAATGGTGTCCCTGCTGGTCTTGCTGGGAGTTCGACAGACATGATGCATGGAGGGTATCCTTCACCACTCTCAGGTGAACAATGGCAGAAACTGATGAGCTTGCTGGGTAACGACAATTCTTCCAACCCTGGTTCTTCAAACTCTGATCGTCTGATGGGTAAGAATTCTTCTATCCCTTGGATATTCCATACTGGGGCTACTCTTCATGCGACAGGCTCTCGTGACTGTTTAGTTGATTGCTTTGAGGGCCCTGTCTGTCCAGTAATTTTGCCTGATGGGTGCACTATTGAGGCTGTTCTGAGAGGCAAAGTATTTTTTACTGTTTCGTTGGTGTTGACGGATGTTCTTTATGTTCCGACATTAAATTGCAATTTGATCTCTGTCTCCCAATTGATTGGTGCCAGAAATTGTGATATGTTATTTACTCCTGATTTGTGTTTTGTTCAGGATCGAAGTATGAGGATGGTGATTGGAGCAGGTGAACAAAGGGGTGGACTTTACTTCTTGGGGGAGGTTCCAGTTTCTTTGGCTTCTGTGATCCTGGCATGCAAAGAGAATAATTTCGAGGTTTGGCATAGTAGACTGGGGCATCCCTCAGATAAAGTAATGCAGACTTTACCTTTTTTCTTTGGTAGTAGTGTGTTTTCTCATAAGGCTTGTGATATTTGTCATCAAGCTAAACAGACTCGTGATGTCTTTCCTGATAGTAGTAGTCGTGCTTTGAGATGCTTTGAACTTATACACTGTGATCTGTGGGGACCATATCGTGTTCCGTCATCTAATGGGGCACGTTATTTTTTGACTTTGGTGGATGATTTTTTTAGAGCTGTTTGGATTATTTTGTTGACGGATAAGTGTGTTGTTTATTCTATGTTTCTTAAATTCATTGCTATGGTGAAGCGTCAGTTTGGAGCTGATATACGTCGTGTACGGAGTGACAATGGCACTGAATTTAATTGTTTACGAGATTATTTTTCATCTCAAGGTATATTGTTCCAAACATCCTGTGTTGGGACACCTCAACAGAATGGAAGGGTGGAAAGAAAATATCGACATATTTTAAATGTAGCCAGGGCATTATGATTTCAGGGTTCTCTTTCTGTAGATTTTTTGGGGGAATGTGTTCTGGCTGCATGTTATTTGATAAATAGAACCCCTTCTAGTATCTTGCATTTTAAGTCTCCTTATGAAGTTTTATATGGCTCGGCTCCTTCGTATGATCATTTACGTATTTTTGGTTGTCTGTGCTATACGTATGATTTAAAATCCTGACATGATAAATTTGCTAGCAGGAGCAGAAAATGTATCTTTATTGGGTATCCACTTGATAAAAAGGGATAGAAACTGTATGATTTGGAGACTGGTGAATTTTTTGTGTCCCGTGATGTTACTTTTTATGAAAAAGAATTTTCTGGGTGTGACTCTGCAAGCGAGATGTGTTCTGCGACATGCCATACATCTGTTGAGGTGCTAGGAGACGATATAGAGGCTTTTGGGATGGTGCCGGCTACGGTTGCTAAGGCCGGAGTGGTTGCTGGTGGCTCGGCACCGAGTAGCCATGATGCACAGGTAGATGCAGAAGTATTGATAGGAGAGTCCGCTGAGGGTGATGCGGATACTACTAATGATACAGGGGATACAGTGTTGCCAGAGGTGCCCGACGAGGTAGTTTTGGGAAGAGGAATGCGAAAGAAATCACAGCCAGTGCGATTACAGGATTTTGTGACAAATGTTATTCGAAGTAAAAGTCCCCCCTTCACTATAGTTCATCTGTTCCCGTCACTTCCTCAGGTACTTCATATCCTCTAACACAATTACTAAGTTATGACATATTTACTGCTGGGCACAGAGATTTTCTTGCAGCTATCACTGCAGGTGTTGAGCCTACTTCATATCGCCAGGCCTCGCGAGATTCGGGCTGGCGCGCGGCTATGCAAACTGAAATACAGGCTCTGGAAGATAATGGGACATGGAGTCTTGTCGATTTGCCTCCTGGGAAGAAAGCATTGGAAAGTAGATGGGTGTACAAAATAAAGTACAAATCTGACGGAAGTGTTGAGCGCTTAAAGGCACGGCTGGTTGTGTTCGGTAATCATCAGGTTGAGGGGATCGATTATTCAGAGACATTTGCCCTGTCACGACCCGCACCCTAGAGTCAGGGCACAAGAAGTGGGTACGTCCAGCCTACGTCGCAGTGTCGACGGTAGAACGCTGTCCTAGGTTAATCATCTAACAATATAAAGTACCTGTACAGTTTATACTCTCCGAATGGAGGTGACAACAGAAAATAATCTCAATCACATCTAGGTAGAAGAATGAAAGACAGAAGATAGATAGTAACTCAAAGAGAACCATAGCATAGATGAAATAAGTCTAAGTGTCTAGGATACATAACATCCAGAATGTCAACTCATAATACCATAAGTCTAAGAGTCTATACATCTCCACATCTCAAAATATAACTCAGAATATGAGACAAAATGTAAATATAGAAAAGACTGCCTAGACTAAACTGGTCTAGACTACTGGAACAACATCCTCAGCTGCAGGTGGATCCTGCTGAGGGTCCTCAATACAAGTGTCATCTAGTCCTGCTCCATAATAGGTAGTCACCAGGGCCTCATCCTCATCCTCTGTAATATTTTCAACAGGTCCAGTCAGGACAGGAACGAGCACAATACATCTCACGCAGTTCATATCAGGTTAGGAAATACGATACAGACAATAGAGTAAGATACATGAACTGCTGAAAGGAAATATACGCTGTAAAAGAGATAGCTGTAATGAAATATCTACTGTATATAGAGAACTGTAAGTGACTAGTGATGTAGAGCACAAGATAGGCATGTGAATGGCTAGAATTTATACATGATTACACTACTGAGTTTGTACATGATTACACTACTTTGGAATTATTCACATGTCCACTTCTACTCTCCCGTTACCCCAATTAATACACAAGGATCTATACAAGTTACGTTATTGTACATGATATCACATGGGGCCCATAAAAGGGTGCACATGATAGTATACATGAGGGCTCAGTAAACATGAGAGTACATAATCACATGAGTGCACATGAATAATGGAAGCATAGGAGTACATGATGATAGTGAAACACACATAACATGAAGTACCCGATGCTCCCGAGGGGGATAACATCTCATGTAAAGATCCATATAGTACCAATCCGTGTTACCAACGTGACAGCATCAAGTAAAGTAATCTAGAGCGAGAAGTAAAGCCTGAACAAGTATGAAACGGTCAGAGAATGTACTCGCCTGATAACTGAATGTCTGAAGAGGATATACTGTCTGAGGAGAGGTGTATGGCTCCTAATCAGAGCAATACAAGTCACAATGTATCCACAATGGTAAAGATAAAGTGTACAATGCATACTACATGATTCTAGGTCAATCTGGTCAAAAGTCAACTCTTGGTAAACTCTAATAGTCAAACTAGGTCACAGGAAGTCATACTAGGTTACAGGAAATCAAACTAAGTCAAATAAAGTCAATCAAGGTCAAACAAGTCAAGATTAGTCAAATCTAGGTTAAAATCAACCCTTGGTCAACATTCTAGCCAAACTAGTCAAATACTAGTCAACATGATCAATCTAGGTCAAATTTAGACTAACTAGGGTTTTAGGTCAAACAAAGACTAGTCAGCAAGGTGATTAGGTCAATGGTCAACTATCTAAGTCAATACCACAAGGTTAAGGTATAACCAATACCTATACAAGTATACCACACATATATACATATATATATATAATACCAATCTTAATCCTGTATTCAAGCTAATCCCACATTCCAATCTCAAGTCATGACTTGACTCTAAGTATCTAACTTAACCCATACATAAGTCCTTCCACAAAACCCAAGTCACAATAGTATATTCATATATAGGTCAACCCTAAACCAACTAGTTAATAGCCTAGGGTTTAGTCAAACTTAGTCAACAAGTCCTCTTAAGTCTATCCAAACCATTTCTAGGTCAATTAGGTCATGGTTGACCTATAGTTGACTTTGGTCAACAATGGTCAATTATCTAGTCAAACTAGTCTACTAGTCAAGTTAGGTCAACCAATGTCAACTAGTCATTCTAGGTTAATTTAAGTTTAATCTAGGTCAACTAGGTCAAGTTTGACCTAAGGTTGACTTTGATCAACCCTTAGTCAACAAGGGTCAATTTGTTGTTGTTTTGGGCCTGTAGGTCAAATGGGGTTAGTCCCAAGACCATGGGCTAGTCACTTATGCCATAGGCCATTCCTATATCTAGAAGTCATATATATATTTTATATATATATATATATATATATATATATATATATATATATATATATATATATATATATATATATATATATATATATATTATATATATATATATATATATATATATATATATATATATGTATATAGATATATACAAGTGTCTACTACCTATGTATATATTAATATAGGCCTAACTATAAACAATACCCAAAACCCACATATTTATATATAATGATAACTAACCTACATACACATATATATACATTTTATATTTATATATAGACCCATATACCCTCTACTATATATATACCCATATATAACCAAATCTATAGAATACTATATATACACCAATATATATATAACATATATATATATATATACATATATATTTACATATAACATATATATATATATATATATAGAGAGAGAGAGAGAGACTTAGAGTAAGAGAAAGAATGAGAGAGGGACAGTGAGAGAGAGAGGGTCATACAGGACAGAGAAAGGGGGAGGGGGTTCCTGATTTCTGAAACCAGGAATGCCCCAAACACACACACACAGAGTCCATATATACACATATGTGTATATACCCACACAACTACACAAATACCCAACCAAATAACCTCAAAAATCACCCACACACACACATACATATATACTACATATATACATACTAAAATACACCTATACAATGTATAAATCATATTAAATAATGGTTTGAAATTCGATTTCAGAAACTGGGAATTTTCCCAAAACTGAAATAAGTGCACTGTGCACTCGAATTAGGGTAATTCTAATTTCACTCACAAAATCGAGCTAGGACTCGAATCGAAGGGTTGGTAACTGAGCCCCCACACATATACGTGTCGTGTGTGTCAATGGCAGTCCACCACGACACGACACGGCGTGTCCAAACATAAAGGAACTCGCTCGGGTAAGCTAGGATACACGAACACGTACACAGCGTCGTGCACGTGTTCACGTGTCTCGTGGACACACCACGAGACACGACACCACTCGTGGTCACACACACGTGTAGCCCACATATAGGGCTACACGATGGACACACAGTCACGTGTCCACGACACTCGTGGACACGATACAAAACCCGTATCAGTCGTGAAAAACACGACTGATACGTGTGTTTCGACAGCGTCGTGCACGCTGTCACAAGCCTCGTGCTCGTGACACAGGACACGATGCACCACGTGCTCGTGTCCACGTGTACGCCACATGAAGGGCTACACGATGGTGTCATCACGAGGCACCCACGTGTCGTGTCCGCGCGACACGACACGCTCGAAGTTGCCCTCGCGCGCGTGTGCGCTGACAGCACGTGTCCAGTGCGAGTGAGTTTTCTCATTCGACACGACACGATGCGACAAGAGACTTTGGGGGCATGTTCGCAGACATTGCCCCCTTGTCTGTGTCAAAACTCACGTGTCCTAGTGGCCTGTGTAGTGCACACGAAGTGTCGGGTAGCAGGGCATGCACGATGGGCTCGTGCGGTCGGTTCGTGTCCAATTTGGACACGGACACAGCACTAAAATGTGCTCAGTCCAGTGGGTTCATGACCTACATGTCTAGGGCTTCACAACAGTGCAATTTGTTTCACATTTCGACAAAATCGAGTCCATTGTGGCATTTCACCAAACAAGGGTTTCTAGCTTAGGATACGTGTCCGATACGGACACCAAAACACTTCTAATTTCCACCAAACCTTACCCACAGTTATGGTAGTCCTACATGAATGCATTTATGAAGAAAAATCAGGGTTTTAACTAAGTTTGAGGGAAATTACCTATTGGTGCAATTCCAAGGAAAATCAAAGAAGAGGGGGGTGTGCTTCCTTCAACTTGATGATGTCCAATGCTTCCAAATCCTTGATTGCTAGTTCCTCTTAGCACCCTAGATGTTGTAGGATCCCTATGCAAGAAACTAGAGTGAATTTGGATCAAGAATGATCAAGTTGTGAAGGTTTGAAGAAAAAGGGATTTTCTAGGAATTAATTTCATGTAAATTATTCATGAATTAATTCAATGGGGTTTTATAGAATTGTGGGCTGCCAAGGGGGGGGGGTCCTTGGCTGCCATGGGGGGTAGGGGAGGTGTCCTTGGCTTTCTTCTAGGCTAAGGCAAGACTTGTGTAAAGGGTTTAGATATTTGGAGTGTTTTGTGCAAAATATCAATAAAGTAATATCTAGATATTTAACTTACTTTACCCCATGACCAATCTTCATCATAATGCTTCTAGATTAGTGGCTAACCTCTAGTTTAGGATGGGATAGGTTAGGGACTAATCATGGTACTTAACCATGATTAAATAATATTAAAATCACATAATCACAAATAAAGTCTAATAAATTTACCAAAATACCCTTTAGGCTAAAAATCACTAATTTGGTGTTCTAAGCCTATGGCTAAGCTCTCATGGTCATGGCAGCTTCTAGGTTAGAGAAATCTAGGGTTTACACTAAGTTATACTAACCAAAATCACAAAGTCATAAGTTATGACTTAGCATGACTTTAGAAATGGTTTAACTTAACTAAAATCACCAGAAAATCATACCATGACTAAAATACCACTAATAAATAATAAAAATAATAAATTTTCAAAAATCCCCAATTTCAGAAAACAGGGTGTTACATGCCCCGGTAGCTAAGATGCCTACAGTTCGGGCGTTCTTGGTTGTTGCAGCTGTGCGAGGCTGGACTTTGCACCAGATGGATGTGCACAATGCTTTTCTTCATGGAGATCTGACAGAAGAAGTGTATATGAAGTTATCGCCAGGTTTTTCGCATAGTGAACCCAACAAAGTATGTCGCCTGCATAAGTCACTATATGGATTGAAACAGGCACCACGTTGTTGGTTTGCTAAGCTTGCTGCTTCTCTGATATCCTATGGATTTATTCAATCTCATTACGATTATTTCCTTTTTTTCTCTGTTTAAAGGGAATGTAGAGTTGCATGTTTTGATCTATGTGGATGACATGATTGTGTCTGGTAATGGCACAGGTGCTTTAGATGCTTTCAAAAAGTACCTTAGTTTTTATTTTCACATGAAGGACCTTGGTGTGTTGAAGTACTTTCTTGGCATAGAGGTGGCTCGGAGTGCAGAAGGAATTTTCTTGTGTCAAAGGAAGTATGCTTTGGACATCATTTCAGAATGCGGCTTAATGGGGTCTCGACCTGCTAGCTTTTCCATGGAGCCCAATCACAAGCTGGCAGAATCGACTAGTCCAAAGCTGGCGGATGCAGAGACTTATCGGAGGCTGGTTGGGAGGTTGATTTATCTATCGTTTACTCGCCCTGACTTAGCCTATGTTGTACATATCTTGTCTCAATTTTTATAGGAGCCTCGACAAGATCATTGGCATGCTGCTTTGCGAGTGGTCAGATATCTCAAACATGCACCGAGACAGGGTATTCTTTTGAAAGCTGATTGTGATCTCCGTCTTTCTGGTTGGTGTGATTCCGACTGGGCCAGTTGTCCCTTGACTCGCCGCTCTGTTACAGGCTGGTTGGTGTTTCTGGGGGGGGTCTCATATTTCTTGGAAGACCAAGAAGCAATCAACTGTTTTCCGATCTTTTGCTGAAGCTGAATATCGATCTCTTGCTGCGCTTGTTTGTGAGTTAAAATGGTTGAAGGAGTTATTGGTGTGTTTGGGCGTTCGCCAGGAGTCTGCTATGTCGGTGTATTGTGACAGTCAGTCAGCCCTGCACCTGGCTCAGAACCCGGTATTTCATGAGCGCAGTAAGCATATTGAGGTAGATTTGCATTTTGTTCGCGATGTTATTAGAGATGGCACCGTAATAGCCTCGCATGTTCCTACTTCTTCTCAACTGGCTGACATCTTCACCAAGTCCCTTGGAAAGCAAGTGTTTGATTCTTTCCTTCCCAAGTTGGACATTTGTGACTTGCATGCTCCAACTTGAGGAGGGGTGTTAGATTATATTTGTAATGTAAATGGCCCATACCCATAAGCCCAAATGTAGACACTATATATATTGTAACAAATCCTAGCAATGAGAATAAGGTATTATTATTTCCTACAATCTCCCTACAATAATTCAATTACATTCAACTGATGTACTGTATCACTATGGATCTTCGTTTGACCTTGAATTTTTTTAAATCGATTCGATTCCCTTCAAACATTTTTCTAACTATACACTAACAATTAATACTCCCATCAAAATTTACCGTAAAATTCGTTGAGGTCAATGACTGTTTTGCTGTTAGTTACTGAAAATGAGGGTGCTACGTTGTCCGCAGATTTGGCCTATAGTCCTGGTCCGTGAGCCATATGTCGTCTTCTAATTGGAGAGGAAGACGGATGGATTCGGAAGATAGTATGAGAGGCCAGTGGGGTGGTGCTAAAAGAAGTCCAATAATGAGAGTAGATTAAACAAGAATGCTTAGATGGGTTAGTTGTGAATGACAATACAATACGTTGAGATGAGGGAAAAATCTTCTCAAAGTCAGTAGTAGCAATGGGAGATTAATTAAATGAGCTCATAGAGGCCCAAAAAAAACAACTTGAATAGAGATTGTAAAGAGTATGATTATAATTTATAGAGACCATAACCTATAACAAATTAGCTGATCCAATGGAAACCAGGTTTAGGATGAAGGCTTTGTTGTTGTTTTATTTTTTGTAATGTCTTCAGTCTTTCATGTGTTCAAATGAGTTATATTATTCGAAAATGCTGCATTGTTCGCGGACTTGGACCGCATGTCACGTGTCGCCTCCCGATTGATCTCCCTCCTGCTAACTTTCGGACCCACCAGCCCTCCGATTAATCGGGAGGCGACACGTGATCCGCGGAGCAGAGCTGCAGTCCAAACCTACAGACAACGTAGCACTTTCGTATATTATTATGTGAAATGTTACTAAATGATCTTCATATGCTATTTGGTCTCGAGTATTAATGCACTGGCAATTTGTGAAACTTGGATGACTTTATACAAATAGTTGATTTTTTCACCAGAAATGTCATAAAAAAATATCTAATAAGTAGAATATTCGACATATGTTTGGTAAGTAATTATTTGTATAGATGCCATCTATCAACAGCTGATTGGTCCTGATCGCTTGCGCAACAGTCAAGTAGGACTTTTTGGTCTAGTGGTGTAGCTTCCCAAACACACGCAGCAGATTGGGACTCAACTTTGATTTGGACTGACACATTAGTTGGAAAATTCACAGATACGCAGTTTCGCTTCAACGACTTGAGAACCAGAAAATATATGTGTATGTTTTCTTGGTATGATTGGTGGACTATAAGTAGATTAGTCAATGTTACATTGAGATTTTCTTCTTCTTTTTCAGAGAAAAGTAAGTCATTTGATTTTGTTATTAATTTTCAATTGATGCCAAGTATATTGGATATCACAAAGAAGTTGTAATTGGCTTTGGAAAGAAAATATAATAATGTTTTGAATGCTATAACACTTGTCAAAGTGGCTAAGAGGTGATTGCAAACGGTAACAGATGATGGATGATAATCTCTCCTAAGTAAGATCACCGTATTTTTTTTATAACAAAAGCAAGTGTGAAAAAATGCTTCTCTACAATGAATATTGTCAAGATAGATTTATGAAATCGAAGCTGTGATTAGTTTTTAAATAATCGTCTTGTATGCTTTATAGAAAGAAAAAAGTTGTTTAGTAGTATTACAAATGATGTTCTAATTAAACACTTTCAAAGTATGAAAACTCACAAAGAACAATTGTGAGATGTAATGCTTTATTGTATAAAAATAGTACTAGTTAATATAATATATTATTATACCCAAAAAAAATCAGGAGCATTGTTCTCGAACCTTCCTATGATTGTGCTCCCAGTGGATTGTAATAATCCTGGATCCGCCACTGGCAGGAGCCTAATGTCGATTCGATCCATAAATATCGTGAACGTTACAACACGTTTTTTGTATGTCAATTACATCACAATTGCATCCTTGAGTCCAGCTTCGGTTACAACTTCATATGCCAATATATTGAGCCATCTGATTCTTCTCTTTGGCATCGAAAATTCTTACGACAAAACTCTCTCTCTCACAAATTTCTGCTCTTCCGAAATGCTTATATTCTTCGTCCTTGCTCTGGACAGAGCTAAGTCAAGGGTCACTCTCTCTACGTTGTGTGCAACAAGGAGATTCCGATGGAGCGAAGATTTTACCACTAGAAGCATTCGAATAAAGTCTATACATAGATCCAGATCAACTATTATGACAGTGTTACATGTGCGACTTCTCCGAAGGCCGATAACCTTTAATTTAAATTTTATTTTCGTGCATATTTTTAAGGAAGAAAGCGAAAAAAATCCAACAATTAACACTATCATCATCATGTTATAAAAAGACTTGTTAATACTATCATCATGCATGTTATAGAAAGAGTGATTAATTCTTCTGTAATAATACAAGTTTGATGAAGTTATGAACAAATTGTTATATATAATTCGGAAGAAAAAAAAATTGTCCGCGGAGGGTGCTCGTATGCGTGTTTGTGCGCCGACGTGTCAATTCTTATTGGCTTCTTCTGCATCACATCTGGCCCATCCGAAAAATTCTGCCCCGCTCCCCTTCTCCGAAAATTCCGCGCCCCCCTCTCCCTTCAATGGAGGGGCAAAATATGATCCGTAGGACCGGACTGCGGTTCAAAGCTACAGACAACGTAGAACTGCATGCATCCCACTACAGTGACACGAGTGGCGATCGACCGCAGCTAGCTAGCTTCTACTATGGACTTGACTTGTAGGAGGGTTTGGGTCAAGCTCTACGTACTCGCATCATCCAGCTCAACTTCTGACCGGCTCTCGCATTTGAACAGAAATAGTTGCTTCCGAGAAATCACATCTTCACACAAGTCAACAAAGATCTGCGTTAGTGCTTGGCTATTTTGAATGACTAGTCCCTGAATTGAATCAACTCAACCTTGATTAATCTATTTCTCATGTACGTACGTACCTCCAAGAGATCGCCATCAACACTCGAGTCGAGTCGAGTCGAGTCGAGTCGAGTCGAGTCGAAACCAATGTTGTCATCTCACGGAGTAAACATTAATGAAAATTCAGACACGACGACTCCAAATCTCTCTCTACGTCTTCATATTGTTCATAATACAATTTAGATCTGGTTTCAACGGTTGACTTGGTTGACCATACGTCCAAAATTAAATTATAAATCCAAATTTTGAATATTATAAGACAATTTAAAACTAAACGGAAAAATGTAAAAGTTGTTTGACTTTGATTATTTAGTTTTGTATGGTAGAAATTGTATGACTTGGATAATATAGTTTTGTCATGACCAATCGAGAATGAGACATGTGACATTATTGTTTGCTTCTATCTCGATCTCAACAGCCACACAATTTTTCAGAACTCTTAAGTTACGTACAACCCTCAACTAAATAACATAAGTCATACGTACAACCCTCTCCATTTACTTTTAGGATCGTGTATAATATCCAAAATTTGTGTAAATAACTCAATTCATTGCTGATATTTCGTAGCCATCTGGCTATAATCTATGCGATTGACATGACATGAACTGGACACGTTGATCCCTAATTTCCTGGTCTAAGTTGGTGGTGGGTCCAAATAAGTACTCCTTCATTGAGTTAGGACAATATAATACAATACAATCATTTTCGTTCTCCAGTCGACGACTTTCCAAGTCAGCAGTTGGGTTCGTTCGCGAGACTACACATACGGGGACCGGACGGTGGGTCCCACACGTTACGATTAGAATAGTCGCTTGTTTACTATTAGTACGAGTACACGGACGGCCGTACTGAACCGGACTACGGAAACTTGATTTTTTTTTTTTTCTTTTTTCTTTCCCCTTCTACTCCCATTCACCTCAAGTCATCGCTTCTGATCATAACTCTATTGGAAATTGCATGAGAACAATTGGCATACTTGTCGCACTTAATATTATAATTTTACTAAGATTAAATTTGTATGCAAGATGAGCAGTGCTCGTAGCATCTCCTACAAGTGCTCCTAGTTGTTATTATTGATAGAAAGTGTCCGCTGGGTCGTGGCCCAGTGGTAGCGGCGGGGGTCTCCGGTGTGGACGATCCGGGTTCAAGGCGCTCGTCGCCTAAGTTCCATTAAAAAGGACACAAAGAAATAAAATAAAAAAATGTTATTCTAGAAGGAGAAGAAGAAAAAGAGAGAAAATGAATCAAAAACTTATTCATCCATCTAGGATTATGTCTAAAGAGAGAGGGACTACCAACATTGATTCATTGAATTTCTGAGATGTGAAGTGCTGCTACATAGGAGAATTTATACTGACATGATATAAATTTCAGACTTGTACTTGCCAATAGTATTGACAAGATCATTTGAACTTGATCAGACTAAACTCGATTTACTTGGTTTGAAAATAATAATGTTCTTACCATTGCTACGTTTGTAATTGTCGTTACTTTTAAAAAAAAAAGCTGATAACATAAGTAGCTTAGCACAGAACGTGGGAGGCTATTGATTCCAGTTTGAACTAAATTATAATAATAAAAAATTGACAAATCACTACCAAATAGTCTTGAATTGTTTTTTTTTTTAAATGATGCAGCCTCATCGAATAAACAATGAAAAATGCTAAGTTTACTATCAAATTCTTACAACCTCACTCACACCCTCTGCTACATGGGTTTCATCTGATCCCACCACTTACTCTCCTTCTTCAATCGAATTTCCGACACGTGACGGATTGTAGGAAGGTTGTGGGCATTGGTTGTACAATTTCAAAACCCAACCAAATTAGCAAGTGCAGTTGCATGCCAAGTAGCAACCTTGATTCCGGTGGTGATCAGTTTAATGTTCCATGAGAAGTAGGTTGGTAGGTGGACCCTTAAGAACGAATTTTGAATTGAATTTTTAATTGGGGGTTGTACCTCAGTACCTGGCAAGTACCTTGTTGTACGTACGTACCTTGTTACTCCTCCAACCCGACCCGATCCGACACGATCCGACCCGTTTGTTTTGATATAAGTAGCTAACTTGGGTGTAATAATAACCCACCTTACCTTACCTTACCTTGGCTTCTCCTCCTCTCCTCTTCATTGTATCGATCCACCGTTGTCTAATAGCTATGAAGGGTGGCTTGTTGTTGTTGCGGTGCCTCTCCTCCCGCGTAGGCGTGGCCGACGACTACGAGCAAATCGACAAGGACAAGGACAATCATCGTCGTCGTCGTCGAGGACTTGGAAAGGAGGAGGACAAATGTACTACTACTAGTACTACTCCGCGGGGGCACGTGCCGGTCTACGTGGGCGACGACATGGAGCGGTTCGCCGTACCGGCCAAGATCCTGAGCTCCTCCCCCGTCTTCGCCCAACTCCTCGCCCTGTCGGCCCACGAGTACGGCTACGACCAGAAAGGCGTACTTCGTATCCCCTGCTCGGTTCCCCTCTTCCGCACCCTCCTCAGTCGAGCAACACATAGATCATGTTAGAGGAGTTGATATTAAGATATTGTTGCCAATCCCATTTTTCAATCATCATTTATATATATAAATACTAGCTAAGCTAAGCTAAGCTACATCAGTGATGCATGCACTCCTGTGCGTAAAATGTTCTTAGATAGTTAGATGTATAGATATATTGAAAATGAAAATGAAACTGAAAATTTCCCAAATTTTGATTGATATTGCAAACCTGAAGAAAATTCCTTAGATCAAGAGTAGAAACTTATAATTTTGGTTTGCTCGGATGTGTCAATATTATGATGTAACTAAAATGTTTGGAAACAAACAACTGAACAAAACCCAGGGACGGACGGATGTGCTGCATCATTAATTATGTAGTTTCCGAGTAGGAGGTTCCTCAGGAAACAAACATAGCCACGAACGACCACATTTATGGCAGTCCCAACTTTCTATTCTATTCTAGGCTTCTAGCTCGCTTACATATTTACAATGCAAAGTCCTAAAACATATCTATAACATATTCTAATTAAAATATATATATTCAAATCATATTTTGGATAACTACACATATTATCTAATTAAATATATATCCAAAATCCTAAAAATATATCTATAATAAATTCTAACTAAAATATATTTAGATTATGATTAAACTATTTTAATAGAAATTAAATTTTAATCTATTTCTTTAACAATAGCAGGGGAAATTGTTTTTGATAGGAATCATATTGTCTAAAAACAACAAGTAAATTTTGACAGCTCGTTGAGTAACAAAACAATGTCTTCTTACTAAACAATCGTTGGGATCATCGGAAAGTGGGTGATATTCACACTCGTCCAGTACCAAAACTTTTTCCTTCTAAATACAAGTAACTTATCTGAGAATAATTATCACATTAAATAAATTCAATATAAATTAACTGACCTTACATTTTATTATGTGCTCTCTAGAGAAACATTAAATTTACAAGCATATATGTAAACTGATGCATTTGACCATTAAATTGAGTATTCATACGTAGGAAATGCAACAAAAGAAATTCTAACATGACCCATTAAAACTTCTGCTTAAATTCAAGGCCCTTGGTTTTAACTGGGTATATGCCAGTTAAATTCCAAGCCCATGGTTTTAATTAACTTGCAGCTACTTGTACTAAGAAAATCATAGAGATTGTTCAAGGTTTATACACTATATAAATATAAATTAAGAATAAATTAATCTATTTTTATTACAATTGCTGTTGTTGCCATGGGACAATAACTTCTTGTCCGCGTGTGTTTTAATATGAATTTTTAGTTCCACACTGGACAGGCTTATATTACTTCCGACCCTTTAATAAGTAGGTTCCATAGACCAATGCAATTGCATGGGCCCTGCGACAACTTTATGTGTTATAGCTACGGGCTAATAAGTTAGACATGGAGAAATAAATTCTCCAGCGACTAAACACTTCAAGCGTTCCCCATAAACTACTATTTATAATAGTATAATGGTTTCAATTATGCTATTTGGCTCCCAAAATTTTTAGGTGATGCCATTTCCCATTACGTTGTGACATCTGACATGACAGCTGACATATCATTTTGTAACCCAAAAAATTAATTATCCAAAAAAATTATTGTTAATGTTAATGCTAATTTTAATTTAATGTTAATTAATGTTAATGTTTTAGTAATATTAATATTCACGTTCATTTGATATTAATATTAATTTTAATAATAGTTTTAATGTTAATGTTAATTTTAATTTAATATTAATATTAATTTTAATGTTAATGTTAATTTTAATAGTAATGTTAATGTTAATTTTAATATTAATGTTCTGTTAATTTGATATTAATATTAGTTTTAATGTTTAATTTTACCATGTCAACTATCATGTCATCAGCCATGTCATATGCCACATAATGGAAGATGGTATCACCAAAAAAAATGGGAGCCAAATAGCATTTTTGTAATGGTTTAACAATCGGATACAGTACCATTTTTACTATATTATCACTGTACTATATTCTATTGATTACCCAATAAAATAAAATTAGGCCAAGAAGGTCCAAGTGTTGTACAGCCCAAAGAGAGACCTTCACATACGTAGAATTTTAATCCATTTTGTAGGACCAAATAAGCGTTCCAATAGATATTCCTTAGCCACAAACGAGTGACCATATAATGTTGCCAACAAATACAACTGAAATCATAGTGAGGAACTCAAAATACGTTTTAACACTGATTGAGTAATGGTATTATAACCTTCATCCGAATATAATACGATAATCTTCATCCACCTCGTACATCTTCATAAGCGAGGCGCACCAGGCCAAGGGAGCGTTCTTCTTGAAGCCCAGTGCGTTGACAACCCTCGTGTCGGATGGCATGCCATTGTTGTGGGTGAGCAAAACCGGAGCCCTCTCTCGTCCCATCAAGGGCAGCGAGCAGTCGCCATCGGGGCTGCTCACGAGGACGGACTCACAGATCTCGTATTCGTGCTCACCGGCGACCTGTATGTTGTAGGTTCCGGTACTATCGGTCACCCCATCAAAACTGCAGGTCTTTGCCTTAGTGTCCCTTGTTCGACATTCCACTCTCACTTGAGCACCTGCAAATTAAGTCCAGGATTTGAGGGATATATCAAACAAAGTTAACTAAAAGCTTCAGTAAGTTTGTTATTGGTCATATAAATTTGGAATAAAAGCTACATTTTTCTTCTTGAAACCCTGGGACACAATACGAGCTAATTGATTTCTTGTGCTGGCTAAGACTGATTTTGGCTCCCAAGTACCAAAGAATTTAGGTTAAGTTTATACATTTTAGTTGGATATTGGGAAATAAATAATGTAAAAACTTATCTATGAACATTTTTGTTGCATTTTCCAACTTAGCACTTTTGTAATAACTAAAGTGTACTTAAACATAGATCCCCCAAGCTTATTTTTGCACTTGTTACCTAACAACTCTAGATAAACCCCCTAAATTTACAAAAGAAAATTTATATAGTTCAACATCAAAGAGTGAGAGATGGAGTGTTTGTCCTTATAATAATAATAGTGCATTGAAGAGCCTATGAGCATTTGATAAAGTTTGAGGGACCTGTTTTGATATATAACCAACATTTTAGAGGACTTTGTATCTAATAAACCTTAAGAGGACTCATATAAATACGATAAACATAATTACATCACTACATTCTTGCTTGGATTCAGTCTTTATGTGCTAAACTAATAAAATACGGAAATTTGACTGCGGGGGGTCACCGCACGCGTGCCCGTCCAATGGAGGGGCAACATGAGGCCCGCAGGCCAGGAATGCGGTCCAAACTCACGGACAACGTAGCAATCTCCAATAAAATATGATACACAACAAGTATCACAAGCAAGTCCGACCCTAGTCGAGGGCCGGCGTCCAGGGCCCACGGACCAGGAGGCCCCAAAACAAGCACTCGTGTATATATAACCTTTTGTAATATATTAAATATTAGTGTTCATACAACATACAACATAAGATAACGATCTATCTAATCTAGTTGGTTTTTACTTAAGCTTTCTATGTAAAAGGGCATGGATTCAAGGACTTACAGTTTTTGTTTTCAAAGAACTTTTCAGTTTTTGTAAGAAGGAGCACCATTTTAATTTTTGTTCCGGGCACCCACCCAAAAACTTGGTCCTGATCACAATTAATTTATAACATTACTTCAAACGTGAAAGTGGCCTAGACGAATATAGGATTTGTACTCCAGATCTTATCATAAAAATAAAGTAGCCTTAATTTTTCTTTTTTTCTTTTGACAAAAATGCTGGGCAAGAGCCTGTCTCATATATTTAGGGATTCCGATATTACAAGCCATAACAAGCGATTATAAACTTAACATCAAGAAACTGCAATGCTTGAAAGAGATCTCTTGGTAAAGAGCCTAAGCTTAGACTAGACACTGTAACAGTGTTTATCTGGAGGTCCAAATTTAACCTTCTCTTTATGATCTGACCTAAATATTCTAGATCTATATATTACGCCTTAATTTACATCTATAAACTACTAACCTATCTTGTATAGACACGACATAGGGACACGGATAAAACAGCTATTTTGGTGTGTCCCGGTGTGTCCAATATAGGCGTCCAACATGTGACATGCCCAGATTATTGGAGCGTCTTTTCCATTTTTGCGACGCTCGGTGGTCTGCTCATTTGACCCCAAATTGACAAAATGAACATATATATATTCATGGAAGCCAAAATAACATAATGGCGACAACAACCAACAAAACCTACTGAATAATAATAATAATAATAATAACAACAACAAAAAATAATTACGGCAATACTTCTACCAATCTTTACGCGCAACTTACTAATTTTAAAATTAAAAAATTGAAAAAAAAAAAGCAGGAAGCGGGTGGATCGGATCTGGATCCGACAGCACGGACACATCCAGATCCGCCTGCTTACCGGCGGCGCTAGGCTTCCGTGTGCTTACCGGCGACGTAGGTGGTGGCGGGAGTCTCGAATCCGGCGACGCACGTGTCGCAGAAGACGCGTCCGTTGACGGTGAAGCCATTGGTAGGAGCCACGCGGGCGCCGCACACCACGGACGACGGGAGGATGACGACGGCTACGGAGACGGCGACGGCAGCGGCGATCAAGAACGACGACTTCGCCATGGCAACAACAAAAAAGTAGAGAGAGAGAGAGAGAGAGAGAGAGAGAGAGAGTGAAATGAGAGCGAGAGAGAGAGAGTGGTAAGCTGGAGTTTAATTATAGCTGGAGTTGTGTTGAGCGCACCGCGGTGAGAATAAGTGGATAACTCATTTCGTTTTAACGTTGCTTTTCATTTTTTTCATTAAGTCCTTACAACTCGGATGGGTGACACATGTCTCCCTCTATCTACATACAGTTTTCGCCTCGGGTGAGAGTCGTTGGAAAATGAAGTGAAGTGAAGGGTCTTACGTGAAAGAATGCCCTTTTGTTTTGAGTGGGCGCATGTGAGCGTCAATTGTGACAGTGTGAGTGTGTCGGCGGACGGGCACATGGGAGCGGTCGTCGGTGAAGTTACCCGCCTATTTTGGATCGGAATGTGATTGTCACGTGAATCTAGAGAGAGAGGGACGGAGACATTAATTATTTCCCAAGTAACTCGGCGGGGCGCGAGTCAACCATGCAGCACTGGTTCATGCAGAGTTAGGGATTTAGTTGTAAACTTAGCATTATTGGTTCATGTATGCAAGTTTGTACTTACTTATCTATAATATTATACAATATAAATTTTTTTTTTTTTAACTCTTCTATGATATTGACAAACAAATAAAAACTCCAATACATTCCAAAAATTTTGGGGTACAACTCGGAAGGATTAGGTCGGACTCAAGAGTCAACCCATGTCCAATCCGACGAATCATAAGTCTAGCCTGAGCCTAAGTCCGATCCGACATTGAATTCAACATATGAAATTCAAGACCAAGTCCGGAGGACCGGATTGAGTCCGGTCCATCAGATTTATCGGACTCTAATATGATATTTAAAATAATTTTAAACAAGAGTAATATTAAATACATAATCAAATAGCAACAGCCTCAATTATTATAAAATAAAACTGAAATGAGATTTAGGACGAGTGAAGAGTATATATATATATATATATATATATATATATATATATATATATATATATATATATATAAAAGATTTTAGATTTTTCGATTAACTCGACACATGAATCCAAGTCCAACCCAATTTTGATCGGATTCAAACATTTTAACCTGAATCTGAGTTCAAATCCTCCAACTCTAATCCAATCCATTAACGAATTTATCCGATAAGGTTCAGATTTAGTCTGTCGAAGTTGCACTCCTACAAAATTTATATGCTGTTAATTAGAGGACGGTTGGTGGTATTAATCACCCGGGTGGGTTAATATGAGTTTTTTGAATTAAATACTTTAGGTTCTCTCGAAGGACGACTAACCTTTAATTGTGGTCACATCACATCACATCACATCACAAGAATTACGTACCACAGGATCCAATTCAAGTCTCCATGGGCTTGGAAATTTTTTTGCACCAGCCCATGGGCTTGGAATTTGAACAAACTAACATGTTAATTGGTACCTAGGCCTAGGGGTGGCGATTTTGCCCTCGTACCCTCTACCCTAGCCGGGTACCCTGCACCCTCAGGTGCCCACGGGTACCCTCTACCCTTCGAGGGCAAGCCCTACCCTTACCCTCTTGGAATTAGGGTAGGGTAAGGGTTTTATTCTGATACCCTAGTGTAATTACCCGGGTACCCGCCCTACCCGCCCTACCCTCTGTCCTGTAACCCTACCTGAACCCTACCCTACCCTGAATCACTACCCTACCTACTACCCGTTAACCCTAACCCTTTAAAACCCTCGACCCTACCCTTCTCCCCACCCTGAACTGAACGGCTAGTGCAATTACCCTAGTGCAATTACCCGGATACCTTGTAGTTTTTTGTAATTAGTACTTAGGATTAGGAGAACTACATGGTGCTTGATCCTAAGGAGTCAGGTCTAGCCCCCTCCTTGGGTATGTAGGCAGCCCAGGTTCTAATATATAACTGGGTTCAACGCCTTTAGTAAAAAAAATATTCTCCCTATTATTTCTTGTTAAGTTGTTATGATTTTTGAATGCTGTCAAAATCTGAAAAAAATGAAATGGAAAGAAAAAATATTCCCCCCTGTTTAGTAGCAAAAAAATTGATTTTCAAAGTTAAAAAAATAAAATGGCAAGGGTAATACCCTTACCCTCCCTACCCTGACCCTCAGCTACCCTGTGAGGGTTAAGGGTAAGGACGGGTAATGGATATTGGTTTTTTGGAAGAGGGCTACCCTACCCTACCCTCATGACTCTCCTAGGGTATCAAAAAAAGGTCAATACCCTACCCTACCCTGCCCTCTTCCTGCCCTTACCCTACCCTACCCTACCCATCGCCAGCCCTACCTGGGCTGGGCCTAGGCCCTGCAAGGGAATCTCTCGCGTATACCGATATGTTGTACCGGTACACAATATCGGCAACATATCAACGAACATGATGTCCCGTAATCATCCGCACATTAATTTATATGGGGACACGCGCTCGATCTCTCTCTCTCTCTCTTACTCTCGCCTAGGGCTTCGAATTCGATTCCTCTCTCCTCCCAAATTAGATTTCTTCGTCTCCGATCAATTCGTTTCAAATCTCCAGCTCCATCGCCATGGCGACGCCGACGCCGGCATCGGCGGCGGGCATGATCGAGAGGGCCCACCAGATGTACAGGGAGGGGAACCACGGCGAGGCGCTGGGGCTCTACACGGAGGCCCTGTCCATGGCGAAGACCAAGCCGCAGAAGATCGCTCTCCACAGCAACCGCGCCGCCTGCTACCTCAAGCTCCAACATTTCCGCAAGGTTCCTCCTCGATCTTTCCACCAAAAAATAAAAATCCGATGGTTGCTCCTCGTTCTCTGTTTGGATTTGATTCTCTACAACATGTATGATCTAGGAAGCACGGACGCTTCAAAACAAAACAAAAAATCGGTGCTGTGTCAGTACCGCATCGTGTCGGACACAGACACTCCAAAAACTGTGCTGTGTCAGTGTCATAGAATCGTCCGTGCAACGTTCGATATGATTCGTGTATGAATTGTTGGTTAAAATTGATTTATGACATTGCTAATTGAAATTAGTCATTTTTAAAAAAAATAATTTCAAAGTTATATTCATGGAAAGAGAATTTGTCTACTTGTACGGTTACTGTTTCGTTGATTAGCAAGTCTTGTTACTGATAGTCGATTGCAAGCAATTGGTTAGGGATAACATATTAAGGGACCGTAATTCAATTGATGTATGGAATTTGATATCAAAATGGAAATGATCAGTATGTGAAATTGGTGCATGTCAATTCTTTTTTGAAAAGCCAAGGAAATTGGGAATTTGGATACCGTCATTTAGAATGGTGATGGTACCATTTGAAGTGATGGCACCGATCTGTTCTAGCCAACATTGAATTGGCAGCTCGGGCTTGGAGTACTTAGTTATGGCTAGAATTATCATTTCATGTACCTTTAAGGAGGAAAGGATGTTTTTTTCCTACAATATTTCCGGTTAGTAGTTTTTTTTTAAATTCTAATGGACAATTTTCTGTTGGAGGAAGTATATCATTGATATGGATGAGTCATGAGTGACTCTATAAGAAAAGATAGGAGAAAAAGTTCAGTGTATCCTTAGGGGTGGTGTAAAAGACCATTTGGAAACAGAGACTTAATAGTGTACCTATTAGGAGAGGGCAGCGGTGAACCCACCCTAGACCGAGGGGAAGCTAATGTTAGGGAGGTGATGACCCATATTAGATAATGTAATTGATGAATGCAAAGGAGTAGTATAGCCGAGCCTAAAAGGTTTGGAGAAATAGTTTTGTTGCTTTTGTATATTAACTTATTAAGTTATTAACACCATAAGCAGCACGTAGTAACTAATAGCAAACCTTCTTGTTGTCAAATTTGCCTTCTTGAGGAACTGAATCATTTTTATTAAAAGCCATTGATTTGTAAGCTTATAAACATGACTGAAATTCATTGTGTATAAAGCCTAACATCTAAACATGCACAAAGTTAGCGTGACATCTGCTAAACTTGCAAAATGACACCATGAAACATAATACTTTTTTCCTTGTTAACATTATGTTTGTTGAAGCTTTTGTAACAACCCAGATTTTTAGGCTGCAGAGGAATGTACATCGGTCTTAGAGTTGGATCACCAGCACACAGGAGCTTTGATGTTGCGTGCTCAAACATTGGTCACTCTTAAGGAGTACCAATCGGCACTGTTCGATGTTAACAGGCTGATGGAAATAAACCCGTCGTCAGATGTCTATCAAAATCTGCAATCCCGATTAAAGACCCAATTGGTAAGATGTTTCTTTACTTGCTCTCTGGAACTGCCTTCTTTAACCCCTCACTGGAATCAGTCAGTAATTAGTTGCACATATGAACACCCATGGTTGAAATCTTTATATGGAAGATGCTAATATTCTCTTGTTAATAAGTTTCATTACATGTATTTTGATAGAATGTAATACCTCTTTTGGCTAAAATTGGAAATTACGAAGTAACTAAAAAAGGATATATCTTGTATGAATACTCTATAATATGATTATTAAGGTTCCCTAACAATGCTTATGTCTCATTCGATAATCATTTTTAGTCATTGAGCTAATGAACGCTGGACATGTGAAATGGAGCAGATGGGTATTATATTCCAGAATGTTATTTTCCAAAAGGGTATGTATGATGTTAATTAGGTTCCATTATGCACTTTGAAAGTTGTAATAGGATATATATGCATAAGTTTCATCATTATATCTTTTATTTTTCTTGTAGCTAATATAAGTATACCCATCAAGCTGAATACAATCCTTTGGCGTCAGAAGTTCCAAATTCTCATCAAATTCAACTATCGGCACATTTTGTTATCAAACTAAAGAGGGCATAGTTACTTATATATGTACCTAATCACATAGTTTGGACTCATACGATGGGAAAGTAACCCTTCCCGGTGTCTAAATGAACACAAAGATTGATTGGTTATATGGAATTATTTTGAAATGAGAAACACAAGATTAGCAATTCTAAATAATTTGCTTGGAACTGTCATCAGTTAAAGACCAACAATTTACTAGTTAACATGATGTAAAACTAAGTAATACATCAAGTTTGAGTATGCACTTCAAAGGCTGACATCGTGTACAGGATCATAGGAAGACACCCATTAATTGTTTGTAGTAAATTATCTAGTCACCAACTATTGGGCTCAGTGTTTTTTTCATATAATTAATGGACGATATATATTCATTCAGAATTTTAATAATATTTTTCTGATTAATTTTGTATCTTATTTCTAAAGTCGCTAGCTCCGATACCTGAATCTGAGGAAGAGTTACTATATGTTGAAGAAGAAGAAAAAAAAGGCATCACTTTAGCAGGTAAAGAGAAGAGCAAGGACCCAAACATCAGTCCTAAAGCTTCTGCGACGCCGACTCAAAATCTTGAGGCCCATCCAGATCTACTTCCTAAAGGATGGGAAGCAATCCCAAAACCAAAAGGACATTCAGGTTTGGATTACTCCCGATGGGACAGGGTTGAGAATGATTCAAGCGAAGAAGAGGATGACGAAGAAGAGGAGCAACAACCCCAGTACCGGTTTCGTGTCAGAACTGTGGGCGTTCGGCCTGTAAAGTGAAACATTGTTGGTGCATAGTCAAGATCCAAGGTAATGGATGTAGTGGACAAAATAGATGGAACTCACTATTATTACTCTTTTGGTATTGTGGCTGCTAAAAGCTGTTGATGGCTTGATGGTTGGGATCATTGCCATCTTCTTCGCTCTTTATCGAGTGGAAAGGCTTCTCGTTTATTTGTTTTTTCGGAAGAAGATGATCATTCGGACGACTATTCACCACCATGTTTCATGTTAAAGGGTCAGGTACTGAACCTATTCTTCTTTTGTGTTTATGCTGTCTTGAGCATTAGCTAGTAAAAATGTTGTTTTTATAAGACAGTTTAATGCAGGATCCCCTCGGAACAGTTAGTTGGTTACGGAATTCTCAGTTACAGATCAACATAAGGAGGAGGTGTCCCAGTTATTTCAATAGTATTTAGAAATTTGAAGTGTTAGGCAAGGTAGTGCATGCAGCAGGAACTTCAACATTGGTTTAGAGATTGGACTTGCAATGATGGACTTGCGGAAATTAGGGAAGAGCTGAGTAGATTAATGGAACAAGCTGGCCTTGTCAACTGACAGCCTAGCTGAAATGAGAGATGCATTGTGTAGAAGCAGAGTTTTGTGTTGTTGTTGTTGTCTATAAGACTGTAAAGCTAGTATATCAGTTGTATGTGGTGCCAATATATATATATATATATTGGATTCTGTAGTTGGGACATAATTGTGTTTTCATACTGTATGTGGTGCCAATATACATATATAATCTTCTTTTATTTCCTTATCGGCAATACTTGTGTTTTCATATCATTCTTTGTAGTTGGACATCCTACAATAAGTGTGCCATGATAATTGGTTACTGTGATCTTACTATTGTGAAATTTTTGCTATTGGTATTATACAATTTGCCACATGAAGTGAATTTGCTTCTTTCGCACAATCTGTCAGCATCGTTTGCTGCTGTGCCTTCCTGGTGCATTATCCATCTGTTCGAAGACCCATTCTTTGGTATCTGGAGCTGGCACGACAGAAAATGGCCCATTCTCTGCTTCTATTCTTTTGAGAAGTTTTTGGTACCATATTAGAGCATCTCCAGCCCTACTGTGAGTTTGGAAAAAATGGTTGCCACATAAGAATGACAAGTATTTTTTTCAAAATACTTCTCCAATGCAAATGTGAAATAAATTGTGAAGTTGACATGGCAAGGAGAATGTGAAGTTGGTTGTCTAGATCTAGACAATGCCACATCATCAATTATATATATATATATATATATAAAAGAAGAAGTGAAAAAGTTGTCTTGGAAGTTGAAAAAAAAAAAAGTAATTTTATTGTCTTAGATTCTTAGATTTCGTGCGTAATGCATCGGTCGCACTATTTCCGAAGTTTCAAACTCCAATAATAGCTTCCGAGCAGAAACATGATTAATTTGGACGATAGAGAGTAATGTAAAATTTTAATAGAGAACTCACTTGTGCTGCCCCAAGGGAAAAAAAAGAAGAAGCTAAGAGTAATTTCTTGAAGTAAAAAGTTAAAAACATTTGTAAATCCCGAGATGCCTCCATTGATTACAACAAACCCCTCCAACGAATGATACTATAATATTACAGAGCAATCAGCTTGTTCTAGCTCTTCTGTAAGAGCATCTCCAACCCTATTGTCTTGTTTTATATTGTGAATCATATGTGGCATGAGACATAAGACAATGTCTTTTCTATGTTGCAAGATAACATTCACACAAGACAATGAGATAAAAATATATTCTCCAATGCAAAAGTTTGAGAAGACAATAAAATTACTTTTTTTTTCAACTTCCAAAACAACTTTTTCACTTCTTCTTATATATATATATATATATATATATATATATATATATATATATATATATATATATATAATTGATGATGTGGCATTGTTTAGATCTAGACAACCAATTTCACATTCTCCTTGCCATGTCAACTTCACAATTTATTTCACATTTGCATTGGACAGCGAGATTTAAGATTTAGGATTCGAATAGAAAGATATTAGAAAAGCAAGAAGTGTATTGCCCCCAAGAAAAGCATGTGAGCTTTAAATTTAGGATTCGAAAAGATAGATAGTAGGAAAAGGAAGAAGTGTGTTGTCCCAAAGAAAAAGTATGTTGCCTCAGTAAGTTTGCAATGCCCCTGAGACGAAAGTGTGGTGCCAATGACACCGATCTTCATGAAATGAGAACAGAGACAACCTGACCGGACAATAGGTGACCTAGGCTTGCATTATAAGCGCTAGAGCAGAATTATCTTATTTTCTAAATATAAAAAATGCATCAGAAAAGGCACTTGTACACAACTCCAGGGGCACATCCAAATATTGCAACAACCAACTTTTGCAGATGAGAGAGAATGCAGCAATCCATTATTTTAACGTTAGAGCATGTTCATGTCATAAAGATCATCTTGCACCAGTTATACATATACAACCCATCTCCAAAAATAGTCTGCAATAACACAGAATCTAAGCTCATTATATACATGGTTCATTCAAATACAGCTATGGATCACTAAAGATCATGCCAGGTTAGGTTTGGCACATCCTTTACTTCTATGAACTTGATGATATGCAATGCTTATTCCAATCATTGATGAGCAAATTTAAATGTCCATCAGCTTTAGAGAACGCGTAAACCAAACTCGGGATCTTTTTGAAGCATCGAAGCCGTTGCTTACGGCCATTAGTGTTCCTACCTAATGGTTACCATTTCAGTGGACAACAGGGGAAAATGGCAATGCTCGACTCTTATCACACTTCAACTACTCAATCAAGTCCATCAGAATCTCCCTTTCCGCCTTACCAATAGAAAAATTGACATAATGAGGTATTTACATGTTCGTCTCTTCTCTAATAAATAACAGAAAATTACATCTAATGCTCTTTCTCGTCGATTCCTGTAAAAATTTACTTTTTCATACATTATGCACCCTGGTAGACCAATCTTGCTTCAGCAATCACCCTTATCAAATGCTCTTTCTTGATGTACGATTCCTGTATAAGTTTATTTTTTTCATAAATTATACACCCCGGTAGACCAATCTTGCTTCAGTAATCACCCTCATCAACAAGGGGTCAAGCTGCACAGAGACACACAAAAAAAAATCCAGAATCGGATACAAGTGAATAATGAATATTACAAATATTTAACAATCATGATAAAGAAGTTACCATGGGTATTGCATTTCCTACTATGCTAGAGTTGCTCTTTTACCCTTAGCATCCCTCGTCTGCAGAAAAGAAAAAATCATCAGCAAATATGCAAGGTGCAGTGTGCAAGCTAACATACTGTCATACCCCAGCCTACGGGCCCTCTAATACATGATCCATGCATGGGCCTCATTTGCATCATCACTTGGCCAATTTAACAAAATGGTTAGCCGGATGTACACAACACCCAAGCACTCAAATATAAACTAATCAAAATATCATACCCTAACTGATATGGGACTGAATGGAGGGGTTTCATATGTACAATCAACAATGGGAAATTACAATATGAATATTAGTACAAAAGTTCACAACTCCTTGTTCTCTATGTAACAATAAGCTTCCATTTGTATTTAAGCTATTCTTAGATATCACAATAAACTAAAAAAGGTTCATTCACAATAAACACATGCACGCATGCACACAATTGAACGAAATCATGAAATGATCTGTTGATTGATGATGCAAAATATGAAATGCAACTTTAACATGACTACGAGAAGGGACGAGGATATATTAACGTCTATGTCGCAAAGGCACGACTAAAACATGACATAATATGGACATGGCATCACGGACATAATAATGAATTTGGCGTGTCCTAGTGTAATTTGGAATGTCTACATTGTGTCAAATATGAACACGAGACACGTGATTTTAGGACCGTTTGTGCTTCCTTAATTAAGATTGATGGTCAATGTTGATAAAGACTATTCTTTAAAGTGCAATATACTTTAGAATGGTATGGACCATATGATATTGCTAAAAGATAACAAAATATACAAATGCTTGGTAGTTATTTATCCTAAACTATTCCATTACGATGATATACTATTTATAGTTAAATAAGAAGACAGGTACAACTTGTAAGAATAGAGGACCCCTCAAGATGGTACTCATAACATCAGATTTGTAATATTATCCCAATTCATGAACTAACATCAGATTTTGTGCAACTTATGCACTAGTATTATGTGATATCAGTTATATTGTGCGTATTCAATAAAAGGGATGCCAAAAAATATTGATTAAGTAGAGATGTTATTTCTATCAACTTTGTGATGCAAATGAAGATAAAAAGAAAAACAGTCCATAAACTGCTTTCAATTATTTGATCCAAAAAGAATCCATAACTAAGCCTTGTTCTATCTACAATTATCTTGGTTATATCAACAAGATAGAATGCGAATGTGAACAAGTAAAGAGCACAATTTGATAGTTCAAGAACAGAGAGAAGAGTTCATTTTCTTGGCCCAAAAAAAATGTACACAAAATCAACAATAACAACTAAAAGGCTTTATATATAATTTGGAACCTGTTTTCCAAGAAGCTATTTTCCATCTTGACTTTGTTATTTGTTACCATCATTGTATTATGCTTCTGAGTTCTGACACTTTGTATGTATTTTTGGTTGTCCTGGCAATTCTTTTGGCAATTATTGTTAGGGCCACAGTGTTCTCTAGTAAATACAGATGGGTTGGATACATTAAACAATTTTTTACTCCTTTTTGGGTTAAAGGGTACAAATTTATGATAGTATCATTCTAGAAAATGTCATGATCTTTTGGACATCGAGGATTTACATATCAAGCAGATGTATTTTACTCGTACAGTAACAGTGCTTATGGAAGAAATTATGACTATTTTTGCAATTTTCTTTTGCTTCTTACTCAGTATATGAAATTCTATGCCATTGAGTTATAAGCATACACAATGTTGCATTGACAAGCCCTAGGATGTCCTGGCCCGTACAGAGTACGGATTCCGCCAGATTCGGGTCGGAAACAGCCAGACGAAATTGTATACAGATCGATGTAAGACAAGGACATCAGCGGCGGCATAGCTCCCTTTTGGACATCGAGGATTTACTTATCAAGCAGATGTATTTTACTCCTTGTACAGTAATAGTGCTTATGGAAGAAATTATGATTATTTTTTGCAGTTTTATTTGGCTTCTTATTCAGTAGTCATTATATTCTATGCCGTTGAGGTTAAAAGCATACATAATGTTGCATTGACGAGTCCTAGGATGTCCTTGACCATACTTTGCACGGATTCCGCCAGATTCCGGAGGGACACAGCCAGACACTAAATTAATTACGGATCCATGTCAGATCTGGACATCAGCGGCGGCATAGCTCCCTTGGGCTAAAACAAGAAATAAGAGCAAAAGGTAATAAGATAAAAGAACCAAAATAAACACATAACTGATGCTCAGAAACCAGAAATTTGTGCTTGATTTCTCGGGTTGCCAACCTGCTGCAGTGTGGTAGAGAGGAAGAAAGGAATGGGGGTTTGGGGTTGCTCTCTCTCTCTCTCTCTTCAGGTTTAGGTCAGGAAAGGTGTGGGCCAGGCCCTTATTGTTCTATTCACAGAAGTATAACTTACAAAAGAGCAAGTTGGTACAGGGCCACTAACTGGAATGTTACAATATATTTGTGGGTAATCTTATTAAATATTAGATTTGCTTGGTCCAATAACTTAAAAACCCATATTATGGTATATATACTGTATTTGTGCCATAACCATACCAACTTTTTTTAAAACGTCTATACCATCTTGAATCTGTGTTGTACCCTTGTCCATTTTCGTGCACCATAATTAACATATACGGAAAAGTTGAGTAGGAATAAAATGATGAAAAAATGATAAAGAGACCAGTATGAAGCGTTATGGAGTGGGAAAAACAAAACAAAAGGAGTATATGGCAGACCTGCGCAGTGACAGATTTTTTCAAGTCAAGGAATTGACTGTAAATCCCATTTAGCCTGTGCTTCTCAGATTCTGAGACCGAAGGCCTAGCCTTGGAAGCAACAGCTTTGAGAAGCTCATCGCTGATAACCGGCAAACTTCCATGTTTCTCACCATTCCCGTGGTCTAGAAGCTGATGCACTGATGCAAGCTGCGCATCTGACAGAAGAGCTTGGAGATCAGCCCCACTAAACCCTTCGGTCATGGAAGCTATCATTTCCAAATCGACATTACTTGACAAAGGAAGCTACAGATTTTTACGCAAAAATAACAAAATAATGTCAAGATACTGTAGATGACAATAAGATGTAATGAAAAAAGAAGAGTAGATCAGACAAATGCATAAAAATTATTCTTAGATTTATAAACACAAAACTGACCAAAGCTGAAAGATTCTGCATTTCATATCATTATTTCTGTCTTGCAATGAAATGAATAGTATTGGTCCTTAGCTACAAAGATGAAAGATGCTTGAGAAGATGGATCTAATGTCACAACAAGATCAAGAAATAAGTGTGTCCATAAGACAAAGTGGACGGTCTAATTTTTTAGGTTCAAGAGACGAGTAACATTTAAATGGATGCTCTGATCAATATGAGATAGATGCTTCATCTTTTAAGAGAGTAATCACCAAGAGTAAGGTCCATACATAAGCAAGGAAGGGTAGGGCAGCCTCACATAAGAGACCGAGACAGAGACTCTGGAAGAGAAACTAAAGAGAATCACCCAAGTCATGCATTAATTCCAAGTGGAAGAAAATAGACTGACTGAACTTGATTATTCGCTAAGGACTGGATCGGTATCAATCTCAGCGTGTGTGTGGGTGTGCATATTTTTTAGTACCCCTATGTTTAGGACTTATTACACTAACCACCCCTACTTTGAAACTAATTACACGGACCACCCCTATGTTTTATATTTTATATAGAGAGGAATAACACTAACTACCACTAAAAATAAAACATAAAGCAGAGGGGTGCTCCGTGTAATTATTTTCAAACTAGAGGTGGTCCCTGTAATACTAATGAGACATAGGGTGTGTGGGCGTTTTGGTGTGTGTGTGTGGGGGGGGGGGGGGGGGGGGGGGGGGGGGTGGGGGGGGGGGGGGGGGGCGTGTGTGTGTCAAGTCAGAAATATTGTCAACTTAGGCATCAAAGTAGAAAACAGAATAAAATTAGACAAACTGAGGGGTAAATAATTCACAAGAAACAGATAGAAACTATGAACAATACACTTGTACTGTTGTACATGAAAAGAGAGAACTCTAGGCACCAACAGTGGACTCAACAAGAGTTGAGCATCTTTAATCATATAATCAAAGGGGTACCCATCTATCATCTAAAGCAAGGAAAGCAACCCCAAACTAGAATCATTATATCTACAAAAAGTGTAAAGCAAATGCAGACCTTTCTTGAAAGTACAGTAAGAACATCCACCCTCTCACTCCATGAAGGAAAATCACAGAAAAGCAGACGGTCAAGCCTCCCTGGTCGCAAGAGTGCAGCATCAAGTAGATCTGGCCGACTGCTTGTCATGAATGACGTAAATGATAAGACATGTCACATACGAACAAGAAAGTATGACTAATTGCAGAAGAAAACCGAAGAATGACGAATCATTAAGCTAAAAAGTCTACTCTACACCATTCCAGCAAAAGTATTTTGTACGAATTTGAGAGCAAGAGAAACAGAAACAACTGTTGAATTTGGTCCAAGATTTTTTTACCACGCCTGCTTAGGATCCACTTCTCTATATAGTGATTATACGTAATTTAAATATAAAACTATATATATATATATATATATATACTAGTCATAACCCGTGCCCATAGGGCATGGTTCATTTAAGGTATTCCCCCTCAAAATCTTGAACCCCCAATTTTAAACGAACAATAATAATTATGAGGCCCCCACTCTCAATAATGCTCATCCACAACCATTATGAGTGCAAACCCCACTCTTTGGATTCCCCATAAAACCCCACTCTCAATAATGCTCATTCCCCATAAAACCCCACTCTCAATAATGCTCATCCACAACCATTATGAGTGCAAACCCCACTATTTGGATTCCCCATAAAACCCCACAACCGTTGATTCACCAAGATTAAATCCCAACCACTCTTTATCTTGGCACAGTCAGCCCTAGGATTCAAAAACCTGTGTGTTTTGTATAATATATATATATATATATATATATATATATATATATATATATATATATATATATGCAAATGACCTCTAGCCTAGTGGTTAAGAGAGATGCATGCGGCCCGAGTTGTCAGGAGTTCGAATCCCAGTGGGAGCGGTTCCAGAAACAATTTACCTGGTTCCAAAAAAAAAAAAAAAAAAAAAAAATATATATATATATATATATATATATATATATATATATATATATATATATATATATATATAGAGAGAGAGAGAGAGAGAGAGAATAAGGGAGGTAGGGTGCCACCTCACGGGGGGGTGTCTACTTGTCACCCCCCCATGCTATCATCAAGCACATGGGTGCATGATGATAGCATGTGGGGGGTGACAAGTAGACACCCTCCATAGGGTGCATGATGATGATATATATATATATATATATATATATATAGAGAGAGAGAGAGAGAGAGAGAGAATAAGGGAGGTAGGGTGCCACCTCACGGGGGGGTGTCTACTTGTCACCCCCCCATGCTACCATCAAGCACATGGGTGCATGATGATAGCATGTGGGGGGTGACAAGTAGACACCCTCCATAGGGTGGCACCTCACCTCCCTCATCCTCTATATATATATATATATATATATATATATATATATATATATAATGCAGTTGGGAAATTGATGTAATATGGGTTTGGTAGAGAATGAAAATAGAGGAAAGACAACTAACGCTGAATCAAACAAATTCCTCAAATTTGAAAAGCCCAAAACCAAATTTCAGCACAAAACCCAAATTCCTCCCATAAATGGGTTACCATTAGTGTTACAATAAGCCATGTCACTATCCAAATGGTCATCAAAGTCAAATAGTACTGATAGCATGCATAGAAATCAACTTTGTGATAAAGCAAGAAATAAACCGCTTCAAAGAAGAGCAGTAACAACCATGGCATTAGATTCCCAGAAGTCACTAGCGCTTTTGTGGCAATAATGGTTATCAGGATCAATGACCATGACAAAATAAATTGAAATTAGGCTCCAGGAAAAGATAGGTAATATTGGTCAAACCATCATCATCATTTTCATTTTCACAAATATGGACTAAAGCAAACAGGATGATGATTGGTATGACCAATCTCACCTCTCTTTATGCACCCTAATTCCAATGGATATTGTCAATGGCATTGATCATGATAACATTAATGCCCACAAGCGCATTAGTGAATTCTGGGAATACAAATACATGGTTGTTACTCTATTCTTGATGCAATAACTAAATTGTAGAGTTTCCAGAGTTGATTGTAAATAAATTTTAATGGCTTAAAAGCAGATATTGAATTCAATAAGATGAGCAGAATTATAATGTGCAATATTGCTCAAGTGACAACGAGTACCCACAATCCAACAGACTCACTGAAGTTGCCAAATACTTCAAGAGAGTTGTTAGACTACAAAGTTGATGCGACCATTTCTTAAACATCTCCAGTTCCAACTAATACCTAAACCTTTGCTCTCAATAGATCATTACAACAAAGCTCGCATATGAAGCTAGACTCAACCAAGAAAACCAAATACATCATGAAGTATGAAGACTCTACTATAAATGCATTCAAGAAAATTCAGCACTAGTATTACAAGTTAAAAGTGGAACATTCAACCCTATAACAACCACACCTCAGCCAAATAAATTGATGTTTCTCTTTCTAGGTTTCTAACCAACATTTATTTCTCTTTCTAATCAACATCATAGTCTAACGTCTTATAAAAACATAATTATAGACTGACCTTGTTGCAGCAAACACAAAAACACCAGTCAAGGCTTCCACACCATCTAATTCAGTCAGCAGCTGCATATAATATAGTGAAATCAAACTATGACAATTTCATGATCATAACCACTAAAGAGTGTAGCCTTTCTTTGAGGTTAAATATCCGATTATCATACTTCTCTCAAAATAGATGAGGAAATTGAGCCCAAACAACAGTCAAGGACTCCATGACTAACCTGGTTAACTACACGATCAGTAACACCAGTATTGTCATGCCCTCTCTTCGGGGCGATGGAATCAAATTCATCAAAAAATAAAAGGCAAGGTGCTGCAGAAGCTGCTTTTGAAAATAAATCACGAACCTGAAATAGCAAGAAACATCTCAAATCTTACAAAACTATATTGCAATTGTTTTTTTAAGATATATTATGAGATATAGTGAGAACTATACGTAAAATGTGTAAGTGGAGAGTATACAAACAGTTACATACATGAAGCAACAGTGGCAAGATTTAGCAGTAATCAGTGAGTTACAAAATTCTATTTTAAACCACGCTAACTGCTATCATACTATACCAGTAACAAAATAGTGCACTAATTATACTACCACTTGTACATCTCAAATCTTACAAAACTATATTGCAATTGTTTTTTTAAGATATACTATGAGATATAGTGAGAATTATACGTAAAATGTGTAAGTGGAGAGTATACAAACTGTTACATACATGAAGCAACAGTGGCAAGATTTAGCAGTAATCAGTGGGTTACAAAATTTTATTTCAAAGGCTCCACGCTAACTGCTATCATACTATACCAGTAACAAAATAGTGCACTAATCATACTACTACTTGTACATAATTATTTTTTTGTTTTATGATGTAGGATTATGGCAGTACAACTAATTAAGGACACCCCGGCAAAATGTGACTCCAACTAGTGCAAGACCACGCGAGGGTCAAGACTTACATTACCTTACCATTTTATAGAAGCTAGACCTTACTGTTGTGGCAAGTGATGAACTCGTAAATTTCACCCAATCAAGTACAATAACAATCAAGGAAAAAGTTAATATAAATTTGATAATTTCGCTGTACTATCACCGATATATAGGGATGCAGACACAAAATGATGCTAATACCAAAAAAAAAAAAAATTATATTTCTCTGATTAATGATATATAAGGCTCAAGCCACAAATACCAGTAAGTCCAATAGCATAACGACCAGAAGTGGTCTATTGGGATGTTTGTCTCAGTCCTAGGAGAAAAAAGTGACTCATAAGGCACAGAACATCGTGAGATTCCAACATTAGGAAATAACAGAAAAGAACAAGCAATATATATATATATATATATATATAGGGAGCGGATCAAAAGCCCCCCTTAGAAAACCCCCTAAAAAAAACCCTCACTCTAATTCGTAATATTAATGTTAATATTAATGTTAATGTTAATATTTATTTATTTTTATTTTTTTTATATTAATGTTAATGTTAATATTAATTTTAATGTTAAGTTTAATGTTAATTTTAGTATTTAATGTTAATATTAACATTAATATTAACACATTAACATTAACATTAATATTAACATTAAATTACGGATTAGAGTGAGGGGGGGTTTTAGGGGGTTTTCTAAGGGGGGCTTTTGATCCGCTTCCAGATATATATATATATATATATATATATATATATATATATATATATATATATATATGGTGCATAAGGCCTAAATGACCAGCAATTGATGACAAGTGGTCAAGATACTGGTTGCACTGGCATGTATAACAAGAATCATAAGAAGTCTCAAAATGAGAAGATCCTTGTAAGAAGGGAGGTAGTATATTGAAATATGACAATCAACAATAAACAATCTAATAAGTCTAGAAGTAATTGCAATTGGAGATTTCATGAAAAGAATCATTTGGGGGAAAATATAGCAAAGCACTCCAATAGTAAATTATTAGTTGATAGCCATGGTTGTCATTTCATGACTTGCATATAAAGAACATGAAGTACCACAAAAGAAAAATATTTCAGGTTAAAAAGTCTTACAGCTTGCTCGGAAGCACCAATATATTTATTCAATAGCTCAGGCCCCTTAACAGATATAAATCTTAGAGAACAAGCTGCTGCTGCAGCTCCTACAACGTGAGTTTTTCCACAGCCAGGAGGTCCATACAAAAGAACATTCGATCTCAACCTCAAAGGTGATTGGGCAAAGATTTTAGGAAACTTTGAAGGTAACTCAACCATCTGCCAGGCAAGGAGCAGAGAAGTTTTAAGTGTACAGCTATAAGGGAAACTAACTCATATTAAAAGTGATAGCATGAAAAGACGAGGACAAAAAGAACTAAGAAATGAAGGAATTGCGATGTTATTGTAAGCAATAAAGGTACTGTTACTTCTATTCTATTTCTCCGTGGCAACCAAAATGTTATACCTTCCTTGGTTAAGCATGTTTTATCAATAGGTACTAAATAATAAAATGAAAGATCTTGCTTGCTTGTTGTCAGAAATATAATATGGATAAGAAGTTAAGAACACATAAGAAGTCAAAACTAAGACAAGTTAATAGCTTCGAGTGTAAGGTATCAAGAGAGACTTCAAAACTATGTTTGTTCCGTTTCTGATTTTCCATATGTAATCATGAAAGTGTGCATGCAGGAGATTGTATGTCCATATAATTTCTAAAGCACCTGAAGTTTTGACCAATTGCAGCACATGGTATTAGATAAAAAAAGGGGATCCGAGTGCCGCGAGGTGCCCACTTGCACAGGGTCTGGGGAGGGTCAAGATGCATACTTGATATATATGTAGCACATGATATTCAATCTACTGTATAAAAATAGTGAAAAAAAAACATCATCTTTGGGAACTATACTAAAATGACAAATATAAAGTACAACAATATTTTCCCCTCAGGTGATGCATTTATTCATCTGCACCACTCAACTTAAAGGGCTTCCACAAACTAATTGGCAAGATAGCCCCCCCCATGAGAACCATATAAACTTGATATCAAAGGGGCTATCTTGCATAACTTGCACTTGATTTATCATATTCACAAATAACAATACTCCGTTGTTCAAGATTTATAGGGTGCACTCCATTTACAAGATAGCCCCTTGATATCAAATGCAAGTCCCGTCTTATGCTTTCGCAGCATAAGGCAATGGTACGTTTTGCCCAAATGAGGTGCAGAATATTGATAACATGTAATGTCAACTATGAAGGTTTGCATTCTGTATATCCAGTTCAATGATGAGACTGCAAATATGTGGTGCTCTCTTTCAGTAGTATAGGCTACTTTCCACAATAGTACTCAACTTAAGAATGTTATATATATTCATAAAAATGAGTTACACATTTTAGTTTTTCATTGAAAGAAATAATCATATTATTTTCATCTTTCATAAAAATATTTAGATTACATATTTCCAGATGAGCTATCAACAATTAGGTGATAATCTCCCTGCACCCATTCTGTTGACAATCATACACATTCAGCAGAAAATAAAACCAATTCAAGCTTTAAGCAGAAGAAACACCTAGTTTACTTGAGTTTCTACAGATTGCAGTATTCTAGAGAATTTCAAGCATCTGCTTCTGCTATCAAAGTCTTATATGACCAACAGTGAGTGCAGGAAGTAGTCAAGAGTAAAAGCCTGTGAACAAGTCTAAACTCAAAACTTTGACAATTCAAGACTTCTATTTCACTGTACAACCAGCTAATAGAAGTTTGATGCATTATTCATAGTCATGAATAGTCTCGAGGCGTTCTAGTTATTATTTACGTGAGAAAAGCTAACTAGAGTCCAGTATCTGCTTTAAATAGAAGGGTAAGGGATGGCGAGCTGTAAAAACCTCTTGAATGGCATTCCGGATGTCCATAAGCCCACCAACATCCTCCCACCCACTCCGCCCGCCTTCAGAAGCAGCCTTTGTAAGTCCACGCATAGAAACTGGAACAAAATCATGCATTGCTTGAGAAAAATCCTCCTTCTGTAAAATAGGAGCCTCATGTTTTTTGTTGGCAACATGAGAAGACAAGAAGCGGCTGACAGCAGCGTGAACAGTCCTATCAACCAAAATTTCCTGCAAAAAAAACATTTGTAACAAGAGCATTCATAAGCAAGCATGCTTCCACTTCTCCCTAACAAAAACCAGTGCCATAGCCAGGCTTGTAACTTGAGCTTTTGGTCAGAAGTTCCAAAATTTAAATTGTTATCATGTTATGTTAACTTCTTTTAAGATGAATGTAAAGTTTATTAAAAAAATCTAATGGTTTCTTGTGAAAAATAACCAAGGACATAGACAAACTTTACAGATGGACATAAATGATATCCATAAGAAATGTGGATCCAATGAATTAATATTTAAGCTTGTTTTACTTTGGCAGCATAATTAGTAAACAAAGACAGGTATTAAGGAATAATACAGGAACAGAGGTCACATGCACCAACTAAGCCTATTATGGGACATCTGTAATATCAAGAAGGCCAATAAACTAGGGCTGGCCTGATATAAAAGGAATAACACAGGAACAAAGGGGCATGTGCTCCACCTGAGGTCAATATAACTCCACCCAGACTGAGTATGATTCTGTATCTTACAGTCAAACTCTTTGTGCTTTGACAAGTACAGAGCATAACTAGTAGAGCCAAACAAGTACCAATTGGGACTGCCCCTTCCCTTTTTTATGGGAATCGATTGGAATCGTTTCATATTGTTCAAAAACAGCACATTCTGATAAAGAGGTGCATAACAAAACACCAATATGATTAAGGGTCGTTGACATGACTTTTATGGAAGACCACCTCTCCACATAATGGGTGCAATCTCCCTACATCTTGACCCTCTTCAGACCACGCATTAGTGGGAGCCTCATGGCACTCCGACAACCTTTTATCTGTTCTCCTTGACAATATTCCTTCTATAGGCTAGTGATCTCAAGTAAACTAAACGATGTAGTATCTCTATTCCACATTAAAGTCTCACTTATTAATAAAAGCGTGCATTATGTAGATACATTGATATCTAGCTTAACATCAATATCTATCGTACAAGTTTATAATTTCTATATATCTACTAGAATAAAGTATCAATCTTAAACAGACAGGTGGGTACAACAAAATTGGGTGTCTCCTCCAACATTTCAATTATCCAGTAGTTACAACCCTATAAATTAGAAACAGCGTAGAAAATTTAGAAATTAATAAATACAGATAATTTAAGAGAGAAATGACCTATAGAATGTATAATAAATAATAGAACATTGAGATCTCAATCAAGGCAGGTGTCATAAAGTTAAACATGATAGCTGCCATAAATAGCTGATGCATATCATAAAAAACACAGTAAAAAATACGCATCATATGGCTGTTCAATCATCAGCTAATTAATAACGTAAGAAAAATAGTCTATATAAGGTATAAATGGAACACGTACCAATGAATAAATACAGATATCATAAAAGCATGAGCAACACAATAAAGGCATACCAAGTCGTATGCATCATATCCATCACATTTGGAAGCAATGTCAGAAAGTATGTCCTCCGAACATTGTAGTGCACGTTCTTGGATTTCATTCTTCAGTATAGCACTGCGTTCAGAGACAGCAGGTGCCGGCAGTTGAACATGGAAATCAAACCTTCCTGTAAAATAAATCTCGGGGATAAATATTCCAGAGCAATAAAAGATTAGAAATAGCCAAGTCTTTGTTGCTAGTACAAATGTCTTGAAAGTACTGAAATGAGTACATAAGTTCAAATGAGGACTTCTCTGCACATGTAAACAATATACCTGAAGAGCTTAAAGATTGAGGTAAGCTTCCAAGAGACTGAACAGAAGCCAAAAATGCAACAGGACCATATCCACAAGAATGAGACTTTTCCTTCACAGAGTACAAAACAACAACATATATCAGATAGCTTCTATAGAAAAGCATACTGCAACAATCTAGAATCGCCAAAGCCACTTTTCTAGTAACAGTTACTGTAAGATATAGTTATACTTGAGCCAAGATTAGCTACTTACCCTGTACTCATCAAGAATATCTGTGAAGAATTTCACAAGACCAGTGACAGAACTTGGGGGTTGAGATCCCTCAGTCTCCGTAGAATGAGAAACAATGTTGTCCAGATCATCAAAAATTACTAGAGAGGGTGCATGGGCCAAGGCTTCAGATATGTAGCTTGTAATTGTTTGCCGAACTGTCTGGCTCTTCTCCAGAGCAAGTTTCGAACAGCTTACGTAAACTCTACAAGTGAAAATTCCCATCAGGAGTATTTATGAAAGTAGTCTCACATCTTTCTCTTACAGTCAAAGATAGAAGTAATTATAATCCAGGATCTAAGTTAGAACAAATTTACAGAAAATAAAGACCAAGAGAGAATAGATAGCCAGAATAAGTGATTCCCTACATGTGCACTAAAATTTCTGGATGGTCTTCAAAATATTTAGCAACGGCAATGGCCAGACTACTCTTACCAGAACCCTGACAAAAGCAGATGAAAATGAGATTTAATTCGGATTTATCAGACTAATCAATTAACCTTCAACACAAAGGAGAAAATTAACCATGAATTGTTAAATAATGACTATTAGTTCACAACAACATGATATAAATGACAACTTAGTCAACCATGGCATCAAAATAAAACCTTAACCAATGACAAAAAAATATTTACAAGTTATGCATAAAATGTAGAGTGGTCCATTTGGTATAAATTTTGATCAAATTCTGAAGGGGTTGATGGAAAGAAACATGTATGAAACACGAAGATACTCTTAGTCATTTATATGAATCGATGAAGTCAAGCAATTTAAACATTCATGTTTTCGCTAATACAAAAAACAAAAGAGCTCTAAAAAGCTTGAGGCAATTGTATGTTATTTAGATTGGATGTAAACTAAGAAAAAATAACTATTACTTCGGATATTTTTGAACCCAAATATAAACGTAGCTCTTTTAAAATAATAAAATGTTCACAGAACCATTCCCCATGAGCAGCAAAAATACAAATCAATGTTATAATAATCACTTTTCATTATGCACTCCATGTAGGCATCGACAGGTAACAAAAATAAACACACAAACCTAAAAGATCATTTGTCCAATGGAGCATATAAAATAGTAAATCCATGAATATGGAATTGAGATAAAGCATATAGTTCTCACAGGAGGTCCATAAATAAGCACGTGCCCAGGAAGAGGAAGATCAGAAGTACTGAAAAACTTCACAGAAAACGGAGATAGAAGTACAACCAACCCTACATGCGTTCAAAGGAAACTTTTAGTGATGAGACCACCAACAAAAACAGTTAAATTAAGACCACCAAGAATAAAATGGAATGCCTACGATTAATAATATCAGATGCAGACTTCTCCATCCAGCTCAAAGATGATAGAGTTGACTTGAAGTTCCTGTTGAGGCGACTTTCCGAAATAGAATCAAGAGTCACAGGATCACCTAAATCCACTTTTCCAAGTGCTAATTCCAAATCAAGGAGATTAGTGCCACTATCTTTACCGGCATGCAAAGCAAGCTCATAGCTGTCACACAAATCACCATGAGAAAACTCATCAAAAGTAGCTCTCAAGAGATACAAGAGCTCGACGGGGGATTCTGTAACACTTCCCTTTCCAGAAGAATTATCATATGGTAACTTTTTATTTATTTTGTTCTCAGGCGTGCGGCCAATGACTTCAAAATGGAAAACAGTTTCAGTTGACAAAACTACAGAAGTTTGTTCTATTTGACCAGTGAGGGAAGCAATTCCCTCTAGTTGTCCAATAAGCCAAGAGTGGATAAGAAATCCTTTTTCCTGTGACATGCCATATCTAGATTCACCATTTTCACCACCCTTTTCAGATATTTCATGCAAAAGGCAAGCAAAAAGCTCTTCATGCGAGGTCCAGTCTTTTGCATTTGCATTAGGGAAGCAATCTGCATTTGAAAGCATGCTTTTGCGCTTAAGGCTTGTGCCACTCGTGAAGTTGTCTGCCTCAGTTTTGTCACTACCCCCATTTTTTTCCAACCAGCTTAAGTTTAAAAGGTGAGAGTGTCAATAAAGGGATATCCTTTTTTGGATTACCAGAGAATTTCTTTACATAAACCCCTGCAAAATGAAGTGGCTCATTTAAAGGAATCCAAATGAAGTAAAAACAAACATTTATGTTAAGGTGACCCAAGAACTTAATGCTAATTGTTTTAATTATTGTCGGATGTTGACGACCAATAGCTATAAGTAAAATCTGTACTTTGTTTCCTTCTCCCTCTTTTTATAAAAATTCACTTCAAAATGACTACGAAAAAATATTCAAGCATGAAAAGTTTCTTCCCTATGGCAGAAGAATCCTTTCTACACTCAAGAAGGGTAGCTACTAAGTAGGAAAAATGTATACAATGTAAAAGACATGCATAGTACGAATGTATATACAGAACCAACGGCGAAAGTATTTTGTACAAGAAAGCAACATCAGGAGCTAAATTGGAGAGAAAAAGAAAGGGCGTGAATCATTTCTATACTCAAGAAGAGTGGCTACTAAGTAGGAAAAATGTATACAATGTAAAAGACATGCATAGTACGAATGTATATACAGAAGCAACGGTGAAAGTATTTTGTATAAGAAAGCAACTTCAGGATCTAAATGTAGCAGTGGTGGAGGGGTGTGGTGGGGGTGGGCTAGACTTGGAAACGAGGACGGGTCCAGGAAGAAAACATTGTGGGGGCAAGATTGAACAAAAAAAATCACAACAAAATAATGAATATTTGAAAGTTCAAAATATGATATGAACCGCCATATGTTTAATTTTAAGTTTTTAACACATCCACAATATTAATTATGACTATACAACAATCAAAATCAATGACGTAATACTAAAATTAATAAATAGAAATAAGTATAAAAAAAAAATTATATTGTAACTTAGCAAATGTTTAAGAGTTGTATTTTCTGGACCAAAAAGACTAATCAATAAATTTAAGTAGCCCAAGCTTGTTCTCAATAAAGAGAAAATTATAAAATGTTAGCAGATAAATAAAAATATATTACAAGTCAGGAACCTATCTATTGATTTAGCAGAAATACAATATAGAAAATACAATATGTAAGCTTACAATATTAAGAGAAGTAGAGATCTACATGTTTTGGAGCATATTTTGAACTTTGAAGAGAAAAGAGGGAGAGGTGGATCAGGAGAAAAAGATGAGCAGTATAAAGACTATTTTTCTTTTAAATTTGAACAAATGTTTTTTTTGGGTTAAAACAAACATAAAAGGAAGGAAGCATCTCAGTTGTTAAAATAATAATAATAATCTCCAACTTGTGGTTGAGAAACAAACCTTATGGGTTTGTTTGGTCATTTATAAATAAAATCTTATGAAATCTTTTTTTAGAGATTGGTATATTTTGGGATTCGGACGGACATGCAAACAAGGATATTATTTATTTAGTTTTACATATCATGTATTAATCAATTAAGAAGATAAGCTTAAAATGGGAGGAATTACAAAAGGTGTGCTATCAAACCAATTTATTCAAATAGGTGTACATTTAGTCATTCACATATAATAATAATAATAATAATAATAATAATAATAATAAGGGCGTCCAGTGCCACGAGGCTCCTTCTCTCGCAGGGTTAGGGAGGATCAAGATGTACACAATCTTACGAGCCTATCCTTCGCGTCAGGCAATGCCCTCATTTAGTCATCATTCACATATATGGTTTTTTATATATAGTTCACATTTGGATATTCCATTGATATGGATTCGTATTGTTGTATAAGTTTCCACATAGCAAATGTTTGTATATGCTAGTCACGTTGATCAGTCCTTACATCTCTATCCCTATTGGTGTTGGCATGTCAGTGAGGGAGGATCAAGATGTCCAGTGCCACGAGGCTCCTTCTCTCGCAGGGTTAGGGAGGATCAAGATGTACACAATCTTACGAGCCTATCCTTCGCGTCAGGCAATGCCCTCATTTAGTCATCATTCACATATATGGTTTTTTATATATAGTTCACATTTGGATATTCCATTGATATGGATTCGTATTGTTGTATAAGTTTCCACATAGCAAATGTTTGTATATGCTAGTCACGTTGATCAGTCCTTACACCTCTATCCCTATTGGTGTTGGCATGTCAGTGAGCGAGCTAGCACGGACAAGTGTGGGTACTTATGCTAATATCTTATATCTGCAAATGTTTCTATTTGCTAGTCACGTTGATCAGTCCTTACACCTCTATCCTATTGGTGTTGGCATGTCAGTGAGCGAGCTAGCGCGGATAAGTGCAGGTACTTACGCTAATATCTTATATCTGGAACCCTCTACATGGTTTAAAGATCTACAGTTCTCAGATTCAGATAATCACAGAAAGCTTATCTTGGGCCCTTTGCTACCATAAGAGGTGACACAAGAAAAAACTATATGGCTCATATAGATGGATGGACTCACAAATTAACACTTTTGAGATTCAAGAGTTTTACTTTCAAGTATAAAGCAATAATTATCAGCAATCTTGCAAAATGTTACCCTAGCAAGTTTTAGAAATTAACAACCGAATTCAAAACAGGGTTATGGATTGAGTTTACCAAATGTCACGAATGAGACGAACCAGGAGTTGATGTTGCAAATGTCAAAGGCGAAATCGGGACAGAAGTGGGACTGTTTGGACTGGAATCTGCAAACAAACAAGGTCCAACAGACTTCGGCTGATTGTGGGTATTCAGAGACCCATGGGGCAGTTATCAGATGGCCCGAGAGTGGTTGTGGGCAATCACAGATGGGAAGGATTCCTGGCTGGATTCTGGAGCAAGCAAGGCCTCTGGTTCTGGTCTGTAGAAGCAACATCAGTACAAAGAGAAGGACAGTGATCTGGATGGGCTGCAGCAGCCACAAGATAGGCAGAGGAGAGGGTTATGTTCGCAAGCAAAAGATGGGCTCGGTTTGTCTATGAAAGAAGAGGGACTTTGGGGAAGATTTAGTGAACCAAAACTCAGACCAATCGGTATAGCGCAGGCATCAATCAAGTTTTTCATTCAATCAATCATTCTCTTCTCAAATGTCAATTTTGCAGTAGAAATCTCTTGCATAGACATTAGGACTATGTTCCCAGATACTCACAAATAAAAACAAAACAAAATCGATCTCTAAGTTATCTAACCTTATCTAATGCCAACTGAAACAAAATCAATAACCCAAGTGTTTGTCCAGAGTGCATCTAATCTCAAACAGATCCAATGTGACCGACCCCCAATCAGGAGGTCCATTAGTCTTCCACATAAATTATCTAACCCAATCTAAATTATCTAACCTTATCTAATTCACCTGATACTCATAGGAATGGTCTGAGTTGTTATCTCACTATTTGTTTTTAATCCTGTTTATAGGTAGGATTGCATATAGCTTTCATCTTATAGTTGACTAGGAAAAACGCAGTGAGTGTTTGAGCCTTTGGGGATGCTTGCCACTTTAGTATATTATCTGTTCCCACTATAGCAAACTGTCTATTATGTAATGTGATACAAATTCTTGTAATCATTCAATATTGGTTGATGGAAGCGTTCTCTCCATAAACAATCAAGCACTTCATGTGTAATGGCCTCAAATTATATGATGTATCATGTAATCTGAAGGCATAGACGAGAGAATACAGAACAGCTGCAAGAGCAAGGTTTGAAGTATAAGATCTTGTGTTGATTAACTATTTGATTTACGTAATACTGAATGAGGTTTCCAAATATAGGACCTTCGAATCTTACCTATTTTACATAGACTCCCCCATATATTCGCCCTCGCACCTTCTCAAGACAACGAAAAAAACCCTCAAAATTCAGCATAGCTTCTCAAATCTTGTAACTTGCTTGGTATAGATCACCCTCCGGAGGACTTGTAACAAGAGTCTCATATGGTTTGCAAGGGGGGACGGGTGTAGGAAGAAATAATAAATATGGGGGACCTATGTCAAAATAGGTACAATTTAAGTGACATAGCATATTATTTCTGCATAAGTTTAATTCCAACATTGCTCTGATAGCTTGTGGCATTAATAAGAAAGGCTTAAATAAAGACTTTAACCCATAAAAATGATGCAGTTCAATACTTACATGAATGTGCATCTGCCAGTAAATAGAGACGAAGAGACTGAGGAAGCATAACATGCCCTTTTGCTACGGAGTCTGAGAATAGAAGAAGAAGAACTGCACGTCTGGCCATCTCCATACCTGTAGAACCTCCATGACTCCCTTCAGTGGCAAGAGGGTTGTTTCCTCTTTTCTGATTAGTATCTTTTTTACTATGCATTTTTTCATTTGGTGGTAGTCTAGGCACAATGGTCACTAACTGGAGATTATCAAAAGAAAACTTCTGGGCTGTATCCGGGTGAATGAAAGCAACAGTTGTTAGCATCACACCCAACTCAACATTCATGAAATCAAACTTATGTACAGATCCTCCATTGTATCTTTGAACACGTAAGAGTGCCTTCATTCTTAACTGTTCTTCTATTGAACTTTGTTTCTGGACATCCTGGTATGTATCTACTCTTTTCTTGCGCGTCTTTGGTGCAACAGAAACTTCAGTTCCTGGCACAAGTTGAACTGAAACCAAAAGTCGGAAATAACATGAAGATCAATAAAACAAGCAACCAATTAACATTACAGAAGATAATAGATAAAAAAAAATAAAGGAAGGAAGGTAAATGTCTCTGAAGGGAATGAAACATATGCCACAAATTTCAGGTGACATTGTACACAAGGAAAGAACTTGTGGAACTACAAAAGCCGCAAATAAAAATATACAGAATAAAAAAATAATATATGTCTAATATATGTCATGTACACTAAGAAATATATTAGCATCAAAAGTATTGAGCAGTTGGCTCAACTTAAAGGACTTTATTCACTAATGTGGTGGAGAGTACATGTTTATAGGCAGGGGTGTGTTCCCCTTATGTTTTTCTGATGTCGGGCTAGGACTAAAACTAAGAGCAAAACTAGAAAGGCTCTAGGTCATACAAGAAATAAAACTTTAACTTTTAGTCTTTTACAAACCACCCCCCCCCCCTCCCAAGCTGGAACGTATGTCTCCAAGTTTGGACATAAATTGTATATAAAGTGGGTGAGGCAAGGCCTTGGTAAGGATGTACGCGATCTGTGACACGGCAGGAACATGCTGGAGCTGAATCTCACGAAGCTTGACATTCCCTCGGATAAAATGAAAATCAACCTCAATATGTTTGATGCGCTCATGAAACACGAAGTTTTTTGCGACATAAATAGCGGCCCAATTATCATAGTAGAGAACCGCGTGAGAGGAAAGAGCAACACCAAGATTCACAAGCAAACTCTTCAACCATGTTAGCTCGAAACAACATGGGCAATCGAGTGATAATAGAACTAGCCACAACAGTCTGCTTCTTGCTCCGTCAAGTCACAAGATTGTCATCCACTTGTAGACCGTCGGTCATCAAGTGAACATACATAATCAACATTGCCATAAGCGGTCAGAGATAATAAAGAAGGTCGATCACCAAGTCCATGGCCATGAAATCCCTCCAGATAACGAAGAATACACTCAAGAGCCTGAAGATGAAATATATGAGGAGTATGCATAAACCGGCTCACATTACTCATGACAAATGAAACATTTGGACGAGTGGTCGTCAAATATATAAGTTTATCAACTAGATGCCGATAATAATCAGAATTGAGTAGTAGGGAATCGGAAGCAAAACCAAGCGAGAAGAGCTTTAGATTCGCGTCCATAGGAGTATTAGCTAGCTTACATCCTAAGTAGTCATCATCATGCAGAAGATCTATACAATACTTCCGCTGAGATTAGATAAAAGAATCATTACATCTAACAACCTCGATTCCTAATAAATATCTAAGGGTCCGTTTGGATATGTTTTCTGAAATTTCTTTCTGAAAACAGTTTTCTGAAAGTAAGTTATAAATGTGTTTTCTGAGTATAAATTTTTTTATTTTGCGTTTGGTTACTTTCATCTGAAAAGTAGTTTTTTGGAAGAAAAAAATTAGGATTCTGTTTAGTAATAAAATTTTAAAAAATAATCTGTGTCATGTTTTTTGTGTCCTCTATGTTTTCTGTGTCATATTTTTTGTGTCCTACATGTTCCCTGTGTCCTCATCTCATCTCCCGGAGCCCAAACGGCTTCCCCACCTTCCTCTGCGTCGACCACGTTCCCGACTCCTCCACCTCCATCTCCACCTGCTGCCTCCCCAACCCCAACCCTCCTCCACCTCCATCTCCACCTGCGGCCTCCCCGACCCCAACCCTCCTCCACCTTCCTCTGCGTCGACCCCGTTCCCGACTCCTCCACCTCCATCTCCACCTGCTGCCTCCCCAACCCCAACCCTCCTCCACCTCCATCTCCACCTGCGGCCTCCCCGACCCCAACCCTCCTCCACCTTCCTCTGCGTCGACCCCGTTCCCGACTCCTCCACCTCCATCTCCACCTGCTGCCTCCCCAACCCCAACCCTCCTCCACCTCCATCTCCACCTGCGGCCTCCCCGGAGCCCAAACGGTGTCATATTTTTTGGACACCGTGGATCCACCATGCCGCCGGAGGAGGGATAGCTCAGGGGGGTTGAGGACGCCGTGGACGGCGGTGGCCGCGCTCGAGGGGTCGCCGCGCTCGAGGGGGGTCGCCGCGCTCGAGGGAGGCTAGGAGGAAGGAGGAAGGGGTCGCCATGAGGGAGCCGTGGACGGCGGTGGCCGCGCTAGAGGGATCGCCGGGGATTTGTGGGCGGAAGAGCAGAGAGGAGTCGGTGAAGAGAGGGGAGAGAATGAGAGAGAGAGAGAAAATGGAGTGGGGGTGGGGTGGTGTATGGTGGTGGGGCCCTCCAGAAGAGTGGAAACCTGTTTTTGGAAAACAGGTTTTCCTTGCTCTCGGAAAGCATAGTTATAAAGCAAGTTTTGGAAAAAAAAATTTAAAAGCAACATTTAGAGTGGAGCCAACCAAACAATGTTTGCATTGGTTTTTGAGTTAAAAAGCAAAAAATTGATTTATAAAGAGCAACCAAACGGGCCCTAAGAAGTCCCAAATCCTTGGTAGGAAAATGAGAAAAGACAACTGCTCTTTGATCATAGAAGCCCCAACAATATCGTCACCAATAATAAGAATATCATCTACATAAATTAAGAGAATTAGTATTCTCTGCTTCCAGCGATGGACAAATAAAAAGAAGTCAGCAGTGCTCCGAGTAAAGCCAATCGTCTGAACTACTTAACTGAATTTGTCAAACCAAGCACTAGGGTTAGGGTTCCGATGGTTGTGGGTTAAGGCTTTGGACTATGAAATTAGGGTTAGTGTTTTAAGAATATAGAAATTTGGGGATTTGAAAAAAATGTTATATTTGGTAAAGAGCTATCCCAAAGGGTTATTCCAAAAGAATGATTGTTATGATACCATGTTGAGAAGTTGGTTTAACTTAATGGACTTCATTCATTAAGGTTGTGGTTAGCACATATTCGTAGGCAAGGGTGCGTTCCCCTTCTTTATGTTTTCTCGACGTGGGACTAAAACTAAGTGCAAAACTATAAAGACTCTAGGCCATAGAAGAGATTAGACTTACTAAATTCTATAATATGTCATATTCTTGAAATAGATGGACCAAATGACAACGGGAATCCCTGAATGACGTTCCACTAGAGTAAAGATTCTTGTTGATTGGAAGCAAACAGACCTTGTTGCATTTCCATTGTGAAGCACGTTTTTATCTGACATGCAAATTCAATTGTTTGAAAATTTTCATAAAAAAAGTATCAAATGCACTTATACATAATATTTGCATGTAACTGATGACCAAACAATAGTTTCATGAAAATTCATCACCAAGATGAGTCCCAAGGTTTCAAGTATCGATATCGGAATCGGTATCGGATCGGGCTCGGCGGTATTGGCAGTATCGGGCGTTTCGGATCGTAGTATCGAATTTTTTGGTATCGGAAAGCAAATATTTATTAATAAATTGTTAACATTTTAGAAAATATATTTTATACATTTAGGTATAATTTTAATATTTTCAGTGTTGTTTCTTAGTATTTTTGAAATTGAATGAAATAGTAGTCACCCTTACCGATTGATTTATATATGAAAGATAAGTTTTCTTCTTTTACATGCTTTTATAACATTTCAATGCTTTTACACCCTTGTTGATTGGTCTTTCTCGTTCAATTTTGCCGAATTGACTGGAAACGAGACCCCCAATGTCAGTATCGGGTATCGGTCAGTATCGGATATTGGTCGGTATCGGATCGGGCCATGCCAAACCATATCGGTATCGGCCGATACTGCGAACTGTGAAGATGACAACAATAACGTTCAACATATTAATAATTAACTAATCAATTTAAATTATGAATGATATAGAAAGAAGACCAAAGATGATAGGAGGGAAAGGGAAGAGATGTATAAGGAGTCAGGACAGAGAATATCAGAATGCAAGCAGTTACTACGAGGTCAAGTAAGTATCAGAATCAATCTCAGATATTTAGATGTGGTGAAAGAAAAGGACATGATAACAACACTATAAATCACACTAAAAGTGGGAAAAGGAAGGTACTTGTTGAAAAAACAAGCAGAAGTCTGCAACAAGGAATTGCAAATGACTATATTGGTTTGCTATAACCCTTGTTAACAAGGTTGTCAAACTCGAGATACTACCAAGGATAGTTCGAAGGGTGAACGATCGTAACTCGTGGGATCGTAACACGGATCGTAAGATCCCACCAGAAAGACAAAATTATATTTAATATATATTATATATTATTTATATAACATAAATAAGAAAAAGTAACCTTAAAAACCAAAATAACCTTAATATAAAAATGCCATACATGAATCATAAGTCACAAACTCGTGGGATCGTAACACGGATCGTAAGATCACACGCGTTTCCTCACCGCGCCGGCCGATGACCGCGCCGGCCACCAATCTGCCTCGAAGTTCCGTATAAAACGCGTAGGATCGTACGATCCCACGATCTATCGCGCGAGTTTAACAACATTGCTTGTTGAACTAATATTAAGTAACAAATAAAATAGAAGATAATAATGTTTGCTAGAGTCTACAGTTGGAGGAAACCCCTTCAATCATTTAAAGCATAGCTTCAGCACGTGTAATGTGAAACACAAAAGCCTAAGATTTTTACCATTAGCAGTAGTAAAGCACCTGAATAAATTTCTCTTACCTACCGATTTCTTCGGAGAAGTTGAAACAACAAGAAACTCAACAACAATATGTCCATGCAACCACAGAGGGAATCTCATCCCCTCGTGGACAATACCAACCTGCATTTAGAAATAAGAGAATCATGTGGACAGAAGCAAAAGGCAAAAGGAAAAAAATAATGCATCTTATATTCATTTAATACACAGTGGATTACACACACACCTTCTGTGGCAACCTTGGCATGCATGTTTTACAGAAACAGCCGTTGTATAACTTGGAACATTTTTGACACAATATAGAATCAAAAAGGAGAAATTGAAGAATCCAAATGTGGTAAACTAATAAAAGCCGAGAATGCAATCACTTCACCCATGTCTTTGCTTTTAACAATGGATTGTCATCTTGATAGGCCTTATAAGAAATTATGGATGCACTAATCTTTGTTTGTTTATGGGAATCAAGGAAGCACGGACACTAATTGGTGCCGCATACACGGCATGTTGTGCCAGACACACGACGGTCACCCTATAAAATACTAGGGCACACCAAAATCAATGTCGTGTCTGTGTCGCCGTATCCATATCATGTCATGCCCTATTCGTGTCAGTGCAACACAGTCGGGAATTGAAACTTATGATGAACGATGTTGACGATGCTCAACAAAGCACTTTGATGAATTATATTTTTCCGATGAGCTGTTTCCTAACAACCAGTGTTCCAACATTAATGAATTATATTTATATATATATATATATATATATATATATATATATATATATATATGAATGTTTTTGTAATTTATTTATCTCTGAGAGTTATTTGTAGGGATTATGTTCAATGGACACAATACAGACACGCAGCATGGATACAGGACCTATTTGGCCTATCATCGAAGTGTATTAGAGAGTGCCATCTCTCCTGTATGACACGACGAGGCACAAACATGACAGTAACTTTTGGAGTGTATGTGTTTCATAAGTTTGGAAGTCCGGATTTATAGTTCCAAATAACTTATGATTGTAGAAACTTGACAAGGTTGCGATTAAAGTTGTCTTAGGTTTGGAGAGTTTGCGATTGGACAATGTCAGACTTTCACAATATAGCATGGATAGGATTTCATAATCAAATATATTCAATATTATGAAACATAGTGAATTTGGGATAATCAGTCATTTTGAATCCGAAACTCGTCTTGTGTTGAATTATGACCATTACAACTACCATCCTCTCTCGTGATAATTGGTTAAAAGAATCAACTTTTCTCGCAATTCAACTTCAATAAGGTTAGCTAGCATGTACACATAAGATAAATCGTCAGGTCTAAGGAACAGTTTATTACAATCTGAAACCACTACAAGAGGCTGGCTTTGAGATAATTCTCAAATAGTTTACAATCTGTCAGGAAAAGAAAAGGCATTCAGATCTATATGCATAACTCATATTACCTGCTTCAAAATGGCTTCTTCAGCCAGTTCCGAATTAAGCTCCAAGATCTCCCAGTCATCCTCACTATTGGGCTCTATGGTGGCCATCACCGCTTTTGGAACGTTAACAAATGCTTTTACTGTAACTTTGGTTTGATTACGCAAAGAGATACATTCTGCAAATTGTTGTGCGACCTACATCAAAGGGAACGGACACTCCATAAGCATACGCAAGTACAAAACAGACACTTGATAACTACTGCTGTATCCCAACCATTTGTAGTTTTGTCCATAGATGCACTCAAATCAAGAGGTGATTGTTGTACATGCGCGCGCACACACACACAACTCTCAAGTTATTCCGACTTTTTAAAGAAGTGCACATATGGATTTTCATCAAACCTACATTACAAAGTGTAACTGGATAACCCGATGATGGCCTACTCATCTAACCTCTCAAAGAAAAAAGAGTGTGTATGGATTTTCAAGAGACCCACGACACAAAATGCAACCAGTTGAACCGAAAGTGGCCTTCAATTCTAACTACTTAATGATCCCATAATATTTGCACAATCGTATACTATCAAACTAAAGTTAAAAAAAACAATTTTGGATTGAAATTAAATGGTTTCTCGGCAACTTACAGCAAAATCCAAACTTTTTCACGATTAGCGTCACAGAGAGAAGGAAAAACATACGGGCATATTGTATTTCCAACAAAAATGCCATTTTCCCTGTAAAAAACACTCTTCTGGGGGTCATATTTGCTTAATCCCCCTAACAGTTAGCCACCGACAGTGTCCCCATAACACTGCGCAAACACTCCCAGTTACACTAGGGCGCACCAAAAATCGAGACGCGTCCGAATTGTGTCGTTATTCGTGTCGGAAGCCAAAAATTTTCAGGAATTGGCAGAAGAAGAAAAATCTCACCTCGATCGAGGAAGATCTGGAAGCGGATCCGGACCAGGCGAGGATCCATGAGCCGGCGCCGGACCGGGATCGGAGGTCAAGAGCGAGGACGGGAGGGAGGAGGCCGCCGTAGGTGGACTCTAGGGTTTGGATGAAGGGGATGGGGAGGGATACGAAGCATCCTTCCATTCCACCCACGACTCTCACCTCCAACTCCATTCCTTCTCTCTCTGTATATATATTATGTATATATATTTATTTCAATTCTTCTTCTTCCTCCTCCTCCTCTTCTTCCTCCTCCGCTCACGAAAAATCTAAATTTTTGGGTTATAAAACCCTAAAATATAAATTAGGAGGTTTTTGTCGTTATTTTGGTCTGGATAGGGACAGCGGGCTTGATAACCGCTTCATTTGGGCCTATTCTCGTGAAGGGTTGGTTAGTTTGGGGCCGAAATCTTCATTAATATAATACGGGTTAGAGACGATTCAAAATAGGCCGTATGTATATCATCAATTATTAAATTTAAAAAAATATATATTATTTTCTGTTACATAGTAAGGAAACAAAATTTTAAATTATATCTCTACTATTATAAAAGGGCTTTAAAATGGCTCAAATTTGAGCCGTCTAAGCCGTGTATATCAACAACTTTTTTTAAAAAAAAATTAATTATGTAAAATAAAATGTTAAAAAAATTAAATTTGTTATATATATTAAAAATGGGGAATCGAACTCAACCAAACAAGAAGAAAACCTCACACCTTAACCACATGAGCTAGAAAAGATATTTAACTATAATTTGATAATATTTTAATTATATGTTATCACACGTGCAAAGCACGTGCATTTACTAGTGAACATATAATTGATTCTTAAATATATTTAAATTTTAGATTATATTTGAACTAATTATAAGTTATTGTCTAATTAAACACAAATCCTAAATTCAAAAAATATATTGATAACAATAATAAATAAATTATATTTAAAACAGTTTGATATATTTTAAATTTGTATCTAATGTTTAATAATATTATAGAATTTTTTTATACGTACGTGCAACTCACATAAAATTATTAGTGTTAGATAAAAAATATATAATATTATTAAAAAAATATAATACTATTAAAAATAAACTATAATATTCACGTTAATTTTGGTGACATTCACGTACCCAAAAAGACTAAAATTTTTAACTATGATTTGAAAACATTTTAATTATAATTTTTTATATATTTTTTATAATTTTAGATATGTGTTTAGTTAGAAAATATTATGTACTTAGTTTAAATATATTTTTAATATTTAGTATATTTTATAATTAGTTATATGTTCACTTAGTTAGAAAAAAATTATAATTTTGTTTTCTTACCTAGGAGATACATATGCAGTAGTTAAAAAAATTAATTAATGGAGGATACAAATACGACTTCGACGACTCATTTTTTAGTCATTTTCGATCTGTATTGTATTAGTATAGATTTGTACGATTTTCATTGTTTCGATTTAATGCAAAAAAACAATCAAACACTATTTATTGATTTTTATTTGAAATATAATTCTATCAACTAAATTAAAATCAAACCGACACAAATTATATTTTTGTGTACATGTTTTTTCACTTTCATGCACTCTAAAGTCATGTTTGAACGCAGAATATGAAAACTAATAAACAAAATTAAATTTTATTGGGTTCTAAAAAACACAATAGATATTAAGTTATAAAAAAAACTCCTTACTTTATTAGCACTAAAAATAATATAAAAATTATAAAATTATAGGATAAAAATAGTAAAACAATGTATCTAAGAGAAGCTAATTTATGTCACATTTTTATCACATAGGTCAATTAGAATGGAAGTGGGAGCATGTGACCATGGATTTTGTGACTGGATTGTCTAGATCCCCAGCTGGTCGAGATGCTATTTGGGTTATAGTTGACAGACTCACGAAGGTGGCTCATTTTCTCCCATTCAGAGTTGGTCAGTCTACGGCCCAGTTGGCAGAGATGTACCTCAGGCAGATTGTCAGGCTTCATGGGTGCCGGTCAGCATCACCTCGGACAGGGATTCAAGATTCATATCACACTTTTGGCACAGCCTGCAAGAGAGTTTGACCTTCAGTTTAGCTCAGCTTATCATCCGCAGACAGACGGCCAGTCGGAACGCACAATCCAGACACTTGAAGATATGTTGAGGTCTTGTACCCTTGACTTCGGTGGTTCATGGGAGGATCACCTGCACCTGGTAGAATTCTCGTACAATAATAGTTTCCAGGCCAGTATTCAGATGGCCCCGTTCGAGGCACTGTATGTTAGTCCCGGGGCTTGATCAAAGATGGTAAAACAGATACAACAGAGATCTACGATGATACAAAAACCAAATAACCCGATTACAATATAGAGGAGGGAAATAGAGAAGAGAAGATCTCTCGTTCTTCCTTGCAAACGTGTTACAATTGGGACAGAACGAGTTACAATAATCTAGAGAGAGATGAGAAGAAGAACAATGCTGGGGTGTCAAAACACCGTTGCTCAAAGCAATATTCGCCCCACACGATCTGCTTCCAGGAACCAGCAAGTTTGAAGAACTTGTGGAACGCTCGAAGTCACCTCTGTTCTGACTCCTCGGATGGACTTGCAATGGCGGCAGCATCTCTCCCTCTCTTTCTCCTTTTCTGACTTATATTTTCGTCGTTCTCACAAAGGAGGCCAGAAGAGAGTATATATAGAGAGAGGGTGGAAACCCTAGCCGCCTCTTCAGTTATGGAAAGATTGAATCAAATCCTAAAAAGATAGCAACGAGATTAATTCAAATCCTACAAAGATAGCAACGAAATTAATTCAAATCCCACAAAGATAGGATTTGAATTAATCGAATTGAATCAGTCTTTCCATAACTGACTTGTAGTCTGCACAGTCAGCAAAACTCTCCATGCGGCAGCAACAGCAGCCTGGCCGCATAAGCCTCATGGCCGCATGGGCCGCATGGGCCGCATGGACCGCCTGACCGCATGAGCCTCATGGCCGCATGGGCCGTATGGACCGCATGAGCCGCATGGACCGCATGGACCGCATGAGCCGTATGGACCGCATGGACCGCATGAGCCGCATGGACCGCATAAGCCGCATGTGCCGCATGGACCGCATGAGCCACATGGACCGCATGAGCCGCATGGACCGCATGGACCGCATGGCCGTATGAGCCGTATGAGGCCGCATGAGCCGCATAAAGACCGCATGACTGCTGACGTACAAAGTGCGCCAACAAAATGCCACATTACGCCTCATGAGCCCATGAGCCCGAGTCCGAGTCCGAGTCCGAGTCGCTAAGCCCCTTTGGGGCTTAGCTCCAAATGGAATTAATCCAAGAGAATGACAAAAGCATTTAAGCTTAATCCTTGGAGCCTTATTCTTACCTCCTAGTAAAATCACCCACATGGTTCCCTCCTTAGGGTCACCACCCCATGTGCATCTCTCAACAACACAACCAAGTATATATGTTGAGATAACTCATGGTGCATTTCCGATGTGGGACTAAAATTTTACAAGGCATGTTGAGAGCAAGCTCTCTCCATGTAAAGAAAGCACCAACAATCTCCCACATATCACAACATATATATGTGTCCAGGGTTGAGCGTTCCCCACAGTAACTGTCCATTTTGTATTAGGATAGATGTCGCTGACGACTTGAATCTTCCCGCATGGGTTAAATAACAATGTGATACAAGAATAGACTATGCCTTGAATTCTACACCACAGTTGTAATTCTTTCCACTCACAAAGTGTAGTTACGTGTGCTTCTGGCTGCACATTAAAGGCCCTGTGCCAGCCTGATTTCAGTGTATAATTTTGGGCATCTACAAGTTTACCCTCAAGAGACGGCCTGATCTTTCTTTCCATACACTATAGGTGAGTTCTTTATTAAAGAGATATGGCATGAAGCCTTGCGCTTCCCTGCGGTGCTACGTCGCTATGACATGGCCTGAAGCCGAGGCATTACCCCTACCTGGGAACCTCATCGTAGTGTCATACTACTGTAGCATGAGGCCTCAGCCTCTTTGTAGTGCCAATCTACTCAGCATGAAGCCTAAGGCTTCCTTGCGGTGTTACGCCGCAACGACATGGCTTGCAATGCCGAGACTTTACCCCTACCTGGGTACCTCATCGTGGTGTCGTGCCACTGTAACATGGGGCCATCCTCCCCTTTGTAGTGCTGTCTACAACTCTTTAATTTCGTCATACAGCATTAGGCTACCTGCCTATTTACGGTGCTACGTCGCTATGACTTGGCTTACAAAGCCGAGGCATTACCCCTACCTGGGAACCTCATGGTGGAATCATCCCACTGTAGCATGGAGTTTCACTCCTTGTAGTGCTGCTCTACCGTGCTTCCTGTAAAGCACACCAGGCATTCACTCTGCCTGAGAACTCATTAAGGCGTTTAAGCCAACCTTCCACACACTATTAAAATAACCCATTTTAGCGACGTCAGGAGACGTTGCTAAATAAGGAAAATACGTCGCAAAAACCAATTTGCGACGTATTTAGCGACGAATATCGGACGTCGCTTATAGGCAAGTCGCAGATGACACTTTAGTCGCCGAACGTCGCTATTTGCGACGCGGAGTTCATTGTCGCTAGACGTCGCAAAATTAGCGACAGATAGCGACGTAGAGCCAAAATTGCGACGTAAAGCGACCACTTGTGACGCTGTAAACTTTATATATGATGACATGGCATGGCAGCCACGTGGGCAACTTAGCGATGCCTACCGACAGATTTAGAGACGTACACCCTCAGCCCACGTCAGCATATTAGTGACGTCTAGCGACGTTACGTCGCTATTTAGCGACGTATAGCGACATCTACGTTCCATCGCAGTACGTCGTAGAACGTCGCTATACGTCGCAGATATTATAAAAAAAATTAAAAATATAATTGATATTTTTGTTATGTTGTGTGTCTGTGTTTACAGTATGTGTAAAGTGCAGTGTTCAAACCATCGATAGTTTCGCTTACTGTTCTATGTTTTATCTTGGATAGAAAGAGCAACAGTTCAGGGTGCACTTCTCAGAGCTTCCTTTTCACGTCCTTCACCTTCTCGGGAACCTTTACGACGTTCCGAGAAAGTGAAGGACGTGAAAATGAAGCTCTCAGAAGTGCACCCTGAACTGTTGCTATTTCTATCCAAGATAACACATACAACAGTAATCGAAACTGTCGATGGTTCCGAACACTGCATTTCACATTCACTGTAAACACAGACACACATCATAACAAAAATACACAATATATTTTTTTAAAATTTCGGCAGCACCTCCTTTGTATATCAGATTATCGCTTATAACCCAGCGTAGGTATATTTGTCATCCCCGTCGCAGATATCACAAAGTAAATATCATAATAAAAATAGGAGGCAATACAAAGTAAATATCACAGACACACATCCTCACAAACATCCAATAGAGTCAAATAAAAATGGAAGATGATAAAAAGTCTCCCACCAAGTGTATAAACAACAGTGTACCAATAAACAATTTGCCCATAGGGCCAATACATACAAGTCATAAAAAACCAATAAAATTACTGCGGACCCCTGCCGCGCAACTGGGATAGAATGTAGTCATACTGCTCCTGGGTGAGCTGTACCGTAGGGGCAGTAGGAGGCAGTGCAATGTCTGGAGTCGGCGCCAGAGGCAGTGCAGTGTCTGGAGTCGGCGCCTTCGATGGACCGGGAGGACGTATCTGCTCCAGCTCTCGCAGTCGCTCACCATGTGCAGCAAGGGTACTCACCACCCTCTCAGTATACTGAGTGAGTGAGGAAGACATGCTCCTCTGCGATTCCTCCAGCTTGACCTGTCTACGCTCTGTGCGCTACGTAGACTCGGTGAGCGTCTGCAAGCTGACAGCTGTAGCCTGATGCAGACTCATCAGCTCCTGTATACTGCGCTCGACCGCATCAAATCATCCGGTGACGATCGGAGGGTCGGATCGTCGCTCGACCGTATCAGAAATCTGTTGCTGTAACTCGCGACGCAGCTCCTCGATCTGACGACGAACATCCTCAGCTCGTGACGACGCCTGCGTAGCCGGAGACTGCGCACTGACAGAGGGGGCCCGGTGTCACCCTCACTTTTCCCAGTTAGGGGTAAAATGGTAATTTTCCATTTTTAAAATATTTTTGAGAATTTTATTTCATGAATATTATTATTTAATTATTATAGGAGTCGGGTTCGAATTTCATCGCATTCCGAGTTAATTCGGGACCCCGGTGAATTTTGACTTGAGCTGTAATTAGCATGTTATTTAACCATGGCCCACCACACTAAACTTTTAGGTTTATAAGTTTGGACTAGTCCCCCATGAGTAATTAAGTTTAATTATAATTTTATTTATTTTTAGCAACTTCCGAAACCCATTTTTGAATTTATTTGCATTTAATCTAGTGTAGGGGCAAACTTGTAATTACAAGTGCCCCTACCTTTGACCACCATGGCTGGTCATATAGTCCACCCCTCCACCTCTCATTTCTTCACCACTAAGTTTCCTTCCTCTCTCTTCATTTCTTTTCTTTCCAACTCCTTCTTCCTCTTCCAAATCCATTTTTAGGTATGCTTTTAAACCCTTATTAATTCTCCTATTTCATTTATTCTTTCACATAAATTAGAGAGGGATCATTCTCAACAAGTTGACCCTAGATTTGTTAGGTTCCCCTAAAATCTAGTTTAAGGATTAATTATAGTTTTATTCTTTTTAGAGTGGTATATATATATATATATATATATATATATATATATATATATATATATATATATATATATATATATATATATATATATATACATATATATATATATATACATATATATATATATACATGTGTATTTATGTGTGTGTATTTATATATGTGTTTGTGTGTGTGTAGAGAAGAGTGATAGTTGTGTCATGAGAGTGTGTCCATGTGTGGGTGAGAGTGTGTCCATGTGTGTGTGTGAGTGTCTATATATATATAGATACATATGTGTGTGTGTGTCTATATATATATATATATATATATATATATATATATATATATATATATATATATATATACATTTATATATATAGATATGTGTAGATATATACATGTGTGTGTGTGGTCATACATATATGTGTGTGTGTATTTGTGAGTATAGAGAGGAGAAGGGAATGATAATTAGATATGGTGAGTGATATATATATATTAGAGAATTAGAGAAGGATTTTAGAAGAGATTAGAGGGGTTTTTAGAGTGAATTAGAGAGGAAAATAGAGGGAGAATGATGGAGGGATTTGTGAAGAGGAAAGGGGGAACACCCACAGCAGTAGGGGGCTGTTTTTCCCCCCAAAACAGCCCCCACAGCAGCAAAAAAACTGCAGCAGCAGTAACAGCAGTAGGCAACAACAGTAGCAGCAGCCTAGGCACAATTTCCCCCCCCCCCCCTTTGACCCCCGAATCAACCTATAGATACCCCTATATATATACCCATATATATACATATGTATACCTATATATATAGCCCTATATAACCCTAATTAGCCCACTAAATAACCCCCCAAAGATTGTCCCAAGAGGGTGTGAAAAGTGAGAGTTGAATGAGTGAATGAGAGGGTAGATGTTAAGTTAGGATTTGGTGATAGGGGGAAATTGAGTTTCGTGATTCGGAACGCGTCGAAACTTGGAGGGAACTTAGATAATATGATTTAGATTTTGTGGGTAGGTGTCACTCCCCGTTCCCAGAATAAAGTATTTTATACGTGTACTTCTTGAATGTACTTATTCAATATTTATCATGCATTTATTCTGTATTTAAATTCTTCAAATTTGTGCTTATTAATTTTTTTGTATTTTATTTTCTGCTTTTTCTTGGCTCTTGGTTCATTTCGGTTCATGGAAAACCAACTTGGTTCGGTTTGGTTCAACATGGAAAGGAATGGATGGCTTGGATTTGGTGGAGAGAATGAATGGTGGAGATCCACTTGACCTTGATATAAAAGTTCTTCTTCCACTCTCTCTCTTCATTCATTAACATTTACTCCTCCACCAAACCCTAACCCATTTGGAGAGGCAAGTACATCTTGCACACCATGAGGGATTTCATGCATCCCCAATTATTTTTAGTTTATGTTATTCATCTTCTCTTCCTCTACAAGTTTAGGTCTTGAAGTTTTTGTTTTCCATGGATGGTTGGGTGTAGATCTAAGTTTTAAGTTTTGGTTTTCATAGTTTTGGTTTTCATATGAAATTTAGGGTTTTGATCTATCAAACATTGTTGTTTTCGAAATTAAGTGGTTCCATGTTGTAGAGAATTTAATTCTACTAAAGTTTGGCTTTTGAAAAGTTAGATTTCGATTTATTTTGTGGAAGTTATGGCAAAAAATATTTTGGTTCGTTCCTATATTCATCTGCAGCACGAACAGCATGTCGCAGAAGGCGCATGTCGTAGTAGGCGCATGTTGTAATGAGGCGCATGTCGCGGAAGGCACACAGCATGTCGCAGAAGGCGCATGTTGCAGTAGGCGCATGTTGCAATGAGGCGCATGTCGCGGAAGGCACACAGCATGTCGCAGAAGGCGCATGTCGTAGTAGCCGCATATCATGTCGCTCATGAGCCGCATTAAGGCGCATGTCGCAGTAGGCGCATGTTGCATGAGGCGCATGTCGCGGTAGGCGCATATCATGTCGCAGTTGAGCCACATGAGGCGTATGTCGCGGTAGGCGCATATCATGTCGCAGTTGAGCCACATGAGGCGCATATCATGTCGCAGTAGGCGCATATGGTGTCGTAGTTGCATGCATGTCGCAGAATAGGCCGCATATGCATAATTTGGTCGTTTCTGACTGTTATATGTCCTAATTAACTGAATTGTGGCTAGAATTTCTTTCAACTCCCAACATGAATTTGTTGATCTTTTCCTTGGATTCAAGAATATATTACCAACTATTTTATACTAGTTATGGACTCGACCATGATTAATACTAATTTGACTTTTATGCCTTGTCATGAATTGACCCCGACTGTTACTTGACTAATAATTGATCATGCGTTCCTAGTTGGAACTAAGAGACTGGCTAGTCGTCTTATTGAATTGAATGAATGAGACACGTTCATATTAACTATGAACTATTATAATCGATTGGCCGATCCCGAATATTGACATACAGGCACACATGCAGGCTTCAATTTATTTATTTTTTTTTCTACAAAAGAAGCATGTGTACTTCATGGTCAAGGCATGATTATTCCGTGGTTAGTTTGGATTGTTGCATTACGCTATGTAAGACCTACAACCTAACCGTACGGGCATCGTTGTAGAGTTGTGCATATCGTACCCCGTATGAAAGTACTCATTCTGAATGACCATGATCCACGGCATGGGATTTCACTCAACGTAGAGACTATTAAGTTAAATAAAATATTGATTACATGGAGAGAATGGATTCTCGAGTTCTTACATGGCAGCCCTCTTGGGACTAGTAGTGCCCGACAGGCCGGTAGGTCCCCACAGATACTGCAAATCTGTCACACGAGCAGGGAGCAGCATCTGGTTATATTATCTATTGTATATTGTATATAGATGACGGACGTCCCGCTGGGACTCGTCTAATTCATGATTGGCGCAATTGATTGACTGGGTAAACTAGCCTTGCTTGCACATAGTAAGAACTGAGGAATCCTTTATTGCATAATTCCAAGATAACTTGGAACTCACAGTAGCAAGCCGTAGTAGTTGCATGGCTGTTTAAATTGATTTGTTTGTGTGTTGTACCTACTCTGTTACCTAACTGAGATGATCGGGATGTCAGAACATGACGGGCCAACTTCTGTCCTTGTTTGGTTGGAAGGTTGGTTCGAAGTGTCGTGATGTTATGTGAATCCCAGTGGCAAGCAGAGATCTACTTATCATATTCTCTTATTACTGGTTTTAATTCCTCATATCGTGCTTCCTTGTGGTACTTGCTATTGGAGGTCTAACCTCTCTGGTTTTGCATGGCCAGATTTAGAGCCGTTTCCCGAGGACTCAGCTTACTTCCACCTCCAAGATGGTCAATACTAGAGGAATGATCGCAGGAGGACTCGAGTGGGTTCCTTACTTCCCCGTTCGTTTTGTTACTTACTTTATATTTTGTCGTTTGACACCGACATGTTAGTTGGATTGTCTCGTACTTACCCTTACATAATTGTAATTAAGTCAGACTGCAGCTGATAACAATTGTGTATATGTTGCTATATCATCTGGCTATATTTTGTAAAGCCAGATCTCAAGAACATTTTGACTGAGCGTTTGGGACGCCTTACTGCTTTATCTTACATGTTCTCTATTTCTGTTTCTTATTTGAATGATTGAGACAATAGATGTGAAGTGACCATAGTGAGACTTTCATGTAGTATGCACCCCCCTCGTCTTTTAGACAGCATTGATCGTATTATACGGTATTCATCTACCCGTAATACGTAGCTGGCTGAGTCATTCCCCCGCTCTCCAGTATTCTGGTTCTGGGGCATGACAGTAGGCTTCGGAGTTGGAATCGGGGTTGCGTGTGGGCTTGGGGAGACGGTATCGCACCGCACCATCCCGTATCTTGAAATGTTCAAGATAACGGGTAAACGGGCGATACGGACCGTAAGATGGACTGGATGTCCACTTATCCTAGAAAACTTGGTAGGTAATGGTTATTTAGGCTAGTACCCTACTACCCTAGGAAGCACGGAGTAGAATTCCTAAGGGAAGGCCACTTGGCGTCAAGTTAGAGCGGTTTAAGGGTAAATGTTAAGGGGTAATCGGGTAATTTCGAGAAACGGAGCTCGGAGTATCGGAATGAGTTGAAACTTGGCGTGGGGCAAGAATATGTGATTTAGATTTTGCGGGTAGGCTCCCGGGTGGAAATCGGGGTTGTAGGGCGCCGGTATCGTGCCATACGATTCCGTATCTTGAAATATTCAAGATACCGGCAATGAGCCGTAACATGGACTAGATGTCCATTTTACTTAGGTATCTTGGTAGGTAATATATGTATAGGCTAGTACCTTACTACCCTAGGCAGCTCGGGTCAAAATACCAAGCGTAGGTAGGCTAACTTGATAGTTGCCGAAGCTAGAATTTTACCCTTTTTAAGGGTAAAATAGGATATTGGCCTACGGCCAAGATATGAGTTTCGAAGTCCAAGATGGACTTGGATATGGGTTGTAGAGGTTGGTAATAGTTAGAAATAGTCGCCTAGACCTAGTCTTGGCCCCGGTTGACCACGGTTGACTTTTGGACCAAAAGTCAACTATGGGTCAACACTTTACCCAAATTAGTCCTAATTTCTATTAGACTTGTGTAGTTGACCAAAAGTCAACTATTAGTCACCATTGACCTAGGGTTGACCAAGGTTGACCTAGAGTTGACCAGAGTTGACCAGGGTTGACCAGTTGACCAAAAGTCAACTATAGGCCAACTCTTGATCCCGTTTGACTTTCTTCGACTTGTTTTGACCCGTGATGCCTGGTATGACCTAGGATTGACTTGGGTTGGCTTAAATTGACTTAATATGACTTGATTTGACCTAGATTGACTTGACAGGACTTAGTGTGACTCAGTGAGACCTAGTTTGACCTAGATTGCATATCATTCATTGTAAATCATTCCTAAACTTGTTTAAACCTAAATTAACTTACAGTATCTCATATTTAGGTCTTCTGATACCGCTCTGAGCATTGATATACCATACAGCTTAGGACAGCAGGCGAGTACATTCACTGATAGTTTTCATTATCTTGATATCTACTATATCCGATTCAGTTGTAGTGTCTTACTTGATTCTCGACACGATAGTTCACGGACTAGTATACGTCGGATCCTGTCATGAGATGTTATTCCTAAATTTTCCTTAGTATATTGGTGTGTGATATCCATGTTTCATGTACTTATATAGACATTGATTTGGGAGTGGGCTGATCACCTGCTTTTGAATCCGTGTCATGACGTGCCATGTCCGGATCCATGATACTATTCGGGGATGGGGGAATTATTAGTGTTATGTGATCAAAGCCTCCATGTCACTATTTTGCTAGCGCCACCCTCACCTCACGTAGGGTGTAGCAGACACCCCTTGCCGGGTTATCCAGGTTGGCCGGCATGACCCTTTCCAGAGATTTTTCTGTGATTGTCGGGCCAAGTGGATAACCCAACCATGACTCCCTAGCCGATCACATTTCGCTCTAATAATTCAAATCACATTTTACATTTATTGTCGTATCTTACATTCCAGTTCAGTTTTACTTTCTGTACTTTTCACCATGCTATGATTTCATTTACTCACATGCTCTACATGCTTTTACATCGTACCTTGATTGGAGACTAAGTTCTGCTCGGGAGAAGAGTTATAACCCCGGTCCTTGTTTGGTTTAAGGGTTGTAACTCGACTTTCGAATGGTTCCCAAGTCGCCTATATCTTTGTCTTGTATTTCATTATACTGTCTCTTATAGTATTTGTCAATTCACATGGAACTGCTGTTGGTGTTTGTACTTGCTCATTTTCCTGACAGGATACCGTTATGATATTTTACAGATGATTCAGAGGCTGATAGCCCGACCTATTATGGGGACGGGTTAGATAGCGTAGACTTGGACCGTGGCTTGTTAGTAGAGCCACTAGACTTTGCTCACCCTGAGTAGCGTAGTTAGTTAGGTTTGCCTGGCCTGCGAGCCAGCTAGTACTTTTCAGTTTGTAGTATCTATTATATATTTTCTGAGACTCTGGACGTTTGTGTATAGCTCTGACTTGTGGATCTTGGACTCATTTCATGTTTTATCCATCATATTTCTTTCCCATGCTATCTACCTTAGTTTGAGATATGTGATTGAGACTGTATTGCTATGTCACCTCCATTCGGAGTGTATATATTATACAGGTACATTTATCTGTTTTAGTCGTAGTATTTACAGACCCTATATACAGCGTTCTACCGCCGATACTGCGGCGTAGGCTGGACGTAACCACGTGCTCGTGCCCCTCTTCAGGGTGCGGGTCGTAACACGTTTTTGTGGTGGCCCACGCAGGTCTCGTGTCGCAATTAGTGCAATCTCGTAATGGTGCTCGACTTAGAGTACTAATTACGAGCCTGCGATTAGGACGTAGGACCTAGGATATGATAGGAGTTTCTCAATCACACCTAGGAAAAAATTTTCCGATCTTTGATTATCATGATTACTCCCCTTGTATTAAATTAACTGTCCTTCCTTGATAATATCTTCTCATGTGCCATATTGATCTCCTTGTTTCAATTCGTCTCCAGGATGACGAAGACGCACCCGCAGGCCACTGGATCGAGTAGCTTGCCCGAGAGATCTGACCAGGTCGAGGAGGAGGTTCACGAGACTGCCCCCAGTGATTCCACTATCCCCGAGACCCCGGCAGTTGCACAGGGAGGTCTACCACCTCCACCCCAGAGGGTTACGGCCGTTGTTCCAGAGATACTGTCGCCACCACCACCGATACCGACGGATACACACCACATGTTCCTTCTCCTTCAGCAGATGATGGAGACACAGCAAGCCCAGGCAGAGGCATCGCAGCGCCAGTCGGAGGTATCACACCATCAGATTGAGATGCTGAGGTAGAGTATGGAGAACTCGCATCAGCTTGCACTGGCAGCAGTGGAGAGAGTGGCACCGGGTACGGTACAGGGCCCTACTGGCCAGCAGCCGTACCAGCATCAGTCCAGGCCGGGGACAGTATTAGACTTTAGGAAGATGAGCTCCAGGGACTTCACGGGCACGGAGGGCATCCTTTATGCAGACGACTGGCTAGAGGATGTACAGCGGAGCATGGAGCTGGCAGAGCTTCCTAGAGCACTTTGGGTTTCGGCTGCAGCCAGCCGATTCTTCGACATTACGCTGACATGGTACCGCATGGATCCTCGTGCGTCAGTGAGAAAGCTGACTTGGGAGAACTTTCGGAGGCTCTTCAAGGAGAAGTTCTTCTCGGACGTGGCTCTTACAGCATTGGAGGGCCAGTTCGTGGGTCTAGTACAGGGAAACTCGTCGGTGGACGAGTATGCAGCTGAGTTCTTCCGCCTTAGCAGGTTCGCTCCCGATATGATCCAGGATGAGGGACAGAAGGCTCGTAAGTTCCGCATGGGACTTATTCATGCAGTGCGCACCCGCACCTCGGGTCGTCGTGATGCGACGTTCGATCAGATATTGATGGACGTACAGATTGCAGAGGAGGACTTCGGCCTCAAGCCGAAGAGGAGCGAAGATACCATGGGGGCGAGTTCTAGTACAGGACCGGCCAAGCGCCCCCACTTTCAGCATCAACAGAAGCCATTTCAGCAGCAGCCTCTGTTACAGATTCAGCAGGCACCAGCGCGTGCCCAGCAGCACCAGGGACAGGGCCAGAGACCGGCTACTCCGTGCAGCTTCTGCGGGAAGTCGGGGCACAATAGAGAGGCTTGTAGGAAAAGGTTGGGCGTCTGTCTATACTGCGGGGCGCCTGACCACCAGCTGAGGGATTGCCATGCTAGTGGAATCCTAAGAGACCAGGACACAGTACAGCAGGCTAGAGGAGGCCAGCAGGGGCGTGCTTTCGCCATGACAGTTGAGCCCACTCAGGCAGTAGCAGAGCAGATAGCAGGTTCCAATCTTTCGATCTCCTTTCCGCATTTGCCTTCTTATAAACTGTCTTGAAATTCGATTCTATCTGTTCTTTGATCGTTGGATGAAATTGTTCTTGTGATGTGATTTTCTTTTGAGATAAGTCGTATGGGCTAGGTCGCCTCGATTATGAGATTTTAGAATACTCTAGGGTCATGCTAGCAGGCATAGTGAGGACATATAGTCGGATTATGGTCGTATTTCTTGGGTGTGGGAATTTAAGGTTTTTGCTGCCAAGCATGCGGCAATGCGAAAATTTTAAATACCATAATTCTAAATGTATGTACCGTAGTTGAGGACTCTGTGATTATCGTAGCCTTGCTCACTGGCATGACGGAGATTCTGAGTATCATGATGATTGGACAGACGCATACGATTATCGATTTGCATAATTTTTGTGTGTTTACTTGTTTTAATTTTTGTGGATGATTCTTTTAAGGTGGATAGACTTGTAGCACCCAGTTTCTATTTGAGAGTAATCTTAAATTTTATAATTTTAGTCATTTATTTCATGCTTGATTTTTGAGATTTTAATCATTTAAATTTTAAGCCATGACTTGTGATTTTGATATTTACTATTGTTTGGTTTTAATTTCGAGGACGAAATTTCTTTTAAGGTAGATAGACTTGTCACCCTCACTTTTCCCATTTAGGGGTAAAATGGTAATTTTCCATTTTAAAATATTTTTAATAATTTTATTTCATGAATATTATTATTTAATTATTATAGGAGTCGGGTTCGAATTTCATCGCATTCCGAGTTAATTCGGGACCCCGGTGAATTTCGACTTGAGCTGTAATTAGCATGTTATTTAACAATGGCCCACCACACTAAACTTTTAGGTTTAGGAGTTTGGACTAGTCCCCCATAAGTAATTAAGTTTAATTATGATTTTTATTTATTTTTAGCAACTTTCGAAACCCATTTTTGAATTTATTTGCATTTAATCTAGTGTAGGGGCAAACTTGTAATTACAAGTGCCCCTACCTTTGACCACCATGGCTGGTCATATAGTCCACCCCTCCACCTCTCATTTCTTCACCACTAAGTTTCCTTCCTCTCTCTTCATTTATTTTCTTTCCAACTCCTTCTTCCTCTTCCAAATCCATTTTTAGGTATGCTTTTAAACCCTTATTAATTCTCCTATTTCATTTATTCTTTCACATAAATTAGAGAGGGGATCATTCTCTACAAGTTGACCCTAGATTTGTTAGGTTCCCCTAAAATCTAGTTTAAGGATTAATTATAGTTTTATTCTTTTTAGAGTGGTATATATATATATATATATATATATATATATATATATATATATATATATATATATATATATATATATATATATATATATATATATATATACACGTGTATTTATGTGTGTGTATTTATATATGTGTTTGTGTGTGTGTAGAGGAGAGTGATAGTTGTGTCATGAGAGTGTGTCCATGTGTGGGTGAGAGTGTGTCCATGTGTGTGTGTGAGTGTCTATATATATAGATACATATGTGTGTGTGTGTCTTTATATATATATATATATATACATTTATATATATATAGATATGTGTAGATATATACATGTGTGTGTGTGGTCATACATATATGTGTGTGTATGTATTTGTGAGTGTAGAGAGGAGAAGGGAATGATAATTAGATGTGGTGAGTGATATATATATATATTAGAGAATTAGAGAAGGATTTTAGAAGAGATTAGAGGGGTTTTTAGAGTGAATTAGAGAGGAAAATAGAGGGAGAATGATGGAGGAATTTGTGAAGAGGAAAGGGGGAACACCCACAGCAGTAGGGGGCTGTTTTTCCCCCCCAAAACAGCCCCCACAGCAGGAAAAAAACTGCAGCAGCAGTAACAGCAGTAGGCAGCAACAGTAGCAGCAGCTTAGGCACAATTCCCCCCCCCCCTTGACCCCCGAATCAACCTATAGATACCCCTATATATATACCCATATATATACATATGTATACCTATATATATAACCCTATATAACCCTAATTAGCCCACTAAATAACCCCGCAAAGATTCTCCCAAGAGGGTGTGAAAAGTGAGAGTTGAATGAGTGAATGAGAGGGTAGATGTTAAGTTAGGATTTGGTGATAGGGGGAAATTGAGTTTCGTGATTCGGAACGCGTCGAAACTTGGAGGGAACTTAGATAATATGATTTAGATTTTGTGGGTAGGCTTCGGAGTTGGAATCGGGATTGCGTGTGGGCTTGGGGAGACGGTATCGCACCGCACCATCCCGTATCTTGAAATGTTCAAGATAACGGGTAAACGGGCGATACGGACCGTAAGATGGACTGGATGTCCACTTATCCTAGAAAACTTGGTAGATAATGGTTATTTAGGCTAGTACCCTACTATCCTAGGAAGCACGGAGTGAAATTCCTAAGGGAAGGCCACTTGGTGTCAAGTTAGAGCGGTTTAAGGGTAAATGTTAAGGGGTAATCGGATAATTTCGAGAAACGGAGCTCGGAGTATCGGAATGAGTTGAAACTTGGCGTGGGGCAAGAATATGTGATTTAGAATTTGCGGGTAGGCTCCCGGGTGGAAATCGGAGTTGTAGGGCGCCGGTATCGTGTCGTACCATTCCGTATCTTGAAATATTCAAGATACCGGCAATGGGCCGTAACATGGACTAGATGTCCATTTTACTTAGGTATCTTGGTAGGTAATATATGTATAGGCTAGTACCTTACTACCCTAGGGAGCTCAGGTCAAAATACCAAGCGTAGGTAGGCTAACTTGATAGTTGCCGAAGCTAGAATTTTACCCTTTTTAAGGGTAAAATAGGATATTGGCCTACGGCCAAGATATGAGTTTCGAAGTCCAAGATGGACTTGGATATGGGTTGTAGAGGTTGGTAATAGTTAGAAATAGTCGCCTAGACCTAGTCTTGGCCCCGGTTGACCACGGTTGACTTTTTGGACCAAAAGTCAACTATGGGTCAACACTTTACCCAAATTAGTTTCAATTTCCATTAGACTTGTGTAGTTGACCAAAAGTCAACTATTAGTCACTATTGACCTAGGGTTGACCAGGGTTGACCTAGAGTTGACCAGAGTTGATCAGGGTTGACCAGTTGACCAAAAGTCAACTATAGGCCAACTCTTGATCCCGTTTGACTTTCTTCGACTTGTTTTGACCCGTGATGCCTGGTATGACCTAGGATTGACTTGGGTTGGCTTAAATTGACTTAATATGACTTGATTTGACCTAGATTGACTTGACAGGACTTAGTGTGACTCAGTGAGACCTAGTTTGACCTAGATTGCATATCATTCATTGTAAATCATTCCTAAACTTGTTTAAATCTAAATTAACTTACAGTATCTCATATTTAGGTCTTCTGATACCGCTCTGAGCATTGATATACCATACAGCTCAGGACAGTAGGCGAGTACATTCACTGATAGTTTTTATTGTCTTGATATCTACTATATCCGATTCAGTTGTAGTGTCTTACTTGATTCTCGACACGATAGTTCACGGACTAGTATACGTCGGATCCTGTCATGAGATGTTATTCCTAAATTTTTCTTGGTATATTGGTGTGTGATATCCATGTTTCATGTACTTATATAAACATTGATTTGGGAGTGGGCTGATCACCTGCTTTTGAATCCGTGTCATGACGTGCCATGTCCGGATCCATGATACTATTCGGGGATGGGGGAATTATTAGGGGTTATGTGATCAAAGCCTCCATGTCACTATTTTGCTAGCGCCACCCTCACCTCACGTAGGGTGTAGCAGACACCCCTTGCCGGGTTATCCAGGTTGGCCGGCATGACCCTTTCCAGAGATTTTCCTGTGATTGTCGGGCCAAGTGGATAACCCAACCATGACTCCCTAGCCGATCACATTTCGCTCTAATAATTCAAATCACATTTTATATTTATTATCGTATCTTACATTCCAGTTCAGTTTTACTTTCTGTACTTTTCACCATGTTATGATTTTATTTACTCACATGCTCTACATGCTTTTACATCGTACCTTGATTGGAGACTAAGTTCTGCTCGGGAGAAGAGTTATAACCCCGGTCCTTGTTTGGTTTAAGGGTTGTAACTCGACTTTCGAATGGTTCCCAAGTCGCCTATATCTTTGTCTTGTATTTCATTATACTGTCTCTTATAGTATTTGTCAATTCACATGGAACTGCTGTTGGTGTTTGTACTTGCTCATTTTCCTGACAGGATACCGTTATGATATTTTACAGATGATTCAGAGGCTGATAGCCCGACCTATTATGGGGACGGGTTAGATAGCGTAGACTTGGACCGTGGCTTGTTAGTAGAGCCACTAGACTTTGCTCACCCTGAGTAGCGTAGTTAGTTAGGTTTGCCTGGCCTGCGAGCCAGCTAGTACTTTTCAGTTTATAGTATCTATTATATATTTTCTGAGACTCTGGACGTTTGTGTATAGCTCTGACTTGTGGATCTTGGACTCATTTCATGTTTTATCCATCATATTTCTTTTCCATGCTATCTACCTTAGTTTGAGATATATGATTGAGACTGTATTGCTATGTCACCTCCATTCGGAGTGTATATACTGTACAGGTACATTTATCTGTTTTAGTCGTAGTATTTACAGACCCTATATATAGCGTTCTACCGCCGATACTGCGGCATAGGCTGGACGTAACCACGTGCTCGTGCCCCTCTTCAGGATGCGGGTCGTGACACCCGGGATGACTCCGAAGCCAAATACGCGCCGTAGGATCCCGTACCGTAGTACGTACCCTTCTGAAGACCGCCAACGGCGGTCATCCAGAGCTCGTCCGGCGATGGAGCTGTAGGCGGCTGGGAGGAAGTACCAGCCCCTCCCTCTGCTTGCGCACTAGCAGCAGCATCAACAGCAGCCGCCTCCTCCTGTAGCCGAACAAACTCGGCCTAGAACATGTTTGCTAACGTGTAAGTGTTTGCTAAAGTCTATATTGATATCTATTTTCCTGTTTTCTAAATTATAGTAAATTAATATAAAGAATAGAACGTACATATGCATGCGTCGTCCTCTCGTCAATGAACTCCCCAGCCCTCCGATGGGTGACTAGGAAGACGGTCACCATATTCGGATCCTCACCATTTTTTACCTGTTAAAATATATTATCTATTATTAGTATTAAACATTCTATCGAACTATATATAAATTAATGTCCGTCATAGAAAACGTACCAGACGATGAAAATGCTCCGTCTTCGGAATGGAGCCACCACACCACTTACCGGCGCTCGACCGTGCCACCTTGGCCTTCTCAGACCGCTCCTGGTACCTGCGCTCGCTGAATCTAGCCTTCATCGCAGTCCACTGCTCTGGCGTAATCCAACCCTGGATCGGTTGTCCGGAGTGATCACGACGCTTCTGGTCGTCGATCGCATCACGGATGAGCTTGGCTGCGACGGCAGAAAATTGGCCCTCGATCCTCGCCGCCCGGTGTGGTGGATAGAAATAGGTCCTCTACAAAAAGTAAAATACAAAAGTTGTATAATATACACAAACGATTATTAAAATTTAAAAATAAACAAATTTTTTACCTTGAAGTGGATGAACCAAAAGGCCTTCCTATCTGTAGGAGCATCTGAGTAGTTAATCCAAGACCCACCATAGTTCTGCCTCAGAAATGTCCCCAGCTATCTCTGTACTGCAGAAGGTCGATATCTATACAATAATAATTTTTTATGAATATATATGTACATATAATCATTTGAGAAATATATATTAATTAATTAACTTACTTCATAGGTCCGTCCGTCCAAATCTCCATACGCGTCTCGCCCGGGGGAGCGCATGGAGGGTCGCTCTCACCTCCTACCTGGACAGGATCAGTCTGATCGCCGTCCTCCATATGCTCGGCGTCGGCTCCCCCCATAGAGCCATCGACAGGAGGAATGCTGGACGGGGGATCAGGGATGCTGACGAAGGATCAGGAAGGCTGGACGATGAGGGAGGAGTCGGCAACCTGCTGGAACTGCCCTGTCCCGGTAATGGACCGGGAACAGAACGGTACAATGGCGTACTCGGAGATGAGGATGAGGGTACGGAACTGCCCTCTCCATACCCAGCCCGAGGCTGACGGGACTGGCTAATATATAATCTTCCGCGTCGTCCTCCTGGTCTAGTCATACCTGATAATGACATATGACCATAAAACAAAAATACATATTTATATGATAGACATCACAGATTTTTGAAAAATATCATGGTCACAGATAAAAAAGTGTCACTAAAGTGTCACAGATTTATTATTACAAAAAATACATATTTATATGATAGACATCACAGATTTTAATCCTCTTCTGAAAATTCATCTAGTTCGTTTAGTTCATCTTCTTCTTCTTCTTCCTCCTCTACATCTTCACTTTCATCTGCATCTTCCTCTTCAGATAATTCTACTTCTTCTACACAATTAGATGTGTAATGAGGAACTTTCGTCGTGTCCACTTCTATAATATTTGTTACAAGAGGTAGTTCATCCTGTTGATAAGCTATATCGTCAACCTCAAAGGTATTTCTAGCTTTGGTCTTGCATACTGCCCACCAGTCCGACCTTGTTGTTCCCCGTTTAGGATAACTTGTGAAGTACACGAGCTGAGCCTGACTTGATAGGACAAATGGTTCATAGGCTTGATATCGACGCCGATAGTTTATATCAACAAGACCGTGCTTGTCTACTTTCCAACCCTGACCTTCAATCGGATCGAACCAATCACACCTGAATAACACAATCTTAGCAGGCTCTATTCCATAACTATATGTCATCTTCACGATCTCCCGTAGCACGCCATAGAAATCGTTGCCCGCATCAACATCTTTGTAGTTCGAAGATCTGATACACAAACAGCTGTTTTTGGTGGAGTCGAGATCCACAAAGTTGTCTCTGATCGGGCAAGTTGTTGACTTGAACCTAAACCCATTAACCCAGTAGCTTGGCCATATTTTTGCAGCATAAATTGGTCCCTTGGCTAACATTCTAATAGACTCATTCTCAAGTCTTGCGTATGGACGATCGACCTAAATACCACGAAAGAAGCAATTAAGCTCATTCTCAATCAAGTGCATATACAGAAAGGTAATTTCAGAGTTCTGAAGTCTTACATATGCACTCAACCATGATGGAAAATAACGTCTCATTTCTTGTTCTAGTTCTTCTTATGTTATGTGTGGCCTATCTGACCTCACATCATCATTAAATATACTGAAAACAAAATCGTACAATTAATGTAATAGTATCATTCTCAACACTATTAAAATAATGTAGACGTATTATTTACTACCCCTCCAGTTTCTCTACTTTCTCCTCGTCGCAGTTGAGTAATACATACACCTGAGCAGCCCTTAGCTCATCATCGTTCAGATATCTCTTCTTCATTTTACCCGATGGCTTTCCTGGAGCATTGAATACCTTCAGTATTGTATCATTACTTTCATGATCTCCGTCGTCGTTTCAGGAAGCTCTCGTTCTATTAGTTGCAACATGAGGCTTGAAATACATCGAACAAAAGTTTGTAATCTCCTCGAGAACATAGGCTTCACAAATAGAACCCTCGACCCGTGCCTTATTTTTCACCTTTCTTTTTAGGTGATTCAAATGTCGCTCGAACGGGTACATCCATCGATATTCGACGGGTCCACCAACACGTGCCTCATAGGATAGATGAATCGGCAAATGCTCCATAGAGTCGAAGAATCCAGGAGGAAACACCCTCTCTAGCTTGCATAGTATTACCGCAATGTCCTTCTCTTGCTTTTCTAGACGATCAACGAGCAATTTCTTGGAACAAAGATCCCTGAAGAATATGCTAAGCTCCGTCAATGGATCCCAAACTGCCTGCTGTAAGAATTCCCAAAATGCAATCGGAATTAACCTCTCCATGAATACGTGACAGTCGTGGCTCCTCATACCCGTCAATTTGTTTTCCTTCGGATCGACATATCTTCTCAAATTTGACACATATCCGTCTGAAAATTTTAGGCCCTGGATCCACCGACAAAGTCTCACTTTATCCTCCTTGTCCAGCGAGAAAATTGACTTCGGCAGGAACTGTTTTCCATTCTGCTGTTTCAAATGCAACGCAGGGCGTTTGCATATTTCTTCTAAGTCCAACCTGGCCTTGGAATTGTCTTTCGTTTTTCCCTTTACGTCCATCACAGTATTAATTATGTTATCAAACACATTCTTCTTAATATGCATGACATCAAGATTATGTCTGATCAGATTGGTACTCCAGTATGGCAGATCCCAGAATATGCTCCTCTTTGTCCAGTTATGATCTATACCAAATCCATCGCACTTGTATTCAGTTGTAGGATCTTCGATAGCACTTGGAAAATCTTTAACCTCCTCCCATATCGTGGCTCTGCACCACCTTGGCGGTGGATCACCCTTCTCTACAATGCCGGCACGGAATGCATTCATGTTCCTTCGGAACGGATGATCTTTTGGCAAAAATTGCCGATGACAATCAAAGAAGCACAGTTTTCCTCCGTGTTTCAAGCGGAAAGCCTTACTACGGTCCATGCAATACGGACATGAGAGACAGCCATGAGTGCTCCATCCAGATAACATTCCATAGACCGGAAAGTCGTTGATGGTCCACATAAGGGTTGCCTTCATCTGAAAATTCTGCTTCCTGGAAACATCGTACGTGTTAGCGCCTACTTCCCATAACTGATTCAACTCATCTATCAAAGGCTGTAAGTACACGTCAATGTTCCTCTTGGGATTGTTCGAACCAGGAATTATAACGGTTAGAAACATGTACTGAGTCTTCATGCATATCCAAGGCGGTAGGTTATACGGAGTGACAATCACAGGCCAGCACGAATACTGGGATCCCGAAAGACCAAAAGGAGTAAAACCGTCAGAAGATAGTCCCAACCTGACATTATGCAGATCTGAAGCAAAATCAGGATACACTCGATCAAAGTGCTTCCACGCTTCTCCATCGGATGGGTGATCCAACACTCCTTCAATCTATTCTCGCATGTGCTAACTCATATTTTCGGCCGTCTCTTTCACCATAAATAATCTTTGCAACCGTGGCGTTAAAGGCAAGTAGTGCATTGAATCGGTCGGTCTTCTTGCACCAGTAGACCTTCCTGTACTAGTTGTCTTATAGCGATCAGCACCAAAAATCTGCACACATCTGCGTCCTTGTCGTCTTTGTAGTACAACATCCACCCATTGCGACAGGAATCAATTTTCTCGTATCCCATCCAGAGCGATCTCACCATCCTCTTAGACCGGTAGAAGTCTTTAGGCAACTTAGGACCCGCCGGCAAGATCTCTATAATCAACTCCAACACTCGGTTGTAGCATTCTTGCGACATGTTAAAATCTGACTTAATGCTCAACAGTCATGTAACCACCTCCAACGGTGAATGATCCTCACAACCAGGATACAATGGAGTCCTTGCATTCTCCAGCAACTCCATGAACTGTGCAGCATCGGCGTTCGGTGCCTCCTCAGGTGCATCATGAACGAAACTAGGCCCCGCAGCGTCAAAAACCATGTTCACGCACCCGTCGTCGTATGCATGATTATCTGAAACAAAATTAGGTCCCGCATGCATATATGGCTCAACATAAGGCTCCGGCTCTGATGCTAAAGATACAAGTTCTCCATGTGCGGTCCACTGATAGTAATTAGGCGTGAAACCCCTCGAGTACAAATGATATGTCACTTCCACTTCTGGATAATATTTCACGTTATGATATTTCACACACGGACACTTAATTTTGGTGTCGTCTATGTACTGAGGGAACGCCTTAGCAAACTGCAGGAACTGCTCTACTCCCGCTATGTATTTATCCCGCACATCATACATATCATCAGGACGACGATTGTACATCCATGAACGATTTTGCAAGTAGTAATTCATATCCATTTGGAAATAATTCTGCAAAGATGGACACACATTATCCAACAGGCACAAATTCGTATATTATATCTTATTAGGGACACACATTAGTAGCGGATAGTTACTAATAATAATGATATGTAATCTAGGTCAAACTAGGTTGTACTAAGTCAAACAAAGTCAAACAAGGTCAACCTAATTCAAACAAGGTCAAAGTAGGTCAAGGGTTGACCTATATTTGACTTTGTCAACTCTTAGTCCAATCTAAGTCAAATATCCTATTTCTAGTCATTACCTACCAAGGTACTGTTTACCTTATCGCTATTGGTATGCCAATACCAATACCTTAAGTTGGTACCCTTTACCTTATCGCTATTGGTACCCTTTACCTTATCGCTATTGGTATCCAAATATCAATACCGCGGTAACATGGTTGGTACATTAAGGGTCTTTGACAAGATGATATATTGCGAAAAAATATATCCTTATATATACTTCTCCCACGGAGATATCTTTTTATAACATGTCACCTCCTCAAAGACCCTTAATGTGACAACCATGTAACCCTCTCAGTCATATCCCAACTAATAAATAGTCAACCTTGGTCAAACAAGGTCAAATCTAATATATCCTTACTAATTTACAGTTTACAAGAACCCAATGTTAAAACATTCATTCAACTCATTAGGAAGAACAAAACTCAGGTATAGAAATTAAACCATTCACTTGGTTAACAGTCAATTCAATTTCAGTTATTCAAGGGAATCATTTGACACATTCAGTGGATTTATCTCAGGAATAGGAAAACCAATCTCAGTCCTATTTACAGTTTAAGGAAAATGAAATCTATATTTCTTTTGAAAACAGTGTATACAAAAAGGGAAATCATAGTCTCAGGTTTAACACAGTGAAGTGATATATGTGTCAAGAATATTACTGAATGTTAAAGGAAACAGTGGCAGACATTTGTGTTCAAGTGTCAATGCAAACAGTGAGCTAACTAACATTAAGAAATCTGGAATTATATTAACAGTTGCAAAGGAAATAAAATTCAGTGAGCTAATAACTGGAATAGGAAACAGTGAGCTAACATGAAATCAGTGAACAAGGAAACTGAGAAAACATCTCAGGAAAATAGGAAGGAAAATCAGTTCCCAATCCTGCATGTCTTCGAGAACCAACACACAGTCCAATTTCTCATACTCAAACATATAGCCTATTCTAATTAAGCAATCATGCAGTAAACACAAACTAGAACATGTGGGGATCATTATAACTTATCAAAAGGAATCAGTTCAATTCAGTTCAAGGAAGAACAGCAAACCAAATTCCTGAGTTTTCATCAAACCAATTTAAATCGAACCCCATGTCCAATATCCTATTCTCAAATCACAAGCCTAATCAGAAATAAAAAACTGATTCCAATATCCCCATGTCTAGTATCCTATTCTCAATTCAGTTCAAGGAAGAACAGCAAACCAAATTCCTGAAGTTCAGGGGACAATCAAAACTGATTCATGAGTATCAGTCAACCCATTGAAACCAACTCGAGTCCAAATTCTATTCCCATATCATAAAACTTAATTTAATAAGTAAAGACTTGAAACGTATCATGTATCAGTCATGTAAAGTCAACCCACATATGTTCGAATCCCATATCACAGCAACGACCCAATCTCAATGTAAATATCAACTAACATAGATTAACAACATGTCTAGGAATCAAATCTAGCATTTAAATCACAATTTAAACCATTTAAACTAGGAATAAATCTGTGTCTGTGTGTGTATATGTGTCTGTGTTTGTGTGTGTGTGTGTGTCCGTGTCCGTGTGTGTCTGTGTGTGTATGTGTGTGTGTATGTGTTTGTGTCTGTGTGTGTAGGGTGAGCAATATTCGGTTTTTAACACGAAAACCGACCCGACCCGACCCGAAATAGTGGTTCGGGTCGGTTTTAAGAAAAACGGGTCGGAGTTCGGTTCTGTGTATGTAGAAAATCGGTTTATCGGTTCGGGTTACGGGTTTGGACTTCGGTTCCCGACCCGAACCGAAAATCGAATATACAATTACTTTTTTTTACCCTTACTTATCTATATGTACAAATAAAAAAAACCCTAAACCTAAAATGTTTCTCTCTCCAATTTTTTGGAGGCGCCGCTCCATATCTCTCCGCTCTCCTCTCCAGAACCCTCCCTCTCCTCTCAGACTCCAGAGCCCAAAGCACTCCGCTCTCCTCTCCAGAACCCTCCCTCTCCTCTCCCGAGTCCAGACTCCAGAGCACTCCGCTCCCTTTCCCTAATTCTCCTAGGGTTCTCTGATCTCTCTCTAGATCTAAACCTAGATCTAGGAAGGGTTTTGATCATAACCCTTCTTCTCCGACAGAGGTTAGAGAGATCGATAATTTTTTCAGATTTGTGCTTGAAGAAGAGGTATATTTCCTTTTCACTTATTTTTTTCAAAGTTAGGTTTCTATTTTCTATCATTTTCTAACTTATATTTGTCCAGATCTGTGCTTGAAGAAGAGGTATATTTCTTTTTCACATATTTTTTTCAAAGTTAGGTTTCTATTTTCTAACTTATATTTTTTCAGATCTGTGCTTGAAGAAGAGGTATATTTCTTTTTCACTTATTTTTTTCAAAGTTAGGTTTCTATTTTCTAACATTTTCTAATATTTTCTAACATATTTTTTTTCCAGATCTGTGCTCGATAATTTTTTCTTTTATAATTTTATTTCTAATACTGTGATACCTTTGGTTTTGGGTTTCTTTTTGCATGTTGTTATAGTTGTTATTTTCTAACATTTTCTATTCTGTTACTTGCTTATTGTAAATAATACTAATATGGTGGAGCTAGGGATAATAATACTTATTTTGGTATCCATGGCAAATATTATGTTGAAGTCTTCATTTTTTCCCCTCTGTTTTGACTCCATGTTCTTGGGTGCTTCACAAATTTTGGAGAACTAAGCAAATGTTTGGCCTTTCCATGAGATCTAGGGCTGCAAATGAGCCAAGCCGTTCACGAGCTGCTCGAAGCTCGGCTCGATAAAAGCTCGTTTGAGCTCGGTTCGTTTAGTAAACAAGCTGAGCTCAAGCTTCATTTTTGAGCTCGTTTAATAAACGAGCCGAGCTCAAGCTTAGAAGTACTCTGCTCGTTTATGAGCTTGCGAGCTTGCTCGTGTAGAAGCTCATTTAGAAGCTCGTTTGTTCTTTGTTGAATTTTAATTATATATATATATATATATATATATATATATATATATATATATATATATATATATATATATATTTGTGTGCATTATATATTTATATGTCCTTAATAATTGATTAAGAAACTGTTTTAATTAAAATTTTATAAATAAATTGTTAATATTATAGTTACTTGAATTCAAACCTAACTAAATTGAAATCGAGCTCGTTAATCTTGAAATCAAGCTTAATGAGCTTGAAATAAAGTTGAGCAATCTTGAAATCAAGCTTAACGAGCTTGATTTTGAGCTTATCAAGCTTGTTTATCAAGCTTGAATCAAGCTTGCTTATCAAGCCAAGCTCAAGCTCAAACCAAGCCAAGCTCAAGCTTAATAAAAACAAGCTCAAGCCAAGCTCAAGCTCTAAAATAAAAAAATTATCAAGCTCGAGCTCGAGCTTGAGCTCGATTAATTCTAGTCAAGCCAAGCTCAAGCTTACAATGCTCCGCTTGGCTCGTTTGCAGCCCTAATGAGATCCATAAGTTCTGACTTAGTTCGTAGTTACCACAGACAAGTGGTATAACATCTTCTTTTTGGAGAACTAAGCAACTCGTTTATAATTGTACATGAAGTATAAAATCTTCCTATGCTAACAGCTATATGTTTATTCGGATAATGTGTGCAATACTTGATGTGGCCTAGGCTATGAACTTTATGTTTGCTCTGAATGTATACTACAAAGTTGCTTTCCTTACTCGGATAATGTATGCAAAGATTTGGTTTTAGTGATTTTTGAACTAATTATGTTAAAGTGCCAGTTTAATGGTTTTTGAATATTGCAGAACACTTCTTTTTGAATACTGTAGAACACTGTTTTTTGAATACTGCAGTGTTTTAGCAACCTACCTCATTTTTGCAGCCCCATGGCGAGGCATTTGTTGCAGCCTAGTGGCGACACTGGTGTGGCATATTCTATCATGTAGTCAAAGTTTATATTTTGTTTAATATTATGAAATGTTACTAATTGGCGATGATGATGTCATACATACAGCCAATGACGAGGCATCCACTGCAGCCATTGGCGAGGCATACACTTCATCACTGATGATGCATAAAAAACTATTTTGAATCTGAGCCTTTCTTGTCCCTTTTTTTAGTGATGCAATTGACAGGTAGCATGCTTGAAGAAGTTGTTCAATATGTTTAGTTCTTGCAGTTTCAAATCAAGGTAAATTTCTCAGCAACATGGTTACATTAATCAAGGTAAATTGCTCAGCAACATGGTTACATTTAGTCTTCCTCAAGTCTATGGCAAGCTTCTGGAAAAATATATGACATTGCTTTAGCCGCTGCAACATATTGGTTACCTTGATTTGAAGCTATTTACAACATGTGAAGTGATTTAGCTATCTAACAATTAATTTTAATTCTTTCCTGCAGAAATGCATAACCATCCAACAGATGATCACCCTAATGTTGCAGGTTGTCCTTCTTGGCAGTTGGGAACCACTTAAATTTAGAACTGGTGGTTGGATAACTTGATCGGTGCAATTTAATGATTTATCCATGGTGTAATTTTCTTTTGGTAAAATATGTGGTAATTTTGTTCTATTGGTGTAATTTTGTTTTGGTGAAACACTGAAGTATGTTGTGATCTTGTTCTGTAATATGTTGGTATAATTATGTTCTGTAATTTGAACATGATATAATTTTGTTTCTTTTAATGTTTCTTTTGCTGCAACATCTTTTTAAACATGTTGTAATATGCTGTGTAATTTGATAATTTGGATTGGTGCTGCAGTTGTTGCTGCATTTTGAAACATGCTTGAATAAAAAAAAATTCACTGTTATTTTTGAATTAAATTTGGCTTTAGAAGACCTGGCATACTTGGACCATTGAACCGAACCGACCAAATAAATTTGGTTTTATAAGACCTGGCATACTTGGCCCATAGAACCGAACCGACCAAAAACCGAACCGACCAAAGTCGGTCCGGTTCGGTTCGGTTTTTTAAAACTCGGTTCGATTTTCGGTTTAGTAAAATTTGGTTGTCGGTTCAGTCGGTTTTCACATTAACGGTTCAGTTCAAACCGAACCGAACCGTTGCTCACCCCTATGTGTGTGTGTGTGTCAGTGTCCGTGTGTGTATGTGTGTGTGTGTGTGTCCGTGTGTGTGTGTGTGTCCGTGGGAGAGGAGGAGGAGGAAGGAGAGGAGTTAGGTTAGGGTTTACCTGAGGAAGAGGAGGAGGAGCTCGGATTGGGGGAGGAGGAGCTCGAGGAGGAGGATCTCGAGGAGGAGGAGCTCGCCGGAGGGGAAGGGAGTCGCCGGGGGGGGAAGTGGGTCGCCGGGGGGGGAGGGCACTGACAGAGGGGGAGGGAGTCGCCGGGGGTGGGTGGGGGGAAAATTAGAATTTTCGGGTTTTCGAGTGAGAGTGAGGGGGAAAGAAGGCAGCGGCGTGCCCTATGTCACGACCCGCACCCACTGTGAGGGTACGAGAACGTAACAACGTCCAGCCTACGCCGCAGTATCGGCGGTAGAACGCTGTCCTAGGTCAACATACATCTAACAATATCTATCTAAACAGTTATACTCCCCGAATGGGGTGACATAGCAATAGTAAACTCAATCACAACTAAGGAAGAGATAGCACGATATGAAATAGAACTCAAGGAATAAAATAGATAAAAGCAGTCTAAGATAATCCCAGCAATATCCAACAGTACAAGGTCTCAGATGAAAGAATATATACAATACTGAACTCCAGAATAAAGTCTAACTAGAACATGTCTCCAGACTACAATGATAAACAGCCTAACTAATCTAGTCTAGACAGTCGGGATGAAATCCTCAGCTAGAGCTGGGTCCTCCTGAGGGTCCAGCTCGCAGGTGTCATCTAAGGCTGCCCCGTAGTAAGTGTCCAGACCAGCCTCCTCCTCGTCCTCTGTAATATTTTCAACAGGTCCAGTCAGGACAGGAGCGAGTACAGTACATCTCAACAGATCATAGCAGGTTAGAAAATATACACATGCAGTAAAGTAAGATACAAGTACTGAAGGAAGTGCAGTATGTAAACAGAGAGAGAACTGTAATAGAAATATCTACTATACATAGAGAACTAGCAGTGACTAGTGAGTCAGAGTACGAGATGGCATGTAATTGACTTAGGTTGTACATGATGAACATGAAAAGTAACAGAGTGTACATGATGGGTAAATCACATGACCATTTATACTCCCCCTACCCACAATCAATACACAAGGATCTGTTCAAGTTACGTTACGGACATGATGTTTTGGTTATACAAGAGACACATGGGCAAACACGAGCGTACATGAAAGAACATGAGAGTACATGAACGTACATGTAAGAACATGAGAGAACATGAGTGTACATGAATAACGCAGATGCAAGGAATACATGATGTACATGAAACACATGTCATAAAGTATCCGATGCGCCCGCTAAGGGGGTAACATCCCAAGGAGAGATCCATATAGTACTAATCCGTGTGACCAACGTGACAGTACAAGTAAAGTAATCTACTGCAGAAAATAATTCTAAGCAGGATATGAAATGATCAGAGAATGTACTCGCCTGTAACTGAGTGTCCGGTATGAAACGTACTGTCCAAGGAGTGGTGTCTGGCTCCTAAACAGAACAGCACAAGTCACAACAGGTCCAGAATAGCAAAATGGAGTCCTACTATGCATTCTACATGATTCTAAGTCAATCTAGGCCAAAGTCAACTCTTGGTCAACTTTGGTCAACCCTAGAAGTCAAACTAGGTCAACCAAGTCTAATTAAGTCTAAACTAGGCTAACTAGGTCTAATACTTCTATTCTAGACAACACACCATTCAAGTACTCCTTATATCTAAGCACATACACATTATATATATAGATACAATATTATTGAACCTATACTAGAAATACCTAGGCTAATACTATAGGTATATTCATATAGACATAAAGCATTTCACACACCATAGGCATTTCTATCTAGGATGCATAACATGTGAATATAGGGAAAAGCATGTGTGTGTAGACAATCAAGGGTGTGTGTGTCAAAAGATTGTAAAACAGTGAGGAATGATATATATACATATATACTAGAATTAAAGTGTGTGCTATGCATTAGGCCTACATAACAATGTGCAGGAAATATGTAAGGACCACATGGCCAAACACTTGTGTGTGGGTGATGTGTCCAAGTGCAGGAATTAACAATGTGGGGAAGGGTGGTGTACAGGAATTTGATATGCAGGAATACAGTGTATAGTGTATGAGAGCAGGAAATGAAGATACTGTGTGTGTGTGTGACACTGAAATGCAGGAATATCAGTGGTGATGTGTGTGGCTGTGTGTACAGGAAAATATGCAGGAAATCAGTTAAGAGAAATAGTGTGCTCAGGAAAGTCTAACAGTGAAGGGTGTGCAGGAAACAATGTATAGCAATAAACAAAATGTGTGTGTAAACTCAAACAATAGACTGCAAAAGGAAAAGGAAGGAGAATACTCATGTATCAAACAGTTGCTGAAACTGCAATCCCAGTTTCAGTCAAACAAACTCAGGTTTTTAATGCAGCCACTAAATCTCAGTTTCAGTAAAAACTTAGGAAGCCTATTGACAGGGACTCAAAGATAGGGTGTGTGTGGTAGTGTGTCACCAATGTGACAGGAAAATGAAGTTAGCATATTTAATTACAAATCAAGAAGACAGTGCAACATAACCATCTCCAAGTTCAGAAAAGAATAACAGTTCAAACCCAGGTAATCTCAGGTTTTAATTGAACAGTTACGGGAAAAGGTTGACAGTGAGCAATTTAAGAGTTGTGTGTGTGTGCTAGAATCTATGGTGTACATCATACAGGAAAACATTAGTTAACACCAAATCCCAGGTTTTATCTTACATTGTAAATCAATGGGATGTAAAACAAACTCAGATTGGCAAACCCAAATCAGGAATCAGTGAGCCACTTCACTGAATCTCAGGTTTTAGGAATTTAACATTCCAACCAACATGCCAAATCCTCATACACACCATAACATTTCAATTCATGAATGAACATACTTAGCTAGCATGATAGGTAACATGGGGGATCAAATTTAGTTGAAGAAACATAGAAGAACAGTGGATTAAAATGGGTTGGAAAAGTTTCAGGAAATGCAGTATATATCAGTATCAGACATTCAACAGTTGAAACCAAACTCGAGCCAAAAACTCCTCATTAAACCCAAACAAATGCAACCATATAATAACAGGGATTAAACATGGTATTTAGGATTCAAATCATCATTAAAACATAATTTAAGAACATTTAAAAAATGATTAAACATATGGAAACAACTCCAGAACACTCGACTACACAGTGTGTCCCCGTGCGTGGTCGATAACTTCCAAACCCGACCACGAAATCTCGTGAAACTTGGGGAGGGTGATGACAGAGGGTGCCCCAAGCTCTCCACGAAATTTCGTGTCAGGGCACGCTGTGTCGTGTCCTGTAGGGACCCCGAGCAGCAGGGGATCCGCCAGGCTGCGCGCGGGGCCGTGTCCGCGAGTCCATTGCGACTCGGACACGACTCGAAACCACCCCAGCTATTCGAAATCATGTAAGCAACATCAAAAAATAATTTAACATTCAAATACAATTCGAAATTAACACAGAAAATTCCATTGAGGCATTAACACAAACATTATGAACAGGACTCAGATACGTGTCCTGTTAGGACACGAAATGACACAAAACCCTGGGGATTCCTATTCCTATAGTTAGGCTAGGTATAGGGGTCCCTAGATGTGGAATAATAACAGAGTTTCATTGAGTAATAGAGAAATTACCTATGGTTGCACAATCCCCCAAAAAGACTCAATAGAGAGTGGTTCTCCAAGCTCCAAAACTCCCTCAAATTATTGTCTTTCTGCAAACAATTAATTCCAGCAGCAAGAGGAAGGAATTTAGGTTCTAATGGAATTGGTTTGAAGGAAAAAGGAATTAAATTGGATTTCTTATAATTTTTGAAAGATGGAACTCACCTCCTTCCTTAGAAATTTGCTAGAACCCTAAAAGAGGCTAGCCCTAAAAACTAGGAGGATATTTATAATGGGGGGAATCCCTAGGTTCAGCTAGGGATGGCTGACCACTTGACTTTGGGTTAGGGTTGAGCTAGGTTTGAGTCCAATCTAGCTAAGTCACATAATGACTTGTGAAACCACAAGCCATTCACCAAATCAAATGATTTCTAAATTTCTAATTCTAGTTCTATGAATCACTAACCACTAACTTGAGTCACACTAGGTTAGACTAGGGTCACTTGACCTAACTAAGCCCAACTAACTAGGGTTAGCTCCTAGGTTGGTCTACATGGGTCAAAACTAGTCAAAATCAAACTAGTCCAAACAAATCCAAAATAATTCCTAAAAATTCTCATAAATTCAAATAAATTCTATTAAATCTAAATAATAATTAATAATCCCAAATAATTCTTAAAATTACAAAAATGACTAAAATACCCCTCAGTCTGGAAATGAACACTAGCAAGACACCAAATCATAAGTCATGAATTTAAATAGTTTAAAAATAATTAAAAATCACTAAAAATTATAACATGAATAAATATCATTAAATAATAATTATAATTACAAAATTTCAAAATTACCCTCTTGTGGAAAATTGGGTGTTACACCCTAAGTAAAATAACTTAGCGACGTCACGTGTTGACGTCGCTAAACATCGCAACCATGGCGACATATACTTATAATATGTTGCTGAACGTCGCTATTCAGCGACGTAGGATACTCCTGTCGTAGAACGTCGCTAGTCAGCGACGTTTTACGACGTGTTTATAAAGATGTCGCTGCTGGCGACGTAATTTCTTGCCGTCGCTATATTACGTCGCTATTTGATGATATTTTAGTAGTGACATGATCTATTTTTTCCGCAGAAAAATACATAGTAGACAACAGTGGTTATGGGTCCGTATCCCTTCCATGTTCCAGAGAACAAGTACCCACTGTTACCTGATAGTTTCCCAGTCAGTGATCCTCCTTTGAACCAAAAGTTAGATGCCTAGTAGATTTCTCTTTGAACTAATAGCATAAAACTTTATGGTAGGATTACAAAGACACACTATCAGAATGCCTTCAAGCCCATTTTACAAGCTGTATCATCGACCAACTGGCGCTTGAGGCCCTTTGTGAACGGATCTGTCAGGTTCTTCTGACTCCAAACATCAACCACTGTAATTACACCTCTTTTGATAAGATCGTGTAGTGCCCTATGATTCAACCATACAGTCCTCTTCTTTTCGTTGAAGAGGTCATTTGATGCCACCGCCGCAGTCGCCTGGTTGTCACAGTATATCGGTATCGCCGGTATCTGAGCCACAACTACTGGAAGATCATAAATGAGCTCCCGAAGCCATTCTGCTTCATCTGCTGCAGTTTTAAGTGCATAGAATTCAGATTCCATGGAGGAACGAGAGAGTATAGTCTGCTTCTTCGACTTCCATGATATAGCAGCTCCACCCAAAGAAAAGACATATCCACCTGTGGATCTCTCGCTTTCCACCTATGAACACCAGCTAGCATCACTGAAGCCTTCCACTACTGTCGGATATCCGTTGTAGTACAGTGCATATGTCTGAGTCTTTTTGAGATATCTCATCACCCGCTTCACAGCTTTCCAGTGCTCAACCCCTGGGTTGCTTGTGAACCGACTCAGCATTCCCACGGCGAAAGCTATGTCAGGCCTTGTGGTAGTGGTTGCGTACATCAAACTTCCGATAATGCTAGAATACTCCAGCTGCCTGACGCTTTCTCTCGAGTTTGGCTTCAGCTTCTGATCACACCTGTATGGCGTATCGATCCCTGGAAGATCCTTATACCCATAGCGTGTGAGCATCTTTTCAATGTAGCGAGATTGTGACAGCGCTACTCCAGTGTCTGTCCGGATGATCTTTATGCCCAAGATGACATCTGCTTCCCCCAAGTCTTTCATACTGAACTTGGTTGAGAGGAACTTTTTTATCTCTGTGACACAGCCTATATCCGTACCTAGGATTAGCATGTTGTCCACGTACAGATAAACGATGACTCCTCTTCCATCAGCGAACTTTGTGTAAACACATTTGTCCGTCTCGCTGACTCTGTAGCCGTTTGACCTAATAACTTTGTCAAACTTCTCATGTCACATCTTGGGAGCTTGTTTCAAACCATACAATAATTTCACCAACTTGCAGACTTTGTCTTCAAGACCTTTGACGACAAATCCATCAGGTTGTTGCATGTAAATCTCTTCGGTCAGCTCCCCATTCAGGAATGCGGTCTTTACATCCATCTGATGTATCACCAACTTATGTATAGCTGCTAGAGCGATTAACATCCTGATGGTGGTCATCCGAGCTACTGGAGCGTATGTGTCAAAGTAGTCTATCCCCTGTTTCTGAGAAAATCCCTTGGCTACCAGCCTGGCCTTGAACTTGTCAATAGTTCCATCTGCCTTCATCTTCTTCTTGAAGATCCATTTACATCCGATGGGCTTTTCTCCTTCAGGTAGATCTACCAACACCCATGTGTTATTGGAGGTGATAGAGTCAAACTCGTCATTCACTGCATCCTTCCAGAAGATAGCATCTCTGGTCTTCATCGCCTCATCATAGGTAAGCGGATCTGCTTCCACATGATAGGTGACAAAGTCATCTCCGAAGTCTTTCGGTCTTCTCGCTCGCTTAGCTGACGGCTCTGCGAGTTCTGGTACAATAGTTGTTTCATCAACAACAGCTTCTTCTTGGACTACTGGCCCGTATGAGATTTCAGTCTCATTAGCACCTATATTATTTTTCGGAATGTCCGAAAGAATAATGTTTTTGTCTTCAAAGTATTCAGCATCGCGAGATTCGATGATATGATTTGACTCAATATCAAGAAATCTCCTAGCATCACTCTTCTCGGCATACCCAAGAAGATCGCCTTCGTAGTCCTTGTCCCTAGCTTCTGAATCTTCAGATCTGGGAGCTTCACATACGCCAGACACCCCCACACTCGAATGACATTCAAGTTTGGTCTGACTTTGAACCAGAGTTCATGAGGAGTTACGTCAGAAGTTTCATATGGCACTCTATTTAGAATAAAAGTGGCCGTCAATGCAGCTTCTCCCCAGTAGCATTTAGGAAGACCCGCGGTTAGCAGCATTGAGTTCATCATTTATGTCAATGTTCTGTTCTTCCTCTCCGCTACTCCATTGGATTGAGGAGAATATGGAGCAGTAGTCTCGCATATGATTCCATGTTCTTTGCAGAACGATATAAATTCATGAGACCTGTACTCCCCACCTCGATCACTTCTTAACCTCTCGAGTTGTTGTCCAGTCTGCCGTTCAGCTTCGGCCCTGAACTCTCTGAACTTTTCGAAGGCTTCGTCTTTAGACTTGAGCAAGTAGACGAACGCGTATTTTGAGAAGTCTTCGATGAAGGTTATGAAATACTTCATCCCAGCCTTCGTGGAGAAACGTTTGAAGTCACAGATATCAGAGTGTACCAACTCCAGAAGATCTGTGCTTCGATTGACCCGATGAAAGGGTTTCCTTGTGATATTCGTCTGAGCACACACTTCACACTTCTCCACCTTACCCCCATATTTGGAGATAAGTCCTAGACTAGATATTTTGTTAATTCTTTTACAATGAACATGTCCTAGTCTATTATGCCACAACTCAAAAGAATAATCAAAAAATACAACTGCATTAATGTCATCAAACTGGTTGACAAGCTGAATTTTAAACATTCCTTCGGTTAGATAAGCCTTCCCGAAGTATGTTCCCTTCTTGGATATCACCATCTGACCAGCATTGATGTCCATCCTCAAGCCTGCGTTGCAGAGCAGGCTCCCAGAGATCAGGTTCTTGGCAATCGCCTGAACATGCTTCACACCTTGAAGCGTCAGAGTGTTCCCAGAAGTGAGTTTCAGTTCCACGGTCCCGATCCCCAGAACTTCAGCTTGGGCCTGGTTCGCCATGACAACCTTCTCAGATATCGGCTGGTACGTGATGAACCATTCCTTGTCAGAACAGACATGGCAAGTCGTACCAGTGTCTATCCACCAGTCAGAGTCAACCCCCACAGTTGTGACCTGTCCGATCATAGCAACAATATTAGAAACCAATAAAACCTTATTAGGCTCACCTTTCTCTGATTGTTTAGGCTTAGATCTGCATTCACTCTTGTAGTGGCCTTTCTTGCCACAATTGTAATAAGTCACATGGGACTTAGTCTTCTGTTGCTTGAAAGAAGGACCCTTCACTTTCAGATTAGTGAAGTCCTTCTTCTTAGGATGAGAAGCCGCCTGCTTCCCCTTGGGATCTCTCGTCTGCACAAGATTGGCTTTAGCCAACTGTTTGGACAGAGTGTCTACCTTCTGTTGGGAACGCATCTCGTCCTCAACATGGATCTCTTGAAGTAGAACTCCCAAGCTAATGTCTAGCTTCTTTCTGTGCATCCTTGCATAGAAGATACTCCATCCAGCAGGAAGTTTTGAGACGATCCCTCCGACGACAAACTTATCGGAAAGGGGCATCTCTTCGTCTTCCAGTTTCTGCAGTTTCAGAAATTCCTTCACCTGTGGCAACATGGGCTTTTCGTCCTCAAAGAGCAATTTATGATATTTTTCAACCACAAACATCTTGCTCCTGTTCCTGTCTTCTTCATACATATTTTCTACAGACTCTCATATGTCTCTGGCAAGTTCCTTCTTCGAGTAGGATTCTGCCAGGGAATCCTCCATAGCATTCAGGATGAGAAGCCTGCAGATGCTATTTTTCCTTCTCCACTTGGCCTGGAGTTTGGTAGCCGCATTGATTGCGGCAGTAGATCCAGTGTCTGGAACAGAGGGTTCTTCCTCCAACAGAACATGATCAACGTCTTTTAGTTGAAGAGTTAGGTAAACCTTTCTCTTCCAGACTTGATAATGCTCTCCATCGAACTTTTCTAACTTACAGAAGTCCGATTGGAGGAGCAAAGCATTAATGTTTTCCATCTACACGGATCTTGCTTTGAGATTGTTAGTCCCGGAGCTTGATCAAAGATGGTAAAACAGATGCAACAGAGATCTACGATGATACAAAAACCAAATAACCCGATTACAATATAGAGGAGGGAAATAGAGAAGAGAAGATCTCTCGTTATTCCTTGCAAACGTGTTGCAATTGGGACAGAACGAGTTACAATAATCTAGAGAGAGATGAGAAGAAGAACAATGCTGGGGTGTCAAAACACCGTTACTCAAAGCAAGATTCGCCCCACACGATCTGCTTCCAGGAACCAACAAGTTTGAAGAACTTGTGGAACGCTCGAAGTCACCTCTGTTCTGACTCCTCGGATGGACTTGCAATGGCGGCAGCAGCACTCTCTCTCTCTTTCTCCTTTTCTGACTGATATTTTCGTCGTTCTCACAAAGGAGGCCAGAAGAGAGTATATATAGAGAGAGGGTGGAAACCCTAGCCGCCTCTTCAGTTATGGAAAGATTGAATCAAATCCCAAAAAGATAGCAACGAGATTAATTCAAATCCCACAAAGATAGCAACGAAATTAATTCAAATCCCACAAAGATAGGATATGAATTAATCGTATTGAATCAGTCTTTCCATAACTGACTTGTAGTCTGCACAGTCAGCGGAACCCTCCATGCGGCAGTAAAAGCAGCCTGGCCGTATGAGCCTTATGGCCGTATGGGCTGCATGGACCGCATGAGCCGCATGGACCACCTGGCCGCATGAGCCTCATGGCCGTATGGGCCGCATGGACCGTATGAGCCGCATGGACCGCATGGACCGCATGAGCCGCATGGACCGCATGAGCCGCATGGACCGCATGGCCGTATGAGCCGCATGAGGCCGCATGAGCCGCATAAAGACCGCATGACTGCTGACGTGCTAAGTGCAAAGTGCGCCAACAAAACACCACATTACGCCTCATGAGCCCATGAGCCCGAGTCCGAGTCGCTAAGCCCCTTTGGGGCTTAGCTCCAAATAAAATTAATCCAAGAGAATGACAAAAGTATTAAAGCTTAATCCTTGGAGCCTTATTCTTACCTCCTAGTAAAATCACCCACATGGTTCCCTCCTTAGGGTCACCATCCCATGTGCATCTCTCAACAACACAACCAAGTATATATGTTGAGATAACTCATGGTGTATTTTCGATATGGGACTAAAATTTTACAAGGCATGTTGAGAGCAAGCTCTCTCCATGTAAAGAAAGTACCAACACTGTATGGCAGGAAGTGCAGATCCCCGCTAGCATAGGATGATGTTAGAGAGAGGCAGATGCTTGGCCCAGAAATGATTGCCCAGACAGTTGAAGTGGTCAGAAGGATCAGAGATTGCCTTCGAGTGGCCCAAGATCGCCAGCGCCATTGGGCCGATGCTCATCGACGTCCCTTAGAGTTTGCTATTGGCGACCATGTATTCCTTAGGATCTCGCCTAACCGCGACGTCATTCGCTTTGGCGTACGGGAAAAGCTTAGTCCTAGGTATATAGGGTCGTTCGATATCCTGGAGCGAGTAGAAAATGTATCCTATCGTCTCGCTCTTCCGCCGTCGCTAAGTGAGGTGCATGATGTATTCCATGTGTCCCAATTACGACGGTACATCCCGGACCCGAGCCATATCCTGGACCATTCGGAATTGGTTGTTGGTACCAACCTTTCGTATGAGGAGAGGCCCGTGTCTATATTGGACCGGAGAGAGAAGATACTAAAAAACAAGACTATTAGCTTAGTCCGTATTGCTTGGGGTCATCACTCTCTAGGTGAGTCAACGTAGGAGCGTGAGGACGACATCCGATCACGATATCCCGACTTGTTTGACTCGTAAGGTATAATGTCTTCCTTATGCCTTATGCTTCCGTCCATTGTTTGCATTCGTGGTTGTTTGATTGTTTGCTTAGTGTAGCTTATTTGTGAATAGTATAGCGGGCTCTTGCATCTCTAAGCATCTTGATTTGAATTCCGAGGACGGAATTCTTTTAAGGTGGGTAGAGTTGTCACCCTCATTTTCCGTATTTCGTATTTATACTCGTAGTTGGATTTTGTCATGTATTTTATTTTTCTCGACTCGCGGAATTTTGGGTTTTCTCGTATTTTTGGGTTTCGGCTCGGCTCGGTTTTAGTTGGGTTGGTTTGATTTTAAACCCAATGGAACACCTTAACCTATACTCCACCCTCATTCTACCACAACCCACCCTCGTTAAAATCCCCACCAACCATTCTCTCTCCTCATTACTTCCCTCATTAAATTCCTAACTCCTTCTTCTTCCTTCTTCTACACAACATCCCACCCATAGGCAAGTGCATCTTGCCACCACATGAAGACCAAATTTTATTTGCCTAATAGCTTAATTAGATGATTTGGAACAACATTAGAACTTGACATTTTTGGATTTGGAGCTTGGATTCTTCTAGATCTAAGTTTTTACCATTCAGAATTTCTTGGGTTTGATCTACCAAACTTGGATTTTTGCTTATTTTGACGCTTCTATGTTGTAGAGAATCAAATTTTACACAAGTTAGACTCTTGAAATTCCGGATTTCGCATTTTATGGACCAAGTTGTGAAGTTCCAAAGTTTTGAGGCCATTGGTGTTCTTCCTCTCAGCTTGAGGAAGATGAAGACCCCTCCCAGCCGTGCTGTTTAGCGCCGGGCTGCTCCCCCGTGCCGCGCTCTTTAGCTCTGGCCGTGCGCCCCTGCGCGCCTCGCTGGCCTGCGCGCGCTGGCGATCTTGGGCCACTCGAAGGCAATCTCTGATCTTTCTGACCACTTCAACTGTCTGGGCAATCATTTCTGGGCCAAGCATCTGCCTCTCTCCAACATCATCCCATGCTAGCGGGGATATGCACTTCCTGCCATACAGTGCCTCGAACGGGGCCATCTGAATACTGGTCTGGAAACTATTGTTGTACGAGAATTCTACCAGGTGCAGGTGATCCTCCCACGAACCACCGAAGTCAAGGGTACAAGACCTCAACATATCTTCAAGTGTCTGGATCGTGCGTTCCGACTGGCCGTCTGTCTGCGGATGATAAGCTGAGCTAAACTGAAGGTGAGTTCCCAAACTCTCTTGCAGGCTACGCCAAAAGTGTGATGTGAATCTTGAATCCCTGTCTGAGGTGATACTGACCGGCACCCCATGAAGCCTGACAATCTGCCTGAGGTACATTTCTGCCAACTGGGCCGTAGACTGACCAACTCTGAATGGAAGAAAATGAGCCACATTCGTGAGCCTGTCAACTATAACCCAAATAGCATCTCGACCAGCTGGGGATTTAGACAATCCAGTCACAAAATCCATGGTCACATGCTCCCACTTCCATTATGGAATCGGCAAGGGCTGAAGAAGTCCAGCGGGCCTCTGATGTTCAGCTTTAATTTGCTGGCAAACCAAACACCGAGCGACAAACCGGACTATCTCCCTCTTCATGCCATTCCACCAGAAATGCTGACGAATATCACGGTACATCTTCGTGCAACCGGGATGAATAGCATACTGTGAACTGTAAGCTTCTGCCATGACCTCATGCTTCATGGATACACAACTATGGCCTTCTTCCTGTCTCACACTCCGCTCTGAGTCGCTGAAGCTTGGGATCTGCTGACTGCGCTCTCCGGATCCTCTCAACTATGCTGGACTGAACCCGTAGACTGGCCATCAACGCCACGTTGGTAGGAAGAACCACTTCAATTCCCATCTTCTGAAGATCTGCCAATAATTCTGGTTGCGCCGTTAGAAAATAAACTCCGGCTCTCCTGCTCAATGCATCTGCTACAACATTGGCCTTCCCTGGGTGATACTGCAAGTCCACATCGTAGTCCACCAGTAGCTCGAGCCATCTTCTCTGCCGCATGTTGAGGTCCTTCTGGGTGAAAATATACTTCAGGCTCTTATGATCAGTAAATATCTCCACTCTGTCTCCGTACAAGTAGTGTCGCCAAAGCTTAAGTGCAAACATTACTGCTGCCAGTTCCAAGTCGTGGGTCGGATAATTTTTCTCATGATCATGAAGTTGACGTGACGCATAAGATATTACCTTCCCACGCTGCATCAAGACACACCCCAATCCTCTGCCTGAAGCGTCGCAATAAACTGTGAATCCTCCGGTCCCACATGGAGTGCGAGAATGGGAGCCGTTATCAAATCTCGCTTCAACTTCTCAAATGATTCCTGATACTCTGCTGTCCAAGCAAACTGCACATCCTTGCGGGTCAACTGGGTCATCGGCGCTGAAATCCTTGCAAAATCTGAAACGAATTGTCGGTAGTAGCCGGCTAATCCAAGGAAGCTGCGAACCTCTGCCACTGAGCTAGGTTCTGGCCATGTCTCGATAGCCACAATCTTCTGGGGATCTACTTCCACTCCTCCTCGAGTAATGATGTGACCCAAGTACGAAATACGATCGAGCCAGAACTCGTATTTACTAAACTTGGCGTACAACTGATGCTCTCTAAGCGTTTGAAGGACGATTCTGAGATGCTGCTCATGCTCTGCTTCGCTCTTGCTGTAGACCAGGATATCATCTAGGAACACGATCACGAACTGATCCAAGTAAGGCATGAAAATGCGATTCATGAGGTCCATGAATACGGCCGGCGCATTGGTCGCTCCAAAGGGCATAACAAGGAACTCCCAATGCCCATACCTCGATCTAAACGCTGTCTTCAGGATGTCCTGCTCTCTGACTCTGATCTGGTGGTATCCTGACCGCAAGTCTATCTTCGAGAACACTGAAGCCCCTTTGAGTTGATCAAACAAGTCATCTATCATCGGGAGAGGGTATCTGTTCTTGATTGTCACTGAGTTCAAGGTACGATAATCTACACATAACCTGGACGTACCATCCTTCTTTTTCACAAAAAGCATCGGGGCTCCCCAAGACGATCCACTTGCACGAATGAATCCCTTGGTCCTGAGTTCTTCAATCATCTTGTACAAAATCTTCAACTTTAAAGGCGCCATCCTGTAGACTCGCTCTGATACTGGTGCTGTCCCGGGGATCAAGTCTATAGTGAACTCGATCTCCCGCTCTGGCGGCATCCCTGGAAGTTCTTCTGGAAAGACATCTGGAAACTCTTCAACTATCCTGGGTAACTATACTGCTGCTACTGCCATCCGCAATACTGGAGAAGATGGCTCCACTGCGCCTCTGGAAAATGAGAACTCTGGCTCGCCTGGAATACTAAAGACAACCCTGCCAATGTGGCAGTCTATCCTAGTATACTGGTTCCTCAACCAATCCATGCCTAAGACTACATCGTTGTGCATGAACATGAAGTTCGTATATCGTACACAAACTGTAATGTCCGACTCCTAGCGGTGTCATTATGTTGCTTTCAATCATGGTTTGTTGGCTCGAATATGAAAAAAGTTAACGATATGAGCTCTTTCGATGGGACAAAAAGGCATTTCGTCAAATGTGAGTGGGCGATGCTTCTATTTAATTATTCTTTCAAGACTGATAAAGAACTCGTACGTAATGGATTTATGTTTTAAAGGATATAATTGGTAATAATAATAATAACGGTAATTATATGAAATTCGTAGGCACCTAATAAGAGATAAAAATAATAATCATATGGAACTTTTTTAGAGGAGGATCACAAAGAAGAAGAACAAATTGTTGCTTACTTCGTTTAGTAGTTAGAAAAAATTATTTTATTTAGTGTTATTAACTTTGCTTTACCATCCTTATGTGAAAGAACGTTTTAAATAAAGTATTGTGTTGTATCATGAGAAAGTATTATAGAGTGATTTTTTGGGCTATACATCCCTGCAATTAGGTGAGTGTTGAGACAAACAAAGAGAACATAGCTAAGACCTTACGATTAAATGGTCGCATGAATGAGAATAGAATAAATAAATGAGTTAGTTGGCATATATTGTTACGTTGTATTATTTGTATTTGACAGTATAGTTGCATTTGTGCACGGAGTTTAATATCTCGAACAATTTTCGGGGCACCAAAATTCGTATCGACCTAGGAGAGTTGGGACTGTTAGTCTATTTGCAAACAATCGATGGAAAAACTCAGTTGCAATCCCTAAGAAGAGATGCAAAGAATGCAGTTGTAATCCCTAAAAAAGAGATGCAAATAATGCAGTTGCAATCCCTAAAAAAGAGATGCAAATAATGCTGATTGCGTAGCCTAAACGATTAAAAAATCGAATCGCGTTTGCAATAGCGGTTTCTCGAAGGCAACAAGAGATGATCAACAACAGTTGAGTCTCAGATTCTCGAAGGCAACAGAAAAAAGAAGGAAGAAGAAGAGTGGATCTCGCTGGGGTGTTGAACACCGGCGCTCAAAGCTATACCCGCAGTACGGATAAGCTCCCAGGAACCAGCAAGTTCAGGAGAACTTCTGGAACGCTCGTAAGTCAATATTTGAGACTTGAACGAGCTTCCTGGACTTAACAGACTCCCTCAACTCTCTTTTTGGTGCATCTTTCAAAGGAGGCCAAGGGGCTCTATTTATAGAGTGGAGTTGAGACTTCACCTCTTCTCCTATCCGATGTGGGACTAAAATACCAATACTCAAAAATAGAGTTTGATATTTTAGATCATCCCACAATCAGCATAGAAGTGTGCCAGTCCACGCCTACCCCCCGAACCCTCCCGTGCATGCACGAGACATCTTGGAGTCCGCGTCCGAGTCCGAGTCCGCACAACAAAAATTAACTTGCATCCTTGTTGGATTTAATCCTTTTTTCTTCTAGGAAAATACTTCCACATGGCACAAACTTGTGCCCCACTACACCTCATGTGCACACCTCAACACAAGCAATGCATTATATTGAGATACTCACCATTTGGTGTAGCCGATGTGGGACTATCTTTTCTAGTCCAAAGGCAAAAACACCAACAATCTCCCACATATCTCAATATATGGGTTGAGCGTTCCCCACAGTGATTGTCCATCATGCATTAGGAGAGATGTCGCTACGACTTGAATCTTCCCGCATAGGTTAAATAACAGCATGATACAAGAATGGACTAAGCCTTGAATTCTGCACCATAACTGCAATTCTTCCTACTCACATAGTGACATCAACTGTGCTTCTGGCTGCACATTGAAGGCCTTGTGCCAGCCTGGTTTCAGTGTATAATTTTTGGGCGTCTACAAGTTTACCCTCAAGAGACGGCCTGATATCTCTGTCCATACACTATAGGTGAGTTCTATATAAAGAGTCATTGGCATGAAGCATTGCGCTTCTTTGCGGTGCTACGCCGCTATGACATGGCTGACAAAGCCAAGGCATTACCCCTACCTGGGAACCTCATCGTAGTGTCATACTACTGTAGCATGAGGTCTCAAGCCTCTTTGTAGTGCCAAACTACCCAGCATGAAGCCTTGCGCTCCCTTGTGGTGTTACGCCACTATGACATGGCTTGCAAAGCCGAGGCTTTACCCCTACCTGGGTACCTCATCGTGGTGTCATGCCACTGTAACATGAGGACACCGGCCTCTTTGTAGTGCTGCCTACATCTCTTTATTACGATTATGCAACATTAGGCTACCTGCCTATATGCGGTGCTACGCCGCCTGTAACTTGGCTAACAAAGCCGAGGCATTACCCCTACCTGGGAACCTCATGGTGGAGTCACCCCACTGTAGTATGGAGTTGTAACACTCCTTTGTGGTTGTTGCGCCACCATGCTTCCTGTAAAGCATAACAGACCTTCACTCAGTCTGAGAACTCATTAAGGCATTATGCCATCCTTCTCACAGGATCAATTTTCCGTAGAAAATTCATAGTAGACAACAGTGGTTATGGGTCCGAAACCCTTACATGTTCCGCAGAACAAGTGCCCACTGTTAACTAATATTTTTCCAGTCAATAGTCCTCCCTTGAATCAAAAAATTAGATATCTGGTAGATTTCTCTTTGAACCAATAACATAAAATTTATTGATAGGATTATAATGACACAATATTAGAATGCCTTCAAGCCCATCTTCCTTGCTGTGTCCTCGACCAGCTGACGCTTGAGACCCTTCGTGAACGGATCCGCCAGGTTTTCCTGACTCCGAACATCGATCACTGCAATGACGCCTCTTTTTATGAGATCGTTCACTGCTCTGTGCTTCAACCGCACAGTCCTCTTCTTCCCGTTGAAGAGTTCATTTGATGCCACTGCTGCTGCCGCCTGGTTGTCACAGTATATCGGAATCGCCGGTATCTGAGCCCCAACCATTGGAAGGTCATACATGAGCTCCCGAAGTCACTCTGCTTCATCTGCTGCAGCGTCCAATGCAAAGAATTCAGATTCCATGGAGGAGCGAGATAACATAGTCTGCTTCTTCGACTTCCACGATATAGCAGCTCCACCCATGGCGAACACATATCCACCTGTGGAATATTCGCTCTCCACCTCTGAACACCAGCTAGCATCACTGAAGCCTTCCACTACTGACGGATCTCCGCTGTAGTATAGTGCATATGTCTGAGTCTTCTTGAGATATCTCATAACACGCTTCACAGCTTTCCAATGCTTTACGCCTGGATTGCTCGTAAATCGACTCAACATTCCCACTGCAAAGGCTATGTCAGGCCTTGTGGCAGTAGTAGCGTACATCAAACTTCCGATGACGCTAGCGTACTCCAACTGCCTGACGCTCTCCTTCGAATTTGGCTCCAGTTTCAGATCACTCCTGTACGGTGTATCAATAATAGGAAGATCTTGATACCCGTAGCGAGAGAGCATCTTCTCAATGTAATGAGACTGTGACAGCGCTATTCCAGTGCCTGTCCGGATGATCTTGAGCCCCAAGATTACGTCGGCATCTCCCAAGTCCTTCATACTGAACTTGGTCGAGAGGAATTTCTTTGTCTCTGTGACGCAGCTTAAATCCGTACCTAGGATTAGCATGTCGTCCACGTATAGACAAACGATTACTCCTCTTCCGTCAGCAAACTTCGTATAGACACACTTGTCTGTTTCACTGACCCTGTAGCCATTTGACCTTATCACCTTGTCAAACTTCTTATGCCATATTTTGGAAGCTTGCTTCAAACCATACAGAGACTTCATCAACTTGCAGACTTTGTCTTCCAGACCTCTGACGACAAAACCTTCTGGTTGTTGCATGTAGATCTCTTCGGTCAGCTCGCCATTAAGGAATGCCGTTTTCACATCCATCTGATGTATCACCAGCTTGTGTATTGCTGCTAAAGCAATTAACAATCTGATAGTTGTCATCCGAGCTACTGGAGCATAAGTGTCAAAGTAGTCGATCCCCTGCTTCTGAGCAAACCCCTTGGCCACTAGCCTGGCCTTGAACTTGTCAATGGTTCCATCTGCTTTCATCTTCTTCTTGAAGATCCATTTGCATCCGATGGGTCTTGCTCCTTCTGGTAGGTCGACCAATACCCATGTGTTATTGGAGGTGATTGAGTCAATCTCGTTGTCAATCGGCTCCTTCCAGAATATAGCATCTCTGGTCTTCATCGCCTCATCATAGGTAAGCGGATCTGCTTCCACATGATAGGTGACGAAGTCATCTCCGAAGTCTTTCGGCCTCCTCGCTCGCTTAGTTGACGGCTCAGCGAGTTCTGGTTCAGCTGGTGTCTCCTCGACAACAACTCCATCTTGGACTACTGGTTCGATAAAGATCTCTGTCTGCTCCGCACCCTCATTATTCTCCGGAATGTCCGCGAGAACAATGTTCTTGTGCCTTGCAAACTTTTCTTCAAAATATTCAGCATCGCGAGATTCGATGATATGATTTGACTCGATATCAAGGAATCTCCGAGCATCACTCTTCTCGGCATACCCCAGGAAGATCGCCTTAGTAGTCCTTGTCCCCAGCTTCTGAATCTTTAGATCCGGGAGCTTCACATAAGCCAGGCACCCCCACACTCGAATGACATTCAGGTTGGGTCTGACTTTGAACCAGAGTTCATGAGGAGTTATGTCGGAAGTTGCATACGGCACTCTGTTCAGAATGAAAGTGGCCGTTAATGCAGCTTCTCCCCAATAGCACTTTGGGAGACCCGCAGTCAACAGCATAGAATTCATCATCTCTGTCAACGTTCTGTTCTTCCTTTCTGCTACTCCGTTGGATTGTGGAGAATACGGAGCCGTCGTCTCGTTGATGATTCCATGTTCTTTGCAGAATGATGAGAATTCATAAGACCTATATTCCCCACCTCGATCACTCCTCAGCCTCTTGAGTTGTTGTCCAGTTTGCCGTTCAGCCTCGGCCCTGAACTCCTTGAACTTCTCGAATGCTTCGTCTTTAGATTTGAGTAAATAGACGAAGGCATACTTGGAGAAGTCATCGATGAAAGTAATGAAATACTTCATCCCGGCCTTTGTAGAGAATTGTTTGAAGTCACAGATATCTGAGTGAACCAACTCCAGAAGATCTGTGCTTCGATGGACCCTGTGGAAGGGTTTCCTAGTGATCTTCGTCTGAGCACATATCTCACATTTCTCTACCTTACCCCCACACTTGGAGATAAGTCCTAGACTAGACATTTTGTTTATTCGCTTACAATGAACATGTCCTAGTCTATTATGCCACAACTCAAGAGAGTAATTCAAACTAGTGATAGCATTGACATTATTATGCTGGGTTACAACAAGCTGAATTTTGTACATTCCTTCAGTCTGAAAAGCTTTCCCGAAGAAAGTACCCTTCTTGGACATCACCATTTGGCCAGCATTGATGTCCATCCTCAAGCCTGCGTTGCAGAGCAGGCTCCCAGAGATCAGGTTCTTTGCGATTGCAGGAACATGCTTCACACCTTGAAGCGTCAGAATGTTCCCCGATGTAAGCTTCAGCTCCACCGTCCCGATCCCCAGTACTTCAGCTTGTGCCTGGTTCGCCATCATGACTTTCTCGGAAGTAGGCTCATAGGAGACGAACCAGTCCTTGTCTGAACAGACATGACATGTCGCGCCAGTGTCTATCCACCAGTCCAAGTCTGCCCCCACAGTTGCAACCTGTGCTATCATGGCAACCTGATTAGTAACCAAAGAAACCTTGTTAGGCTCACCTTGCTCTTTGGGCTTGGACTTGCATTCACTTTTATAGTGACCCTTCTTGCCACAGTTGAAGCAAGTCACATGGGACTTGGACTTCTGTTGCTTGAATCCTGGACCCTTCACTTTCAGATTCGAGAAGTCCTTCTTCTTGTGGTGAGAAGCCGCCTGCTTCCCTTTGTTCTCTCTGGTGGCTTGAACCAGATTCGCCGTTGCTAGTTGCTTGGATAGGGTGTCCAACTTCTGTTGAGAGCGCATCTCGTCCTCAACATGAATCTCGCTGAGGAGATTATCCAGGCTAATCTCCATCTTCTTCCTATGCATCCTTGCATAGATGTTGCTCCATCCTGGAGGAAGTTTTGCCACGATCCCTCCAACGACGAACTTGTCGACGAGGGGCATGCTATCGTCCTCCAGTTTCTGGCGCAGCTTCAGGAACTCTTTCACTTGGGGCAGCATGGTCTTCTCGTCTTCAAAGACCCATTTGTGGTATTTTTCAACCATGAACATCTTCGACCGGGCCTCGTCGTCGTCATACAGCTTCCCCACGGACTCCCAGATCTCTTTGGCAGAAGTCCTCTTTGTGTAGGACTCGGCCAGAGAGTCTTCCATGGAATTCAGGATCAGCAGCCTGCATATGCTGTTATCCTTTTTCCACTTCGTCTGCTTGCTCGTAGCAGCGGCCAGAACAGCAGCAGATCCTGTTGCTGGAACGATTGGTTCTTCCTCATCCAACACGTGATCAACATCCACGAGTTGAAGGTTCAGAGTCACCTTTCGCTTCCAGATCTGGAAGTGTTCGCCGTCGAATTTCTCCAACTTGTTAAAGCCGGTATCGACAAGCGAAGCACGAGTATTTTCCATCGAATCGTATAGCTTTGAGATTGTTAGTCTATTTGCAAACAATCGATGGAAAAACTCAGTTGCAATCCCTAAGAAGAGATGCAAAGAATGCAGTTGCAATCCCTAAAAAAGAGATGCAAATAATGCAGTTGCAATCCCTAAAAAAGAGATGCAAATAATGCTGATTGCGTAGCCTAAACGATTAAAAAATCGAATCGCGTTTACAATAGCGGTTTCTCGAAGGCAACAAGAGATGATCAACAACAGTTGAGTCTCAGATTCTCGAAGGCAACAGAAAGAAGAAGGAAGAAGAAGAGCGGATCTCGCTGGGGTGTTGAACACCGGCGCTCAAAGCTATACCCGCAGTACGGATAAGCTCCCAGGAACCAGCAAGTTCAGGAGAACTTCTGGAACGCTCGTAAGTCAATATTTGAGACTTGAACGGGCTTCCTGGACTTAACAGACTCCCTCAACTCTCTTTTTGGTGCATCTTTCAAAGGAGGCCAAGGGGCTCTATTTATAGAGTGGAGTTGAGACTTCACCTCTTCTCCTATCCGATGTGGGACTAAAATACCAATACTCAAAAATAGAGTTTGATATTTTAGATCATCCCACAATCAGCATAGAAGTGTGCCAGTCCACGCCTACCCCCCGAACCCTCCCGTGCATGCACGAGACATCTTGGAGTCCGCGTCCGAGTCCGAGTCCGCACAACAAAAATTAACTTGCATCCTTGTTGGATTTAATCCTTTTTCCTTGTAGGAAAATACTTCCACATGGCACAAACTTGTGCCCCACTACACCTCATGTGCACACCTCAACACAAGCAATGCATTATATTGAGATACTCACCATTTGGTGTAGCCGATGTGGGACTATCTTTTCTAGTCCAAAGGCAAAAACACCAACAGGGACACCCTAGGACTTGTCTGTTTCCACGACCATGGGGTGCTCGGTTAAACTTATACGTCTCAATGACTTGTTATGAGGAGTCGCCCATGGACATTATATAGTGAGGTTGCATGGTAATGATAGTTGTTTTGCATGCCTAACTATTTGATGTAGTGACGGACTAAAAATGCCTAGGAATACGATATCGAATGCGTGTTTTACAATAATGAGATTTGATGCTCAAGTCATGTATATGTCATTGATTTTATTATAACTATAAAATGCTACGATGTCCCTAAGAACAAATATGGACAATGTGTAATGTTATGCCTCATAAAAGATAAAAAAGAAATAACATTGTTCATGTAGTCCCTAATAATTAATGGACGAGAAGGGAAAAAAAAAGTATGGCTTGAAATATGTACAAGATAGAAAGATCACTAGTATTTAATTTTTTTTTCTTCCACATGATTACTTAGCATTTGCTTTCGGGTGAGTTTAGTTTTATCACCCACCAATACAAATTTCAATATACTGACCAATGCTCTTGCAGGCAATGGAAATCAATACGACGTCTAGAGGAAATAAAACTATTTTAATCTTTCGAAAGCTGGACAAATAAATGTGTATTTTTTTTAATAAAGAGATATAACGTAGATAACAAAGTTATTACAATTATTTTTGGTTTGAAAAATCATATTAAGTTGACTGTTGAGGGTTGTTGTAATTCAAGTTCAAGAATAAAATATTTATTTCCCATATCACTATTGTTATTTGATTTTTTGTTTTTAATTTTGTTGCATCAATCACACTTTGTAATAGTTTATCCGAAGCATATGTCTATATCTTGTATAAATATAATTTAGACTTGTACACCATTATATTTAGTGATGACTTTTTGAAAATTAAGATCGGATGTGACAAATACACCTTCTTAGCTTAATTTTGGTGATAGAATTAGAGCATCTCAACCCTATTGTTTTGTTAAGTATTGTGAATCTTAGATGGCTCCTATGTGGCATGAGCCACAAGACAATGTCTTATTTATGTGGCAAAATTATATCTCAAAAGACAATGAGATAGGAAAACTCTCTCCAATACAAAAGTATTGAGAAGACAATAAAAAGTATTGTTTCCAACTTCCAAGATAACTTTTAAGGCAACTACTCATCTTTTTTTTTTTTTCTAATATTTTTTATTCATAATTGATGACATGGAAGAGAAGACATTGTCAAGTGCATTGTCTAGAACAAGACAATCAACTTCACAATGTCTTCTTTAATTTTTGTCACATAAGCTTCACAATTGACTTGACAATTGCATTGGAGAAGAACTTTTGAATAAAATTTTGTCATTCCTATGTGGCATTAACTTTTTTCCAAAGCCATAATAGGGTTGGAGATGCTCTTAGGAAATATTAGACCATCTCCAATGGTGATTTCTAAATTTGAGTTCTTATCCTACTTGGCATTGTACTTTAAGAAAATTTCTGTCATAGTTGGAAGAGTTTCTACATAGAAATTGTAGATATACAAAAATGCTCTCCAATGCTTCTTCATTTCTATCCTATGTGTCACATAGTAAAATGACCAATTTAATGGTGTGGGACCTAATAATAATTGTCATGAGAGATAGAGAATTTCTATGAGAGTTTCTACATGTAGAAATCCTCCTAGAAAGTTTCTATCCTACATCATTGCCATCTAGGATAGAAATGGTTATAGAAATCACCATTGGGAGAAGTATTTTATAAAATGGATTTCTTCCATAGAAATAGGTTAGATAGAAACCCATTGGAGATGGTCTAATCATACATGTAGAAAATAAGAGTTCCAACACTGCATAGACACGTGTCATCCTCAGGTCCAAAACAGAACCCATCTTTCGAATCCCAACCATCCATCTAAACCCTCCCTCTCCCCCTTTAACTCTCTCTCCTCTCTCTCTCTCTCTCTCTCTCTCTCTCCTCCCACCACCATGCTCCGCGCTCTAAAGCGCCGCCGCCGCCACCGCCCCCCGGTACGCTACAGCCGCACGCTATGCTCCTCCGACCAATCCCCTCCCTCCACGTGCCCCCACCTCCGCCGCAACCTCACTCTCCTCCTCTCCCGCCCCCCCTCCCTCCCGCTCCTCCGCGAGACACTGCACCGACTGACCCCCTCCGACCTCGATCACCTCCTCGACGAGATCCGTCCGTCCATCCGCCCCAGGCCCTTCCTCCACTTCTTCTCCCTCGCCTCCTCCGAAGCCCTCCGCTTCCCCTTCACCGTCCGATCCCGCGTCCTCCTCATCCACACCCTCCATTCCTCCGACCTCCATTCTCCGGCTCGCCTCCTCCTCCTCCGCCTCCTCTCCGACCCCTCCCTCGTCTTCCCCGACCTCGTCTCGGCCTTCGCCGACCTCGGCTTCTCCCCCGACCTCCTCGTCCACGTCCTACACTCCCACTTCGGCCTCGACCGCGCCCTCCACGCCTTCCGGGCCCTCGCTCTCCGCCGCTCGTGTCCGACCACCAAGACCTGCAACGTCTTCCTCTCGGCGCTAGTCAAGTCAAACCGCCTCGACGACGCACGCCAAGTGTTCGACGCAATGCGGGAGCTGGCCAGTCCCGACGTGTACTCCTACACGATCCTAATCAACGGACTGTGCAAGAAATCTAAGGTCGAGGAGGGGCTGCAGCTGTTTCTTGACATGGAGAGGTCAGGGGTCCAGCCGAGCGTCGTCACCTACAATGCGCTGATCGATGGGCTGTGCAAGAAGGGGATGGTCGAGGAGGGGATCGAGATGAAGGCAAAGATGGTTCGGAGCGGGATTAAGCCTACTGTTGTTAGTTATGGTATATTAGTTAATGGATTGGTTAAGCTGGACAGGTTTGACGAGGCCGGTGCGGTTATGGAAGAGATGGCGGCAGAGGGGATCGTTCCGAATGTGTTTGTGTATAATACGTTGATCGACGGGCACTGCCGGATGAAGCGGTGGGACGAGGCAATGCGGTTGAAGGACGAGATGGTGTCAAGGGGTCTGGAGCCTAATTCTGTTACCTATAATGCGATAGGGAGAGGGTATTGTAAAGGCGGCGAGATGAAGCTGGCGGAGGTCCTGTTGGAAGATATGATGAGGTATGGGATCGGGATCAATCGAGAGCTGTTCGGTTCGGTTATTTTGTGGCTCGTGAAGGAGGAACCGAGATCGGAGTCTGCTGTCTGGCTCCTCGGGGAGATGTTGCGGAGGGATGTGAGGCCGGAGGATTCGGTTCTAACGGTGATGGTTGAGTTCCTGTGCAAGCACGGGAAGCATAGCTACGCGGTGGATGTTTGGACCAAGATGTCAGAGAAGGGTTTTGTTGTCAGCATAATTACTTGCAATGCTTTGATTCATGGGTTATGCGAGTCTGGTAACATGAAAGAAGCTGCCGGGCTAGTGAAATCGATGCTTGAGAAAGGAGTGGCATTGGATGTGGTGACCTATAATACTTTGATAGCGGGAAGCTGCAAAGAAGGAAAGGTTGATGAGGGGTTTAAGCTTCGGGATGAGATGGTGAAAAGAGGGCTGAAGCCTGATATTTGGACCTACAATACCCTCATAAAGGGGTTATGCGATTTGGGTAGAACGAAGGAGGCAGCTGAGCTTTTGAATCAGTTGAAGAAAGCTGGTCTGGTACCTGACATTTACACAATTAGCACAATTATTGATGGTCATTGCAAGGCTAAGCAATTTGCTGATGCTAAACACTTTTTGCGGGAGCTTGGCAATTTGGGTCTAGAGCCCAATGATGTCATCTATAATTCTCTTATCGATGGGTACTGTAGAGATAGTAATGTCAAGGAGGCTTCTAATCTTGTCGATGAAATGAAAAGTAAAGGCATTTCTCCAACTGTTGTGACCTATTCGACGCTTATGAATGGGTTATGTGGTTCTGGTCAAGTAGAAGAGGCTAAAAACATCCTAAGTGAAATGAGAGAGGGTGGTCTGCAAGTAAATGTTGTATGCTATACTATCTTGATTGATGGCTACTGTAAGATTAGTCAGGTGACGGAAGCTTGCAAACTATTTGAAGAAATGCGGGCTTGTGGTTTAATCCCGAACAAATTTACATACACTGCCTTGATGCAAGGACACTGTAAAGCTGGAAGTTATGAAAATGCTACCAAACTTTTAGATGAGATGGTAGATAGTGGTATTGTTCCAGATGCTGTTACTTATAACACATTGGTGTCTGGGTTATGCAACGAAGGGAGAATGCAGGAGGCTTTTGAGGTATGTGACAAGATGTCTGAAAGAGGATTGGCGCTTGATGAGGTTTCACACACTATTTTGGCTCACGGGATGTCTCTTGTTGGGCATCAAAAAGAGGCTGCTTCTGCATCCCAAGACATAGTCAAGCATGATAGCGGGCCTTAGCATGTTAAGTGTCTTCATTAATTGACATCCTTCTATACTTTGACAACCATAAGTGTAGTGCATTTTAAAAAAATGCTGCTACACTTGTTACATTTCCATTGACTGGGCACCTCATATCGGAGAGGACTACCACATGGCTGAGCAGATTTTTTCATTATTGATATACGGACATTTGCAGGTTATACACCATTCATTAATGTTTTACTCTGCTTGTTGTAACCTTCAATTTAGACTGGATTTCCAAATCATGACCATTTAGCTCATAGATTGCTTGTCCTACTTCTTGCAGGCAGTCCACTACGAACCAAGGCTGGTAGTTTCACTACTGAATACATTCTTTCTAGATGCAAGGTACTAAATCTACACTATTGGTGTGGACACTGAAGTACTTATTTAATAATTATTCTCATATACTTTGTATCTTTAGATCATTAGATGCATTTTATACATAATTTTTATGGGGGTGAGTATTTATGAAAACTAGACTATTATGATAATAGTTATATGACCACACTTGGCCAATAAAACCTGCCAAGCATACACCTGGAGACAAGTCACAAATCACAACCCAAAACAAAAGGGGGAAGGCACTCAATACTTGCAAAGGACTAAACATGCAACAATCTAGTAAGGTTCACAGTATCGGTATCGGAATCGGTATCGGACTATTCCTACGAGTATTGGTATCGGCGATATCGGTAGTATCGGCGATTTCGGATCGGAGTATCGGATTTTTTGGTATCGGAAAAAAATAATTATTAATAAATTATTTACATTTTAAAACATATATTTTATACATTTAGGCATAATTTAAGTATTTTTAGTGTTATTTCGTAGTACTTTTGAAATTAAATAACATTGTAATCACCCTTAGCGATTGGTTTACATATAATAGATTGATTTTTTTCTTTTACATGTTTTTACAATCTTATTATGCTTTAAACCCTTGATGATTTGTCTTTTTCGTTTAATTTTCTTTGCCGAATTGACCGGAAAAGAGACCCTCAATGTTGGTATCGATAAGTATCGGGTATCGGTCGGTATCGGATCGGGACATGCCAAACCGTATCGGTATCGGCCGTATCGGATCGGTATCGGCCGATACTTTAAACCATGTTATATTATCTACAACTCAAACCTGCAAAGGACTAAACATGCAACAATCTACAACTCAAACCTGCAAACAAACCTCAAATCACAACAACAGGGCAGGAAGCTACTCAATACTTGCAAAGGCCTAAATTTGCAACAATCTACAATTCAAAGCATAAACCCAAAACAAATGACAAACCAAAACTACAGGACTAAAGCCACTCAATACTTACAATGGTCTAAACCTGTAATACTCTACACCTCAAAGATGAATATTTCATACCCTCGGCATATTCATCAAACAGTAGTATAGGTTGACATCATAAGAATTCTATTATATGATAATATGCGCGAGTTTGTTGTTATTGGATTTCTTTTCCAAATAAGCTCTTAGTGACAAATATATGTAATTGGTTATTCCTGTCTATCCAAGTATACTTTTCATAGGCAGTTTCGGAAAATATAGACATGGTAATCTCTTCTTGGCTTGAAACTAATTGAAGATATCAGACTTTGGATAAGAATTCTTAGTCGGAGAATTGTTTACTGAGGATCAATAATTACCTGAAGCTACCTTCGTGGAAATAATGGAGATAATCGATAGCAACTTTAGTGTGTACAAATATTTATTGCCATCATCTCCTTGGAAACCATCATCTCAGGCAGTTTATAGTTGGATCTGTACGTGTTTATCTTTCTTCTGGTCTGTGTATTTTGAGGATAATGTAGATACCTGCACTCGAGCACATAGGATATTGATCATGTTTCTGGCATTTAGACACTTCTCTATGTTTGCGTTGAAAAATGTGTTTCTATTGTCTTGCTTCGTTATTATATGATAATATGCGCGAGTTTGTTGTTATTGGATTTCTTTTCTAAATAAGCTCTTAGTGACAAATATATGTAATTGGTTATTCCTGTCTATTCGAGTATACTTTTCATAGGCAGTTTCGGAAAATATAGACATGATAATCTCTTCTTGGCTTGAAACTAATTGAAGATATCAGAGCTACCTTCATGGAAATAATGGAGATAATCGATAGCAACTTTAGTGTGTACAAATATTTATTGCCATCATCTCCTTGGAAATCATCTTCTCAGGCAGTTTATAGTTAGATCTGTACGTGTTTATCTTTCTTCTGGTCTGTGTATTTTGAGGATAATGTAGATACCTGCACTCGAGCACATAGGATATTGATCATGTTTCTGGCATTTAAACACTTTCTTTATGTTTGCGTTGAAAAATGTGTTTCTATTGTCTTGCTTCGTTATTACTTTCTCATGAAAGTTTACTTTCTGTTTAGGTTCCTTACAGTAATTTCAAATTCTTTTTGTCATGCAGTCGTCCTGCATAACTGAGCTCGACCTACCTCTTGTTGCATGCCTGGCTTAAAAGTGCAACACCTACTCATCAATAAGTGGCAAAGGAAGATAGTGACTTTGCTATTCAAATGGGGTTGAGTACCATCTTATTAATTTCTCATTCTTGATTTTCTATACGAAACATACGGCTACATGAGTTTTTACCAAGACATGTAACTGCTAATGAAAGGCCAATTGGCGGCAATGTTGAGAAACAACAGAAGCACACTGATACAAAATTGCTCCTAATGTTAACTTTGGGAGAAGGTTTTACTCCTATTAATTGCTGTCATTAGGAGTTATGGTCTTTGCCTGTTGATCGACAACAATTTTGAGAAAACAGAAGTACATGAATACATAATTGTTCCTATTGTTAACTATTTGTAGAAGACTGTGCCATTACAAACTGTCGCCACACACACACACACACACACACACTATATCCTTGATCTATATATCCTTGACAGCGATTGACCTCGTGATCTATATATCCTTGATCGACTATAAATTTAAGAACCAAATGGTCTCTTTAGTTCCAACTCATGTATCAAGTGAAATCAAATAAAAAATGGATGGATTTTAACTAATTGTTAACTTACCGTAGTTGATGCAGATTATTCAATCCACTGGGTTTTGATTTATAGTCAATTTTATATATATATATATATATATATATATATATATATATATATATATCACAATGAGCACTTTCGGACTTACTCAACGTGGTCAACAAAAGACTTTTGCCTGTGTTTTTTTTGTCTGTGTGAATAAGTATTGGCGTATTGACGATTGACCCAAGTGATCAAGGATACAGAAAATTGGGTTAGAGGTTCGAATTTCCTTGGGCATGGTATGCACTTAAAATATTAGAGGGGATAAACAGTGATATTTCAGGTACCTTGCGGGTTATTGAGAGTCGAACCTAAAGTGGTCTGCCCGACTAGAGGATCATGGTACTAAAGGTTAAAGCACGAACAATACATGTGCTGGAGATCCGTTCGGCGGTGGTTTAATGATACAACAAACACAAGAATTGAGGAACAACGTATGAAGAACTATACAGTTCGGGGAGACATGTAACTAAAACACCCGAGCTTAAGCCAAGGAGTAGATGTAGACTTTCCATTTCAGTTTGTGTGTGTGTATTTTTTTTTTTCGTGTGTGTGTGTATATATATATATATATATATATATATATATATATATATATATACACACGAGGAGGGATCAGGATCTTCGCACTTAAGCATCTATGCGTGTTCTCCAAAATAACAGCCGTTGGATTGTCTTTATGGACCGTTCATATTAAATTCTTAAACTATCCTATTTCTCGCGAGATTTTGATCTAATCTGAACGGTCCATAAAGACAATCCAACGGTTGCTATTTCGGGAACATGCGGGGATGCTTAAGTGCAGAAATTTCGATCCCTCATATATATATATATATATATATATATATATATATATATATAAAGAGTGTCTGCTTTATGGATAGAATTGTAAACTGTTGAGTTTGTTCCCTTAATATGTTGATGCATAGGTTTTGCATCTTGCATGTAATGAAGGAGACTATTGAGCTTTGGAATGAGTTGGGCAAATTGAGGCTTTACCTATGTTGAATTGATACTTCTCAGGAGGACTATATCTGTGCCTGTATCCGTATCCGACACGTATTAGACACAATACTTATTTGTCACTCATGTCAGATCTCTCTCACCCATGTCTAGGCTCCAAACATACCGAAAACATAGTTGAAAGTAATTTTGACATATTTATAATCATGTCAAGCATAATTGCGACACGTGATCTAGAGCATTTTGGAACTTAGTTACTACCCAAAATATACTTAAATTTAGATCTTATTAAGATGTAATATATAAAATATATTTTTATATGTATATATAACCGCCATATCCATGTGATACCCGTATCCCAAAAATTTCAAAAATGTCGTATTCCGTATCCGTATTGTGTCCGTATTTGAACATGTATTTCATGTCTATGCAACCTAGGGCTTTACAATTTAGCATAGGAAAATAGTTGAGAAAGGCTATGGAAGCTGGTCGCCTGGTAGAATACAACAACACAGCCTTTATTCCAAATTGTTTGAGGTTAACTGTTTGAAACCTCTTCTTCTAAATTGTTTGAGGTCAACTGTTTGAATCCTCTTCTTCTATTTTGCTCTGGTAAGGGTCATGTCATTTGCTCTGGTAAGGGTCATGTCATTCATGACACTAAAAAATTATATCCTTCTTTATCACTTCAGACCATGTTCGTCTAGGACTAGCGTCTTCATTAACTACTATATGACCACTCCTTAATGGAGCATCTATTGGTTTGGGTTACACATGTCCAAACCACTTAGAGACATTTTTTTCTTCTCATTTTTGGCATCACTTCTTAACATCCTACGGAACTCGTTTCTTATCCTATCCTTTTATGTATTGCCACTCATCCATCTTATCATTCTCATTTCGGCTACACTAATTTTCTGGACATGTTTCTTAATTGCCTAACACTATGATCCATAAAGTATGGGTGTTCTTATAGCGTATAACCTCATATAGTAACAATTTTTAAACTTTAGGGAAATTGAATTTTAGAGATGAATGATTTTTCTATACATCAGTTATTATAATATCTACAGAAGAGACAGGTATATGCAGTCCAGATGGTTACTAGTATGTCGTGGAAATCAAACATGCTTATTCATGGATGAATTGAAGCTGGTAGCCTGGTATGGTAACAATTTTTAAATTTGAGGTAAATTGAACTTCAGATTTTCTTTCCATTTCTTATGATGTCCACTGAAAAACAGGTATATACAGATGATAATAATTTGTTGCCGAAATCAAACATGCCTTCTTCATGGATCACAGATTGGTCAGGTATTAAGATTTTGCATAGCATTGTACACTATTAGGGAGGTTTTGTGATGAATATTGTATGATACTATACTTTTTTCTATGGATAAAGATTAGGAACAATAAGTGCAACATGCTGCATCTTTGCTGAAGTGCATGCACATAGATGTTTTGATCCTGAAGAGGGTTGTGTATTAAAGCGTGGGCACTTTGAAGTGGCAGATTTGGTTAGACCACCAAATCATTGTCTTCAGGTGGTGGATAGGTGGTATTGAATGATTTCATGTTTGATCTACACTGACTGAAGAATGTGCCTTGAGGTATGCCATTAGATGTGAAAATAACTATGCTGGAGCATTCCATGTTAATCTGATTTATGGAACATCTTGGGTGCAGAAAAGAAAATGCTTCTATATGTGACGGCATTGTCAAGCATGATGGTATGTCGTGATATTTTAAGCTATCTACTGTGATTCATAATCTCCAAAACTTGAACAACAGATATCTGATTCTGTGCTTGCGTAATGCTGCCCATTATTTTTCTGATCTCTGGATCTGAGCACTTATTGTTATCTGATCTTTTGGATTCCAAGAACTCGTCACCTTACAGCTTGTGATTTCTGGTAGAGACTGATATCCTTGTGCACATAGATTTTTTACTTTTATAGACATCGTCACTCGAAACGACCTTGAGATTTAAAAAGCACAGTTCTTCATCGTTCTCTTTCTATTGATATGTTACTTCGTCTAACTTTTGCAGGTAGTTCAAAGGGCTGTTACTTGATCCACGGTGGCCGAATGGATTAACTACCATAGTATCATTAAGAGCCATGACTGTTCTTTTCTTCCACTACCCCATACATTTTTTTTCAGAAGGGACAAAATGCAAGCTGTAACTGTGCAGGTAATGTTTCTCAAATACACTTGTACATGTTTTTATTCATTATTACTATATAGTTTCTTGTATATGCATCAGTTTCTTATGTTTCCTTAACTTGCACTTTGGAGATTCACTGCAAACTTTGTCTCCATGCAGGATCTGGTTCCAAATTGGGCAAAGAACCTGATTTGATCTGGTATTGTTATTGCAATTCTGATAATCGATTGAGAAGCCCCTTGACTCCCTTTTAGATGTTATGCTTTCTATCATGTAAAATCTTTATTCCTAATGAAATATAAGCTTTAGCATCATGTTATTCTAGTAGTTATTGTTTTTTCAGTTGCAGCACTGAACAAGTAACAACATACGCTTAAGCCCGCGGGTCAATCTTTTTGAAACCTAAGAGTGCAGGAGGATAATGTTTAAGGCCAACAATGACAAGCTATGTAACATAATCCACAGATTTGATCATCATCATTTACAAGATCTTCGTCTTTGTCCCACCATGAATCTCAAATAGCCATCACCCTGTAAGAAAATATGCATGTTGCAAGGTTTAAATGCATGATCAAGACACCTATTCATTCATCCTGGGTGTTCAGTTGGTGTAAATTAAGATTTAGAGAGTGACACAGTACACTGCCCTATAGACATGCATCTGCATGCCTACAAAAAATACACGAAAACGAACACAAGCAGAAACAACGTTAGGGACTCCAGGAAGCAGGGCATCCAGAGCCAGGCTTGGGCCTGGATACCTGCCCAGGCACAACATTCCTGACGGGTACCCCGTACGCACGTACATACACACACTTTCCCTGTTAATAGTTACCGATAACCCGTTAATCAGACCCAATTTCTTAATAAAAATTCAGGTCTGGATGTAAAAGAGGAAAGCCGAACGGATTTGGGTCGTTCAGGTATTTATTAAATATGAAACCCGTTAACCCAATCCGATCTTTTAATAAAACCCCATTCGGGTATTAGAAACAACCCTAATGAAACTCGTGTCGGGTTTGGGAACAGAACTTGAAGCCGTAATCTTTTCAGGTCAGGTTAGGGATTTGCATGAATCCTATCCGAATGCGAGCAACTGACAGCCCTATATATACATATATATACACAACACACACTAATGCCATCCCTTTTCTTGCTTACTTCGATAGCAAGGTATTCCTGATTGTCAGCAGACAGAAGAGTGGTTGGACCAGACGAGGGAGAGCTGTAACTAGCAAGCATGCTTTAGGTTCTTGAACTGCCTGTGATGCTCTTGGTTTAGCCGATTAAGTAGTACCTGCACCGCCCGTAGCTTGAGGAAAGGTATAAACCGCATAGGGATGGAAGTGGCTAGAGCAGGGGTAGCTGGATCAGCAGTGATTCGGTCCACCCAGTAACAGATGGTTGGGTGAGATAAATAACTTACCTGCACCATAAGCATCTGCAGTAGAGTCCCGATCTTATGTTGTGTGCCCGATATATATATATATATATATATATATATATATATATTTTTCATATATATCTATTCTACTATATAATATGAAAACTTAGATGGTGAAACTTTTGAATTCCGAAAATATCCTTACATGCTTATACTAATTAAAAATAGTTCATTAATTTTAATAAGGACAACTTAGTAATTATGAAGACTACCCTTTGGTCTTCCTAAACTAATTAAGGAATGTTCAAATAGGTGCAATGCACGTGCACATATGCTAGTATATATATATATATATATATATATATATATAGGAAAAGGGATTTGCTATCATAGCAGGAGGTTTCCTGTTAAGAGGCTTAGTTGGCATATTTTTATTGGTTTCTATTTCTTCATATTAATACAATAATACTCTGCATACCAAATTATACTGCTCACAACCCTAAGCAATGCTGCAGCAAAATCCCTCCACCTCTTGCTGGTGATGATTTGCTAAGACCAAGCCAATACCCTACCCACCCACTTTTTTTATGTTCCTTTAACTTTGTTTTTCTGAAATTATATTCTATCAGAGATCATAAAATGGTCAAGAGTAAGAAGGAACGCATTACAATATAATGATTGGTCCGTTACAGCTAACAAAACCTTCCCTGTAGCGATGCACTAATAGATTCCTGTTCAACAATATAGTGGCATTCAATTCTTTCATAAATCAGTAAATGAAGATGAATGGAGCAAAGATAGTGGGATTGGTAAATAGAAATCCAGATGATCATTAGAACTGTTTTGTTTCATACATTTTGCTGTGATCAGACATTGTAGTTTCTTCTTAATTTATTTTCACAATTGTTGGTTATGTCAATCTTACATGCCAAGGGTCACAAGACTAATTATAATATTGTCTTAGTACATGCTAGTTTAATGAACGAGGAAGAGCTCCAATTGCCCCACTACCAACAAAAGTAGAAGAAAGTGATTCAGTAAACACAAAGAAGCTCATCTGACCAAGTGTTGAATAGTGTAACAAAGCCAATTGCTATCAATAATAAAAATGCCTCTCAAACTATTGAAAACCAATTTAATTAGTTGTTAGTTTGGTTTGCTAGTTCGGTGAGGAAAGAGATTGAAACTAGTTTTGATAGGATTAATATCAAGGTTCGCAGTATCAGTATCGGACCCTTCCTATAAGTATCGTGATCGGCGGCATCAGAATTTTTGGTATTGAAAAACCAACTTATGAATAGATTATTAAAATTTTAGAAAAATATATTATATATTTAGGCATAATTTTAAGTATTTTATATGTTGTTTCTTATTAATTTTGGAATTAAATGAAATAGTAGTAACACTTGCCGATCGGTTTACCTGTGACAGATAAGTTTTCTTCTTTTACATGTTTTTACAATCTTAGTATGCTTTTACACCCTTGCTGATTGAGCTTTTTCTTTCGATCTTCTTTGCCGAATTGATTGAAAAAAAGATCCAAGATGTCGGTATTGGTCTGTATCGGATCGGGACATGTCAAACCATATCGGTATCGGCTAATAGTGCAAACTATGATTAAATTAGTACTATGAAAGTATTTTTGAATAGTTTGTTTTGGTGTCTCTTACTTCTCGTCCTTGTGTCAGATTCATTTAGAGCCTTATAATTTCAGAAATACGAATTTTAAATCTTGAAGACTGCTGCTTCTGACAGTCTAGTTCTCATAATCTATGGACCCTACTATTGAGAGACTTGATAGGCGGGCTTGGAGAGGGTCCAAGTGATGGGGAATACTGGAAGGGTGACACGGAGCAGCGAACGAGGGCCGTGTACAGTGGGAGCTGGAAGGACTATGATGGGGGTCCAAGCTGGAAAGGCGGGGCGGCATACGGCAGCTCACGTTTGTCAGATTCATAATAGAAAGATGGAGAGATACCTTGGAGTAAAAATTGGCTGTGAGTGGGAGAGTAAACATTTTGTTGGAAGATCTGAAAAGTTGACAGGATAGAATCAAGAAACCGATAAAATATGCCAAGTAAGCGTCATAGCTTGTCCCAAGTTTTGGCATCACCTTACCCTAAGAATTAACATCACCTTATATATATAGAATTCACCATCATCTTACACTAAGAATTGTTAATAGCTTGCGGCAATAACATACCTGTCGCAGACATAAGTTTCTACAATCAATATGAATGGCGATGAAGTTCACAGACGACGTCAGAGGCAGCACAAGGGACCTTGCTACTAAGTGATCCGAGTAAAGATATCAGGCTAGTAAACAGGGAACAGCTTCTTGTCTGTCGTCAAGCAGTGAAGGTGATGGTGAATTATGCACGTTGCCGAGGAATGAAAAATAGATGCCAACCAATTTTGGTTAGTAGTTTGTTGTATATCGATCTAGCTGACTTAAGCCTTCATCAATTTTTAAAAAAATGCCCCTGGTCTCTTTGGTGTGAGAATCAGTGAATTGCTGCATAGTTGCAGTTTTTGATACTTGGGCTCATGTTTTCAAAAAAAAAAATGTTTGGCCAAATGTTTGCATGAAAAGACTATCTGTAGTGCTGTTTGCTCATTATATTTCATTTTAATTTTAGGTAATTCATATTACTTATTATATTCCCCGGCAGTGGAAGATGCTTGCAGGTTCTCCAATTTTCATAAGGATTATTATTATAATTATTGACAAAGTCTTTGCTCCAGTCCAGATGCATGCAAAAATAGGCTTGAACTACATGGTTCTTCGCTAGCTCCCCAGTTCCTCATATGCTGTAAACAGTAACCCAAACGCATCAATGAAGCTAAGATCATGGTTCGAGTACTTCATTTAAGTCAACTTGTTTAGTGATGATTCTTTATATGAAAAACTGTTCTTGATTCCAAACTTGTTCTTGTTTATGTGAAGCTGATTGCTGATGAAAGGACCAGCAGAATGGATTTACAAATTTTCTTCATGTTTCCTATTTGGAGAAGGTTTTGCTGCTTCACATCAATTATTTCACAGTGCTTTAACTATAAGGGGCATTGTCCCTGATGAAATTAGCTCTGTACAAGGATTTTAGCTTGTACACTACCCTTTAATTTTCGCAAACTCGGACAGTTCTCATCTTGGTGCCTGTGTGCTCTACTGGTCTTCCATTCTTGTGGCCTCCTGTGTTTGTAACATGATATAAAACTGGATAGCTTGTAAAGCCCTTTTCTTTACCTATGAAATGATATTGATGTAACCTTACTTAACCCCCCGTAGGTTTGGCTGTGAATTAGTGATGTCTAAGACTTGATACTTTTTGTTTCTTCTTTCTAGTTGGTGTTAGAGGGTCAAACAAATTACAAGTTCAAAATTCAAGCTTATCAATTCAAACCTCCAACTCATCCATATCAATCATCATGTCAATCATCATGGATAAGGAGGATATTTCTTGATTATATTATTATTATCTTAGGTTATTTTGTTCTATTTTTATTGTTACTAAATTTCTTATAAATAAGAAGGCCATCAATGTAGTCGGGGTGGTTAATCGGGGTGGTTGAGGTTTTTAACCCACCGCCATAAGTTGATTATTAGATTTCCATCGACATGTTTTTCTTTTTTCGTTTTTTCTTCTGTTGGTACTCTTGATCTTGGGCCTTCGTGCGTCTGAGTCAAATGTATCTTGACCTTGCCTGCTGATTGATTATATGGGTGCAAACTACCAGTACAGATCATTTTTTTTTTTTTTTGCGTGATTTATGTATTTACTTATGGCTGCATTTCTTGGTGAATGCAATATACAGGAGTTGCTTTAAGTTTTAAAATTAGGTTGTTAAAAGTGATCTAACGTAAATACTCCAACTCACTAATTCTTGTAATACTCATTGCATTGGTGGTTACACGGTACTGTGAGGATGGTATAGATTTGAGGGAAAGAAAAATGGAGGGGAAGGAAAATGGAGGAAAGTTAATTTTCCCTTCCTTTGTTTGGATGGACAAAAAGTAGGGGAAGGAAAAGTTTAACTTGGGGGAAGGGAGAGGAAAATTTGAGGGAAAGAAAAATGGAGGGGAAGGAAAATGGAGGAAAGTTAATTTTCCCTTCCTTTGTTTGGATGGACAAAAAGTAGGGAGAGGAAAATTTGAGGGAAAGAAAAATGGAGGGGAAGGAAAATGGAGGAAAGTTAATTTTCCCTTCCTTTGTTTGGATGGACAAAAAGTAGGGGAAGGAAAAGTTTAAAAATAATTTTTTATTTGTTTATGTATATATGTATAATTACTATTTCCTCCTTGGTATTCTCAAATGATGATTTAATTTTAACTTTTTGAGGGGTGGTGGGGTAAATTCACTCAAATTCCTCTCATCTCTCTCCATTTTCCTTCCACATTTGGGAGGAAAATTTTTTGGTGGGACCCACCTACTTTTTCCTCTCAAATTTTCCTTCCCCATGTTCTCTCCCCCTTTCCAAACACCATCATTTAAAATTTTCCTCTCACTTTCCCCTCAACTTTTTTCCTTCCTCCCATTTTTCACCCTTCCCAAACGGTACCTTACCGTCCATGCTCAAAGACCCGGTGCTTTTACTATGCATGTTTTACAGACTCTAGACTTGACTTCCTGGTTAAAGTTACGAAGAATCACTTTAGTTTCGAAAGTATTTTCAAAATTTTGGTGGACTTCTCAATTTTCTATGCGATTACGACTGAAAAGAAAAGGAATATTCTTCCTAACATAGTTTGAATTTTCACTTTTGTCCTCATTTGCATTCCAATAAAAATGATTTACATCCACAGGTATTTTTTCCAACTAATAAAATTTAAAAATTGTAAAAAACTAAAATATTATTTTTTTTTATTTTTTTTAAATAGTATGAAATATTTGCAATATATACTAAATATTTGTAGGGCAAATGTGTTAGTCATGCTTTTTCACACTCCGCCCCCTCTTTCTTTATCTCTTACAAAAAGAATTGCCATATTTTATATATCGTAAACGAGCTTCACCTTTCAGTGCCTCTTCATCGTTGAATTTCTAGGGTTTGCTTCCCGCTTCACTCCTGCTCAAAATTCCCAATGTCTAGCCTTTCAATTCCTCCTTCAAATTAGGGTTTCGTCCCCAATATTAGGGGTTGCGCGTTTGTCCTTCGAATTTCGTTGGAAATGGTGCAAATCTCCGAAATTACTGCCGATGCCACCAAGGAGGGGTCGGTCCCGAAAGAACCTAATTTGGAGCCGGAGAAAGTCCAAGACTTGGAGGCGACGGTCGAGAAAGTCCAAGAATTGGAGCCTCCGGCGAAGAACCCCACCGACCACGCCCTCCGCGTCGCCTACATCATGCGGTCCTACCTCTCCGCCCGCACCTCCGCCTCCTCCTCCTGCGGAGACGGCGAGGACACGGCGGTCGAGCGCTGCGGGGCGATGATGGAGGTGGTGAGGGCGGACGGCGGGCGGCGGTGGCTTGTCTCAAAGGTCGTTCTGGAGCACTCCCATCCGGTGGAGGCCCCGGCGGACCCCACCTGCAACAGGATCGTGCCGGCGTTCGGGATGGACTTCGAGTCCCTCTCTATGGCGAAGGAGTTCTACGCGGCCTACAGCGGGAAGATCGGGTTCAAGGTGAAGACGGGTTCCGGGAGGAGAGCCAAGGGCACTCGGACTTTGGTAATGCAGAGGTTCTTCTGCTCCCACACGAACCATAGTCTACATGGAACCTCCAACGAGGACATATTGCTTAAGAAGAAGAGAGGGCCTTACAAAAAGAAGGTTGATGAGAAGGCCGAGGAAGTCGTCGAAGTGGTTCGGGTGGAGAGCCCGGATGAGCGGAATCTAGAGAGAGGTGGGGTTTCGGAAGAGAATGACGACGGGGGTAGGGTTGTTTTGAGTCCTGCGGTGGGTGAAGTTCTCGGAAAGGGAGGAGCTTTGGAGAAGGAGGATGGGAAAGGGAAGATGCCTTTGGTAGGCACTCCGGCCCAGTCGAAGTTGTTGAGAGAGCTTGGGGTTAGGGTGTCGAAGTACTCAAATGAGGAAAGGAGGGATATAATTCTCAAGTATATGAAGAAGAGGAATAACCGTCAAGTAGTAGATAGATCTGCTAAGGTGGTTCACTCGTTTCTCAATCTAGCTGATATCATTTGCATTCTAAATGCATTGTTTTCTAATAAATCAATCATGAAACATCTTAAGCAATTACAATAGTTATACTTGTTTTGATAGGAACTTGTAATTACAAGTTGTTCATAGTTGCATAATTATAATAAGAACACCATCAATTGGATTATTCACATTATTTAGTTCCTCACTTTGCATTAGTTACACAACATAGGAAAAATGGAATAGGTTGCCTGGACCATGGTGCAACCAGAGATTTAATATATGTTGTGGTAGATTCACGTCTTAATTTAATAGGCTGGGCAATAAATTTTTTATCATAATGTTCTGGGGAGAAGTTAATGGTAATCTCTTTCTAGTTGTTGGTATGTCTCTACTCTCAAGTTATTGAATGGAGCATAGATGTTTTTTTTTACTTTTACTTTTAACCTGCTTTTATAAGTCAAAGCTATCTTGGATCATGCATGAACTTGATGAAGATGAATGCCGAAACTGTTATCTTCTAAATATAGAACGTGGAATATGCTATGTTGCTTGGATACGAATATAGATACATATATGGATACGATATAAAAATGGAATAGACATTTTCTTAGTGGTACAGAAGTAGTCATCTAGTTGCACAATACAAACACATGTATGAACAGAATACAGATATGAACACCATTTTTGACACAATAGTGAAACATTGACTGCTGAAACCAACAACCCAATATATGAAAACTGACAGCTCAGTTCCCACACGAAAATTAAAAGGGGGATAATTCTATTGATAACTCAAAACAATCACAATTAACTTGTTTATTGTCTTATATATAACACCTATTTATAAGAAAATATAACTTAAAATCTAAGAAAGACTCATAAACAAACTAAAAAAGATAAATACCAACAATAGACTAAAAGATTCATCCAAATCATCTTAAAACAGGCTTAGCCGCCTCGAAGCTGTATTCCTGTTTGGCTAACAGGAATACAGGTTTTTCCAGCACCAATTTGGGTGCTTAGTGAGCACAAACCGGATTTCTAGTTGGTTTAGCCGAAATTTTGGTCCATTGACCCGAGTTTCGCTCAGACCTCAAAGAGTGTTCGCATTAGATTCCTCCACTTGTAGAGAACTCGAATGCGAGTTTTTCGTGACAATGCTTGGATAAAGTGCCTCGTTGGTTGCATGATGGTCGTAGAGATCCGCAATGTTGAGTGTTGACAAGATTTCCATCGGACTTGGTAAGTCTATTATGTAGGTTGTTAATCTTTTGCAGTACTTTGAATGGTCCAAACTTTCTCGATTAAAGCTTGCTATATTGTCCAACCGGTATTCTCTCATTCCGAAGGTACACCATGATGTCGTCACTAACATTGAAAATTGTAACCTTATAGTGCTTGTCCGCCATTGACTTGTACCTCGCATTAGCCTTTTGTAGTTGTTCGCGAACTCCTTATGAACTTCCTGGGCTTGATTCTTCAAATTTTTCGTTGTTATACTCTTTTCTGATCCCTTTGGCAAAACATGTAAATTTTTAGGAACATGATTAGGTGATTTGGAATACACAATATCAAACAGAGACTTTCCTTATAGATGAATAAACCACACTATTATACGCGAATTCCACTTGTACCAAGGTGAAGTCCCGCTACTTTGGCTTCTCTCCACGTATACTCCTTATCATATTACCCAACGTTTTATTGAACACTTTGCAAGGTTCTAAACGGTGGTAGGCGGGTGCGCGGCGGAGAGAGTCTGCCTACCGCCTAGGCGGTCGATACTTTTTGAACATTTTTTTTTACTATTTTATCACAATTTTTTTCATAATATGATGTATATTTTATGGGTGTTCCATGCATAACTAAGTTGTAGAACGAAGATTTATGAAATTTTAGTTTTGTAAAAGTGAATCATAGGCCTATAATGCTTATAAATTTTTTTTGGCTAAAATATCTTGTTAGGTATTGCTCCGCCTAGGCGTCCGCCTATACCGTCTCACCTCCGCGCCTATGCCGTATCACCTCCGTCTATGCCGCCAATCTCCGTTGGCCGTCTACTCCACCGCCTACCAAAAAGCGGTGCGGAGAGAGACCGTCTACCGCCTAGGCGTCGTCTAGGTGGGCTAGGCGGCCGCCATTTAGAACACTGCCACTTTGGTTTGGCCGTTCGTATGCGTAGTAGTGCTACCGAACTTCAACGATGATCTAACCATGCTCCAAAGGCTGCCAAACGTGCTCAAGTATTTTGTATCTTAGTCGGACGTTATGCTCTTTGGTACCCACAAGATACTACTTCAGAAAAGAATCGTTGTCCTTATATTTTCGAGGACCCGGGATGGAGTGTATAGACCCATATTTTGTACTTTTCCTTTAGTGGTTTGGCACACATAATATTGTCACAATATCTTTCCCACATCTTGTCTCAACTGTGGCCAATGATAGCGTGAGGAAATGACGATAATTGTTTTGTCACGTCTCAAAGTGTGCCACCAAGTTGCTACCATGGAGCTCTCGTATTCATTTCTTCCTCAAAGATATACGAGGGACGCAAAGCCGACCCCCCTTCATCAAACCTATCGTGGACGACTTGATTTTGACGAAGCTGCTCCTATACCTCCTTAAAATTTCCATATTTCACATAAAGCTCCTTGATATACTTTGATCCAAGGTTGTAAAAGGCGCTAGGCGTTAGTCGGGCGGGCACCAGATGCCTAGCGCCTAGCCCGCCTAGCTCGTCTAGGCGGCCGCGATTAAACACCCCCCCAAAAAACCCACCGAAAAATGCAGAAAAAATTTCATAAAACCCCAAAATATGCAAAGTCGGGGGTTGGGGGACCTAGGTGGGCGCCTAGCGGGCGGGAACTAGGCGGCTGCCTATGCCGATTTTTAGAACTATGATTTAATCCAACCACCTCCTGACTGAGCGTGCGCTCCTTGTTATACTTCAATCCAACCACCTTTTGACCGAGCTTGGCTAACAATGAAGCCTTCATACTAAGCGCGTCGGCCACCCGATTGGAAGCTCCAAACTTGTCTACAATTTTTTACGAATTTTTTTGTAGAAACGTTTTCCACATTGCATGTATATTGCTGCTGATACGCTTCTAGCTATTCAAATACTTGAGCGTGCACACTACCAAGTAGTGATTCCAATGCTTGAGCGTGCACACCACCGCATATAACTCCTTGTCGTAGGTGGACCACTTCCTTCGAGGGTTGCTAATAGGGCTGCAAATGAGCCAAGCCGTTCGCGGGCTGCTCGAAACTCGGCTCGATAAAAGCTCGTTTGAGCTCGGTTCGTTTAGTAAACAAGCTGAGCTCAAGCTTCATTTTTGAGCTCGTTTAATAAACGAGCCTAAGCTCAAGCTTAGAAGTACTCGGCTCGTTTGAGCTCGCAAGCTGGTTCGTTTATGAGCTTGCGAGCTGGCTCGTTTAGGAGCTCGTTTGTTGTTGAATTCTAATTATATATATATTTATAATAATATGGTTGTGTCTATTATATATTTATATGTTCTTAATAATTGATATGAAGGAACTTTTTAAATTAATTTTTTATATATAAATTGTTACTATTACAGGTACTTAAATTCAAGCCTAACTAGCTTGAAATCGAGCTCATTAAGCTTGAAATAAAGTTGAACAAGCTTGAAATTTAGCTTAACGAGCTTGATTTTGAGCGTATCGAGCTTGTTTATGAAGCTTGAATCAAGCTTGCTTATCAAACCAAGCTCGAGCTCAAACCAAGCCAAGCTCAAGCTTAATATAAACAAGCTCGAGCCAAGCTCACGCTCTAAAATAAAAAATTTATCAAGCTTGAGCTCGAGCTCGAGCTCGGTTAATTCTAGTCAAGCCAAGCTCAAGCTTACAAAAGCTTGGCTCGGCTTGGCTCGTTTGCAGCCCTAGTTGCTAAGCTTCTCAGTGAAGAATGCTACGACCCGTTTCTCTTGCTATATAGCACATCACCGATGCCAATGCCATTGGCATCACACTCAACTTCGAAAAGATTACCAAACTTTAGAAGGGTAAAGACCGGTGCCATACAAAGCTTCTCCTTGATCACCACAAAACTCGTCGATATTTCTTCTTCCCAATTAAACTTCTTATTCTTCGTGGACTTCGTAATAGACTAATAGGCACTATGCTGGTACTGAAATATCGAAGGAATCGTCAATAAAACGTCGATAACCCATGGAAGCTTCTCTAATCTGCTATGGACTTCGGCCTTCCGAATTGCACGAACCTTCTCATCGACATGGATGTACATCTACGATGAACCCGAGAATAGCAACTTTGACGTCATAAAATAACACTTCTCCAAATTGATGCAAAGTTGGTTTTGCTTCGGTACATCCAAAACTCTCCAAAAGTGATCTAAGTGTTCGTTGTGATCCTTGTCGTAGATGAGTATGTCTTCGAAGTAGACCATAACACATTCGTCGAAAGGTCGTAGTGCTTTGTTCATGAGACTAATTAAAGTAGTCGGTGCATTAGATAATCTGAATGTTATGAGTCTCATGACCATCCACTCGAACAATCCATTCCACATTTTAAATGTCGTCTTACACTCGTCCCTCGACAGATGTGTATTTGATGGTATTCGCTTCAAAGATCCATCTTGGAAAAGATGTCGTCCCTACTCAACTGATCTAACATATCATCAAGTCACGGTACATGAAACTTGTAGCTAATCGTGCCATTTTTATTACACGACTGTCTATACACATCTGTCAAGTCCTTTGGTGTCAATAGTGCTGGAATCGCGCACGAGCTCATGTTAATTTTCCCCTTTTGCAATAAGACATCGACCTTCTCCTGAAATATCTCGTTCTACCGCGAGTTCATATAATAGTGTGGAAAGTTTGGCAAACTTGTCCAGGATACGAGATCGATGCAGTGTTGGATTTTGTGCACGAGTAATGACACCCCTGTGGGAAGTTCCTCTAGAATAATTTAGCGAAATTCGTCAAGGACCGGTTGTACCTTTGTTGGAATCGCTCCTCCCTCCTCTATGCTTCCCTTCATCACCAAGGCATTCACCTCATGGGCCTCCTTGAATTCCGTTTCTACTTCATGGAGTGTCGACGAAAGAACAATCTTTCCCCTCTATTGTAAATATGCAATTCAGATACTTTTATGCAAAGGCCTAGTTGTGTTACTTCGTTACATCCTTCACTAGGTGTGTACTTCGTTACATCCTTCACTAGGTGTGTACTTCGTTACATCCTTCACTAGTTGGTACGTCTTGTTCCACGTCATGCTTCATGCGAATATCAAACTTCTACGGCCTCCTAAGCAACACGCAATATATGTCGAGCCCGTCCATCACATCATAGTATATTTCATCCATATAGGCTCCGATGGAGAAGAAAACTCTACATCACTCGTCACCTTGACACTTGGCATTTTCTGGACCTACTCGACAAAGTACAGGTCCAGGTGATTCTCCAACGTTAATCCTGCAGTTCCAACCAACTGTCTGGTGATGATTTCCTGGTTGCTGCTATCGACCACTACTTCAAACTGTTTACTATTGACGGTACAACGAGTTCGAAAAAGCTTGTTCCTTTGTGAGGAATCTTCGTCTTTTGGTGTTAGCATGATCTTCCTTACCACACCAAGGGCTACTTCTTCCTTGGATTTGTCGGACCCGCATCGTGATACACCCCTTATTTGGATGCTTTGCGATTAGCGTAAACCACATGCATCTTCGTGAACAATCACTTGAATGGTGACCCGATTTATTGCACTTGAAACACTTGTCAATGACAAATTTGGTATTCGTGCTGTTTGGTTGAGTAGTCGTCTATATGGATTTTTTTTTCTAGCCATTTTCTTCGCTACTCTATCCTCTTTAGATATTTCATGTTACTTTTGTCTTGGGCCGCTCTATCGTCTCTGATTGCCACTTCGACCAGCCGTATGGCTGCCTTTTGTCTTGTGACAGTCGTTTGGCGTGCGAGACTCGTTCATAGCTTCCGTCTGATTACGGATGCACTGCTTAGATCCGATCCCGAATCGCTAGCTCGAGTCTATCCATGAAGCAAAGTTGTGAAAAGCACTAAGCACTAGTTGCGCGGGCACTCACCGCCTAGCGCCTAGTCGGCCTAGGTGGTCTTCTAGATCTAGGCGGTTCAAAAATAAATAAATAAAATCCAAAAAATATGCTAAAAATTGTAGAATAAGTCCATAAAACTCCAAAACGTACATAGTCGAACGTCGGGTGGTTTAGGCAGGCTCCTAGGCGGACATCGAGCGCCGCCTAGACCGCCTTTTAGAACAATGAAGTAAGATACATGGTATCCTTTGGTCTTATTGAGGTTGTTCCACTCAAAAAGGCGCAAAAATTCTCTGATATACTTGTTGACACTTCGTAGTCGTCGCATAGGAAGTACGCCTTTAGATTCTTTCTTCTGCATTTTCTCCAGTGAGGTGATGTGTCTCTTTCCTTCCCGTCTATACTCGTCTTACAGCCTATCCCAACAAGCCAATGCTCTTGACTTCAATTGACAAGCTACCAACTTCAACTTCTTGTCTGTCGGAATCTTTATTGTAGTCAAAGAATCGGTTCACCATCGACAACCAATCCATAAACCCCTTGATGTCGAGATTGCCATAAAAGATAAGAATATCGATCTTCAACTTGAAATCATATCTTCTCCCATATGTTTCATGTCCTGATTCTGTAGAATCGATAGTCGTCCCCCGGACGTGATGCCGTGAGAGCATAAATTGTACTCGCACAAGGCAGTGTCATAAGGTTATCCGAAACATAACAAAGAGAGTACGCAGAGAAATTGAACAACACATTTGAAACGATTTTTTTTTACTTCATTGATAATGAACATAATTTACAAGACTATTACAATAGATGCTGTGCAGACTTACAAACTGACTCAATATGAACGCTGATGAGATGGCCGTTCTATACATTACATCCCTTTTATACAACCAAAAATATTAAAAACACCTGCTAGTAGGACTAATGTGGGGTCTTCAAAAGGGTTGAACAAGCCTTCGAGCACACGAGCAAGGCTTCAAAACACCCGAGCGTCACCTTGTTAGATGGTACGTCCTTCTTGGTTCGTAGTACCTGTAAAGAACGAGGATCAGCACATTTCCGTGTATTGGTGAGTTACTAATTAAATACCATGCTCTCATTTGTTCAAGAAGTTATGTGTAATATAATTGGTTTTCTTTCTAGCCACCCTAGTAAATTTTATGTGAACAATACACACACACACACACACACACACATATACATAGAGCTGTCAAGTGGGCCGGGCCGGGCTCGGGTCGGGCCTCTTGGGCCCATGAAATTTAGCGGGCCGGGCCGGGCCGGACCGGGCTATGGATGGAAAATCTAAGCCCAGCCCGGCACATGACCCACGGCACGGTGGACTTTGGGTCGGGCCGTGTCGGGCCGTGCCGGGTCGGACTTGGGCTGGTAGGAAAAACCTAAGCTGATGTATGGATGCATGCATGTATGTTGTTGTTGAATTAACTTGCAACTAATATATATTGAAATGAATTGAATTGAATTTCATTTCAGACATTCATTTCATTCAATTCAATTTACTATTACACTCAATATAATCATAATAATAACAGAGGCCACACTTGCACTTGTTGCTATCAGGCATTGGCTGTGTCCTATCTTGGCCAGCAAAGTATAAGCCATTTGTTTGGAGGGCAGAGTGTTATGTACATGTTTTTCTTTTCTTTTCCTTGTGAAAGTGACAACACAGCTGTTAGCTGGTAGAATTTACAAATCAAAGAGATTGTGCAGGCATGTTGCAACGGTTCAAGATTCGGGCCGGGCCGGGCCGGACTTGGGCTTCGGGCCGGGCCGGGCTTGGGCTTCGGGCCGGACCGGGCCGGGCCTATATTACGGGCCGATATACGTGGCCCGGCACAACCCTATATACGGGGCCGGGCCGGCCCGGACCCGCGATTAAACAGGCCGGGCCGGCACATGGGCCAATTTTTCGGGCTGGGCTCGTGCTGGGCTGGGCCGGCCCGGCCCAATTGACAGGTCTACATATATATGGCATAACATATAAAAAAATTACCTTAATTTTTATCCACGACGTAGTTCCCGCCTCTGCATAAAACTTACCGTGTTCTTCCTTGTTCATTTAGATATTAATAGCTAAAACAGTGTATATATGTGAAAGTCACTAGTGACACACCATCCTGGACTATAGCTTGGTTTAGACGACAACCCTTTTAGCGCAGATAGCGAGCCCCGCTAAAAGTCCCCGAATAACCCATGCTAGTATCCAGCATAGCTATCCTGTTTCCTCCTAGGTTGAATCGGTTCCGTGGTCCCAGGTTGCCGTTCGAAGAAATGAAACCTTGTGCACAAGTTGTTCATGACTGTGCGAGATTAAACTAGTTACTCAAGTATGGTCTACAAATTCACAAGAAACTTGATCATTTTTATCGTGTTCCGTCTTATCGTTGCAACATCCATTCATTGGTTCATTCTTTGCTTAACACAGTTCTTAACAGGTATAACATGTAAGCATGTAGCAGTTTATGAGATAGCAGTTCTATAGCAGATGTACATAAGTGAACGTGCAAAAGTCCTATAATATACTTCTATGAAATTAAGCAATTCAACTTTGTGTCTACGTATTTATATCTAACATTTCATTTTATTTGGTATTGTTGATCGATTGGAGAACAAGAGGGTCAAGGAGAGAAAGGTCAAGCCACTCACTGTTGATTGATCGAGTTGAGAGAAAAGGTCTACTGCACTACACGACGCCTATGCGATCACCTGAAATCGCATAAGCAACGGATTACGCTCTACCCCTCTCTTCAGAATTCGATATGAAGTGTGAAGTTCGAAAAACGCAAGCAATAAAATCCATCGAGAACATTTACGAAAACGCATTCATAAAACCAACGCCAAAGAAGCAAGTGCTCTGATACCACTTGACACATCACAATTCAATTCCTATACAAGAGAATTAAAAGAGAAATAGCTCTCATTGATAACTCAAAACAATCACAATTAACTTGTTTATTGTCTTCTGCATAACATTTTTTTTATTAGGAAAGACAACTTATACCCTAAAAAAGGCTCCTAAACAAACTAGAAAATAAATACCAAAAAGAAACCAAAAGATTCACCCAAAATCAGCCTAAAATAGATTCAGCTGCCTCAAACCAATATTCCTGTTTGGCCAACCGTAACGGTTTTTTGGGCACCAATTTGGGTGCTTTGTGAGCATAAACTGGATTTCTGATTGGTTTGGCCGGAATATCGACGAATTTTTGGTCAGAGATCGGCATTCCACCAAATTTCCGGTCAGATCCCTAGAAGCGTCCACGTCAACTTTGCAGTGTCCGTGCAACATAGGGAATATTTAGGCACGAATTTGAACTGGACGATGCTAGGTAATACAAACTTATACTTCTGGTTTGCACTCAACAGGTTCCTTCGCGGCAAGCTTTGGCAGGGAGGCGGCAGCGAGGTTTTGGGGGAAAGTTTCTTAGTAAGGAAGAGATGCAGGTAAGAGGAATATATACTAAATGCCAATGATAACTATTTCACTGAGGCATCTGAAATTTTGATTTTCACTACTGCTCTTTAGTTTTTATTCACTCAACATCTTTATTGCCTCAGATATCAATCCTCCAATTTTTGCTTGTGTATCTTTTTTGCTTAGGCCAATGTGATGAGGAGTTTAAGCTATAGCTTGCTCCAACTTCTTTACTTTGTTTTTTGTAATAAATGAAATGATTTATTTGAAAGATAAATTTAATCTTATGCCAGGAAGGTCTACCATGGGAATTTTGTTTATGACATTAATTGATGATAAGATCTAGAGAAAAAAATGGAGAGATAATATTGTTTTTATGTAATAAAAAGAAGGCTTGCTACAGTGCTCTTGGATATATTTTATTGTCGATTTTTGAGAAATAGTAAGCACCTAGTAATTGTTGAGGTGATTAAGGACATCTTTGGGTTGCAACTATGTTAAAACACTGAGATACTATTTCTAATCACCAGATGATTGCACCAAGGGTTGTGTTATGACTTACTTACCTTTATTCATTAGACATGATGCAATCGAGCCCGATTCATGATGGTTTCATGATGCATATTGTTTTCCAATGATGTTATCTTAGTTGTTGTGAGATTAGCTAAGTGTTTATTTTCTAAGATGGAACTCGTGGGAGAAGTTTAGAATATAAAGATTTAAAATTGGTAGGCTGAAAACAAAGCATACCACATATAAACTTCAGTAAAATTACCTGGAAAATGAGTGTTGTTTCATGTTGATGGTGGCGATTAAGATCATTTTCACGACTTGAGATCGGTTATTCATCAACAAAGTAGATTTATAGAATGAAACAGGCTGGATAAATTGGAGAATTGTCAGGTGCTATATGTTAGATGGCTATAGGAGCAATCATGCTTTACATGTCACTACTTCACAAGATGTGCGAAGTGTAGCTGAAACAAAAATGTTGATGGAAGGTTGCAACAGAAAAATAGATAGTATAAGAAGTGCATTCATGGGAAGCTGATAGCAGCTCCACGAGTGCTGAGATGGGTTCAACAAGTCCAATGGAGACTAATCAACACAAGTGATAGTCTTAGTTAGTGTTAGTAAAATCGTTTTACTAGGTTGATTAGTCGTCCGATTACATATTTTTGTTCCCTGACCAATTAAAATTCCATTAATCGGACAGGTTATTCAGTGAGACTGCTTAACCAGCCCAAAAGCGATTAGTTAGACCACTTTTGTTGATCTGGCGGATTAATTAAGTATCTTGATCGGTTTGAAAGCAGGTTTGGTCAAAATCAAATATCCGAAACCCGAACAATTCAATGTCCTAGATAAAATCTGATTGTAACCCTAAATTTACAATCTGTAACCCGTTTTTTCTACCCAAATGCTTAGTCTCTATCTTTCTTATGAGAGTTAGAGAATCAAAGGGAAGTGCACCGACGATCTGCGATGGGACACCGACAAGCAACAATAATAAATACCTTTCCAGTCACATGTGAGTGGAATTTGTTGTATCTGAGAAATGAAAGTTGATTTGAACCTAGCTCTAGGAATTCTATTGTGCTTTGACTTCTTAAGGAGATTTTGTTCATTGGTTGGATGGACATCAGATCAGTGTTACGGATCTTCAATTTTATCTGTAGGGCTCTTAAAGTAGAGGAATATACTTCTCCAGCAATGTTCCCAAAGTTGTATCTTCTGCTACATCCCTCTGGTGTTCTCCCTTTCAACCTTGCTTTACTGGCTTAATTCTAGAGTGCATTTTTAGTTCCATGTTATTAGTACATATGTGGGATGGAAGGGTTGTTACTGTTTGAAAATTTCATGAACAAAGATGCTACACATATTTTGCACATTCTTTAAATGTTAACTTTGATAGCTTACTATTTGCATGCCTGGTCGCCACTTCAAGTCTTGATATGATTGAATAATTTAATTGATTTGGCTGAACCACTTAGGCTAATCGATCTGGACCTGGATTAGGACTTCAATTCACTTGGTGTTTGTCAGGTCATTTTTCACATTTATTTAATTCTCGGATTGGGACACCTTATGATCTAGCTCCAAGGGTGAAGCTTTATTTGTACAATTATGTAACTATATTGTAACATTGATAGACCGCAGACCTCGTTCCTAGATGTTTCTGAAATAATCCTCCTTATCAGATCTTTCTATTTGGGGGTTGACTAAATATATGTGCGCTTTTCTTATAAATTATTAACTTGCAGTTTATGTGATTTTTCCTGAACATATCCAGAACCCCAACCGAATGGAGGTTACAGTAGAAGACGAGACAGATGTGCCTGCAGAAGTCATAGCAAATGCTGGAGGGGCACCCATAGTTGGTATGCTCTTTGAAAATGAAGACAAGGCATATGAATATTACATCAACTATGCTGGAAATAAAGGTTTTAGTGTTCGGAAAGGATGGTTGGATAAAGCTGCCAGAAATATAACTAGATCAAGGGTGTATGTATGTTCAAGAGAGGGGTATCGTCCAAAAAATACTCTGAATGAGGCAAGAGCAAGAACAGGTTGTCCTGCACGTATGGCTATAAAAATCACAGCTAGTGGTAAATACCGTGTAGTTGAGTTTGTTCCAGACCATAACCATCAGCTTGCAGCTCCGCTAGACATTCAGATGTTGAAGTCTCAGAGGTTGTTAGCCAAGGTTCAACCTCGAGGGATCCACCAAAATGCCAGCCTGATTCCTTCCGGTTATAAAAATTATCTCCGGGCGAAGAGAACGAAAGACATGAAGAGGGGAGATGCAAGAGCCATGATGGAGTACTTACAGAAGAAGAAGGGTGAGAATCCGTCCTTTTATTATGCCATGCAAATTGATGAAGAGGACCAGATGACCAATGTTTTTTGGGCGGATGCACGATCCATGATGGATTACTACTACTTTGGTGATGTTGTTTGTTTTGACACATCCTATAAAGCAAATGATTATGGCAGACCTTTTGCAGAATTCATTGGTGTGAATCATCACAAGCAGTCTGTCATTTTTGGTGCGGCTTTCTTGTATGACGAGAGCACAGAGTCCTTTAAGTGGTTGTTTGAGACTTTCAAGACCGCTATGTGCGGCAAGCAACCAAAGACCATTTTAACTGATAATTGTGCAGCAATCACTGAGACAATAGCTGCTGTCTGGCCGGGAACAGTTCATCAACATAGTGTCCGGCAAATATACCAAAATGCTGTCAAGCATTTGGCTCATTTCTTTCAAGGATCAGAAGGGTTTGCACATGATTTGAGCAGTTGTCTCTATGATGATTTGAGCAGTTGTCTCTATGATTTTGAGGATGAGGAGGAGTTCCTGGCAGCGTGGGAGACAATGCTAGAGAAGTACAATCTGAAAGGCAATGAATGGTTGGCTAAGCTATTTGAGGGAAGGGAGAAATGGGCATCAGTGTATGGGCGACAAGCATTTTGTGCAGATATCCAGAGCACTTTACGAGGTGAAAATTTAAGTGGCCTGCTAAAAGAATACCTGAATCCAGAAATAGAACTACTGCAATTCTTCAAACAGTTTGAATGTTTAGTGGAAGAGCAAAGAAACACAGAGGTACAGGCTGATTATCATGCAAATCAGAGCGCCCCTATAGTACATCCGAGGCTATTCCCACAAACAGCAAATGTATATACGCCTGCAGTATTTGAGATATTCAGAAAAGAAGTTGAGTTGTGCATGGATTGTATGGTTTACAGCTGCCGTGAGGTGGGTACCTCATTTGAATACGAGGTTACCTCCAAAGAAAAAGCTAAAGCACATTTTGTTAGATTTGATTCATCAGATGGTACAGCCATTTGTACTTGTAAAAAATTTGAATTTATGGGGATCCAGTGTTGTCACGTGTTGAAAGTACTTCATTTTAAAAATATCAAAGAGCTCCCTCCACAATGCATATTGCAGAGATGGACAAAGGACGCCAAGGCTGTCAGTTTAAGAGAGAATCATGGATTTGCTCAAGATGCTGACCATAATTCATCTATATCAAAACGGTACAACTCCCTTTGCCGCATCTTGTACAAAATTGCGGAAAGGGCTGCGGAAAGTATTGATACATTTATGTTAATGGTTGGCCATTCAGATCGGCTTCTTGATCAAGTAGAACACATTTTGCAAGCAAAATTATTAGACAAACCTCCCACCAATGCCAACAAGGGGCAAACAGCGAATGGTATTGAGAGCCAAATTGAATTCCAGGGCTGCGTCACCGATAACCAGCAGGTTAGTGGGAAAAAGAAGAAGGATGGAGGAGTACGTAGGAGACATCAGAATGGGTTGGAGATGAATAATAAAAGGCAAAAAGTGAGAAAAGGTTTGTGGTTGTTTCATGCTCATTATTCGACGAAGATCAGATAGGATTATGAGTTTATAACTTGTGAAATGGTTGATGTAGGGCACTCTGATGAGGCAGAGCCTGCATCAAGGGACAATGAATCACCAATGGTTCCAAATAATATTTCACCTCAAATAAGGAACCCTTCAAACCAATTCTTCGCCCCGGGTGTTCTTCTGCAGGTATATAAATGATTATATGATCGTTCTAATTTTTTGTTGAGAATCAATCTGATCTCTGTGTTTACTCCACAACATAGGGAGCTAATTTTACTGGTCATCAGTTTGCACTTGGCACATCACAAAGTTATCAAGCCATGACTCAATTTGGTCAGGTAAAACTATATCAAGGGCACAGTTTGCAATCTTTGTTGGGGAATTCATGTTTATCTAATTTACATTGATGCAGGATTCATCAGCAGCAGCTTTACAACAGTCATTCCATGTTGGCTCTCACTTGAGTCAGGTATTTGATTATAACTTATTGTAGTGGTATAAGTCATGGCCATTACGTTTCAGTGGCTTAATCCAGGTTTGTTGCATTACTGCAATGAGACATTATTACTATGTTACAGTGGCACGCAGAAGCATCTGGTTTAGTACTAGTCATAGTTTCTTCTAACATTTTTGTGTTTGAATGCACTAGCATTGTATTCTCTCTCTCTCTCTCTCTCATACACCCACACACCCACACATGCACGTGCAAGATAAATTATCAATACCTGCTTGAAAAATGGCTACCAACAACTCCAACCTTTTTCTTTAAACGTTCCAGATTAATTATCAATGATGGTTTCTTTAACCAATTGGTAGATACATAAGATAAATTACTCCGCAACCTTTGAATTTCTTAGCACTGATTTTATTGTTTTCTATTGCTTGTACTTCATTAACTTGTGACCATTTTTCAGAATGCTATGCAGGGTTTTCCAACCCTTGACATGCATCCCTTGCAATTTATGGGGAATAATCCCCAACTGGATCACCAGAGCAGTGACCAAGGAGCTCAAACAGTGTGGGATTTTCTATAATGTAAGTCCTTCGTATTAAGAACATTTTTTTAAGTTTTAGTTTGTCAGATACATATATCTATAAGTTTGTTTACTTTCTACTTATAATAATGGTAAACTTCATCACATTACTTATACTAATGATGGACTTCATCACAAACGACATCCTTGGTTTGATTGGTAGGTTGATCGTTGATCTAATGAAAACCAGTTCTCATCTGCCTGCTTCTTTCCTGCAAATTAGGGAATTTTTGACGTGCTTGTGTTTAGTGTGTGGGTGGGTGGGGGGGGGGGGGTAGGGGCGTGCACAGTGCATTTTGGTGATCAGTAGGGTTCAAATCCAAACATGCTCCCATTGGTGCTGGGGTGTGCTTCTCTATGCACCGTACCAATTCTTGAGATGGCCTTGGGCAGAGGAAAAATAGGTATGTCCAGTCATTTGATAGGGATTGCCTTTAAGTTGAGGGATGTAATTCGTGGACTAGGAAAATCTACATGCTACCCCAATCCTAATATTGGGGTGAAGCAAACTGGCATGGTTATATTCTATGTATCATGGTCACTTCTCAAACAAATCTTGAATTTTTATATTGGTATTTTTCATACACCTTTTCAGAAGGTCTATGATATTTTTGACATCTTTCAATTTTTTTTTTTTAAATCTCATTGTCTTGCAAATTAAACTACTATTTTGAATAGAAGAGACTTCAAAACTATATCTTTATACACTACATATACCAAGCTTATTTTTTATTTTAGATTAAAGTGCCAGTTACTTACTGTCCGCTCTTGGTTTTGAATCCAGTGCTTTCCCTTCCGCTACCAAAAACCTTTTGTACCAAACTTAGTTTTTAGTTACAATGGAAACAAGTACTCATCTTGTAGGAGGCTAAGAAGATGAAGAGCTACCTACCCTTTCTTTTCATAAAAGGTTAGGACTACTTAGGAGTCTTAGGAGCATCAGATGTAAGCATCGAAGTTACACAAATTAGCAAATAGTATCTCATCCATCATATTTGATAAATTTTGAAAAGAAAAAAAAAACTACACTCTATTTTTGGTATTTTTCTGCGCACATTGTTCTTTGAGGAATTACGGTGTCTGCATGTCTAGGTCTATGCCTTGTCCTCATCCTTGCCATGTTTCATAGTTTCTGTGCAAGAGCGAACTCCCCCTGTCAGCTACTAGTCCATCTCCCTTTTTTGTGCCCTCTCTTTCTGCCGCCATTGCTTTTTTTTATCTGATCACTTTAATTCTTGCATTATTCAGGTAAGTCACTTTATTCACGTTCCCAGTATTTTCAAGTGACCAGCACACAGTTACTGTATTCTGGGAGGTAACAGTCAAAAGTACATAACAAGAAATAAAGATAATACTGTTGGTTATTATGGACACCAAGTATTTGGCGCATGCAGATACTGGCATCTCTGGCAATCCAAGGCAATAAAATTATGGTACTCTTCCTAGTGGTATAAACTTGTCTGCATTAGAAAGTTAACTTCGGTATATATAGAACCATTTGGTTATCCTCAAATATTCACATCATCAAAATTGAGCATTTTGCCTTAATAGAAAAATCTAGTCAGGAAGGTACCAACCTAAAATAATTTCTGAAAATTTTAAGGTTGTTGCAGATGTGACTTCCTTACAGCAAATTTTAAGCTTGTTGCAGATTAACCATTTGAGATAAAACATGGGAATAAATTCCCCTTACTTTTATTAAGGATAATTACCAAAAGGTGATTACTCTAATGACACGATAAAAGACGATGCAAGTATACGGACTCCCACAAGTGAACGAATAGCTTCTCATCAAATGGAAGCTTGGCGCAGTTGGAAACTATTCCTGTTCATCAAACTTTGATACACACATGCGTGCTTCTTGTTTCAGTGTTTGATGTGTGCCATTCATATTCATCAAACTCTGCCGAATCCTGCCCATTGCTTTGGCTTTTGATCTGGTTCGTCCCCTTTCGTCAAACTTGCATACGGAGGCAAAAAGGACGAGTTCAAGTTGTTTTCAGGCATATATACACCACAATAAATTGGCAATTTTCATATAAACCTTTCTTAAGGTGAAAATGAATGTTTCCTTGTATATAGTGTCAAGCTCTGTATTGGATGAAAACATGTCATAGTAACTCAGTAGCAGTTGTCTTTTTCCCCACTCCACTACCATAAAAAGTTGTGCTGTTCTAACAGAAGGTTATAGCTTATATTTTTAGAGAAAGCATACTTCTTTTGTATTTAAGAAAAACTAATCTTATAATAATTTGGAGTTATTTATATTAATAAAAATGATGACCCTCGTGTCTGCTGTATTCGTGGCTCCGTCTTGGACAGAGTAGGATGTATGCAATGATTGGGTAGGATCTGGGTAATGGGTACCCTGTTAAAAACTGGGTCTTCGGAAGCAGATTTGAGGGTCCAAAATCTTCCAAGAACTGGTCTGTCCTGTTAAAAACTGGGTCTTCGGAAGCAGATTTGCGGGTCCAAAATCTTCCAAGAATTGGTCTGTAGCGATTTGCTGATGACTTAATATTTTTATGACACTGTTCTACATATTTTGGCAGGTATATTTCTATATCTAAATCTAAATGATAGCAGGGGTGTATGGAGACTGAAGGCAGCTGAGGAGTAAAGGACCGATTGACTGCAAGATTATTTTGTTTGCTGCTGTTGTACATCTACCTACCAGTGACAGGGCGCATGTCACTTTTATAAGGCTAAAAGTTGTATCCAGTAGGGATGTATTGAGAACGGTTGTGATCCCAGCTGCAATTTTTTTTCTTCTTCTTTGTATATTTATTTGACATTTGTTCTTGTTTCAACTTTTAGCCTTATAAAGTAAATATGCATCTCTATTCTCAGTGTCACCTGTGATTTGCATTATCAGGTTAATTAACTAGTATTTTGAATACAAGGGACTTCAAAATGCTCTCACTATGCACTACATGCATGTACCAAGCTTCCGGAAACTGAGTAGTCATCTTGTGAGAGGCTAGCTAAGATGATGTGAGCTAATGCCTACTCGTTCCTTTCACAAAAGGCTAGCTACGGCCAGGGCCGGCCCTGGGGTAAGCCGAACAAGACTTAGGGCTTAGGCAATCTTCCTCTGCTAGGGCAACTCTCTAGGCTCAGCATGATTCCACCAAAGATCAGTCACAAATGACCACCATGACAGCTGATAATAAGAATCAAGAGACAACCAAAATTAGCTCCGGATAGAGCAATCCAACCCTCCGGGCGGGCCGGCCTTGGCTATGGCCATCAGATATAAACATCAAACTTACACAAAATATCAAACAATAATATTTGACAAAACCCTAATCAGCCTATTTTCAAGAGAAAAAAGAAGGAAGGAAATTCCTTACCGATCAGGTCCTTCCTTTTACTAATACCCCTAGAATTTTTTGGGCTCTGTGTTAAGCCTCTCAGGAGCCTTTAATCCACCCATAGCCTAATGCTACCTAAGGGTTTCCTTGCTATATATATGATGTCCATGTCAGTTAGAGATTTTTTGTTCACTTTGGACCCGGAAAAAGGAAATTAGAACTTCAACTTGAAAGTAGTAATATTTTGATTTCTTTATCTTTTTATATTATAGAATTATAAAGGTTCACTTAATGTGAGGTTAATTCAGTGTTTAGCGTAAATCATGTCATATATAACTACAGCTAAAGGTAATTCAAATTTAAGAAAAATGTATAATTTAGAATGTGAGATGCACAACTAACCTCACTTCAAGTAGTAAGAAAATATTACAAGGTTGTAACTACATTGTACCTGTCCGAGCTCTCTAGCCTACTGGTATTAGAGCGGACATCCGGAAGGGCTGGCAAGGTTGGAGCCCCCCAATCGTGTGTGCGTGTGCGTGGGATTTAAAAAAAAAAAAACTACATTGTACCTACTTGAAAAAATATCAAAACCCGTATCATGTATCTATATCCGTGTCTGTATTTTTGTGCAAGAGTTGTAAAGATGGAGAGATGAGATGATTAATAGGGCATGCAAGGAATGGGTCCAAGAACTCCTAAACGAACAAGAAGCAAAATAGGAGTGTAACTTTACTTCACCAATATTAATTAATGATACCAGCCAGCTACGTACGTACCATGCAAGATATGACACACATAATGCATGTCCCCACCCACCAAGTTGCATGCTCAAAGTTCTGGATATTAGATAGTTCATTCTATATTTTTCATAATTTTGTTTTAGATATCAATCGAAATTTCTGCTTGGGGGAGTGTGTGTTGCATTTGCAAATGCATATTGCTGAACTTCTAATCTAATTGGAGTTCATAGTTAGGAGGCATATAGCTGCAGTTGCAAATGCATAAATGTACTCAATATTTGAAGTTAACCTAACCATAAAATATATATATGTCCACAGAAACATGACTTACTGATGCCAATAACATTTGCAACTAATAATATAATTATTCAGGTACTAGAAAGATATTGGAGTATGTAAATATTCTCAAATCCTCTAAACAGAAGAAGGAATTAGAAACATGACTGTTATTTACAAACATATATATATATATATATATATATCTATATATATCGCTCTATCTATTAATTACATGAGTTCACTGACGAGATTGTCAGTTCTAAGTTCAGTAGTTCTTTCTTCTCGGGTGGTTCTTCACAACAAGTGGATATTTCTTGTAAGGCGTCGACGATGCTTGATCCCCCCTGATCACTTGTTTCTTCGCATCCTTTCTCCGTGTGGTAGTAGTTAAAGGAAGACAAACTAAGGTTGCAATCAGTTCCTCCATGAGGACTAGGCATTAATGGGTTTGCAAAGCTTTCCTGAAACTGCATGAACATACATTTTTTATACTGAAATATAAGTTGAAGTTTAATTTGAACACCAAGTGATAATTAACAACAACAAAGTGATCTTTTATTCCAACTAGTAAATGCACGTACTTTGTACGTATAATAACATATAATAAGAATAATATCCAATTACAGTAAAATATCTCTTCTAACTAGTGGGGGGTATTCTTCTTGTGGGATGTATTCTTCTTGTTTGGTTGAGTTCGATTCCACATGTTGAATATATATAATAAATTTAAATCTATTTAGATTTATTTTAGGCTTAGTAAGTTATGCATGTAATAATAGTGTAATCTTTGACCATATTTTGACTAAGATATTTTCTTCTTCATTTAGATTGTGATTAGATTTTATTTCTTTTTTAAGCAAAATAGGCCTATACTATAAATTTTTTTTTCTCTCTTCAAATACCACTTTTAAAATTGAGAATTGCTCTCTAAATTGCATTCTCTTCACATTGGTTATCCCCTACTTCGTTTCGGCGACGTACCACCCTCATCGGTGCATTTCGCAAACCAACTTCGTCAAATTCACTTCTGTCAAGCTAGGTTGAATTGTAGGAAGATACATGCATATAGTACTTTTTCTGCATCATGATCAATTTTGTTTTTTACAACCTAAATCCAAGTTCATTTAGTACTACTAGAAGCCCCTTTAACTAACATCTTATCATTCTCCAAACAATTATGCTATTTGGCTCCCAAAATTTTTGGGTGGTATCATCTCCCATTATGTGGCATCTGACATGGCAAATGACATGACAGTTGACATATCATTTTTTAACCAAAAAATTAATTACCCAAAAAAATTTATTGATAATGTTAATGCTAATTTTAATTTAATGTTAATATTAATTTTAATGTTAATGTCAAAATTAATGTTAATGTTAATTAATGTTATTGTTAATATTAATATTAATATTCATGTTAATTTTATTAATACTAATTTAATATTAATTTTAATGTTAATGTTAATGAAATTTTAATTTAATGTTAATGTTAATATTAATATTAATGTTAATGTTAATATTAATGTTAATTTTATTATTAATATTAATTTTAATATTAATGTTCATGTTAATTTGATGTTAATATTAATTTTAGTATTAGTTTTAATGTTTAAGTTTGCCATGTCAATTGTCATGTCATATGTCACATAATGGAAGATGGTATCACCCAAATTTTTTGGGAGCCAAATAACATTTTTGTTCTCCAAAAACTAGTGTACCCATTTGCCTATGTCGCATATGAGTTTATGTCGCATTTTTTTCTCAATTGACACCATTTCTAACTCTTTCTCATCGTCCATCATATCTTTCAAGGTATTGCTACTCAAGCAACACATCGTCGTCGTCATCATCATTTCAGCTGTATTATATATAGACATTTTTTAACGAAAATGCTTTGTTGTCCGTGGGCTTGGACCGCAGTCCTGGCCCGCGGGCCACTCTATTGCCCCCCTCCCTCCCCCCCCCCCCCCCCCCCCCCGGTAGCTTCCGGACCCACCCGTCTCGCTCTCCAATTAGAAGGCGACACGTGGCCCGCGGACCAGGACTACGGTCGGACAATGTAGCAGTTAGATTTTGTAGATGTTTAGTCGCCAGTTAGTTGCTGATATAGCGACTAATTGTGGTCAGTCGCTATATCAGTCGCTAATTTGCCATATTTTTGTAGTGTTTTTTTTAATTACTCAACAGTACTCCCATTCATAAACCATATGTTTGTTCTTGAAAAAGAAAACAAGTATAGATGTTCACAAACCTGCTCAAGTTGCTCAAGTTGGTTGGGTATTTCTTCTCTCACAAACAGTGATCTGTGTACAACCAATAATCAAATCCTTCAGATTAATATCTTCATTTAAAGAGACAACTACAGGAAACAACTATATATCACAGAAGAAGATTTAAGTTTTGGAGTTCCAGAACCAGACCTCAAGTTCAGCTGTGACTCATTGCAGTAAGTTTGAGAAGTACATGCTTCTGCGTCGGCTGCAGTGTAGTGTATTCCTTTCTTCTTGTAAGAATCTCTGGCAGAGAAGAAGACATTATAGTTGTGGTTTGTGCTTCTGTACATCTGCGCTAGAGGAAAAACTAATATCAGTCCTGAAGTGTACACAAAGTTTTTATATTGTTGGGAACGAAGCACGGAAACCGTTCCCTCAAACCAGAAAGTCCTGCGAGAGAATCGAGCAAAAAACACACAAACCAAAAACGCCAACCCAAACTGGAGACACAGAAATTTTTACGTGGAAAATCCTTACGAAAAAAACTACGGAACGATCGGAGTCAAACTCTAAAGAACCTCCACTAATGGAATAAAGAGAATATACCCTTTACAAGCTCCTCCCGATGAGTCCTTTGGTAGACTTCAACATATTATCAATCAAAGCTGTTAATTACTTGAACAATGTATGTTTGACACATCAAATCAAAAGATGGATCACTTCTATATATCTTGATGTCTAGTAATAGAAATTCGCTATAATCATGGGTGGACCCAATTTTTTTTTTTTCATATATAATTTTTTTTTTTTTTGTAAATTTTTGTGAGTCAAGCTATACTTAGCCCATCCTAATCCACTCTAGCCCACCCCAGCTCAGGTTCTGGTTCCGCCCTTGGCTATAATTATCACTTGTATCTTTACATTTGGCCTCCTAAAATTTTCTTCTGACCAAAATTTCTGATTCAAAACTAACTAATATCAAGTACTTTGTGATCCAATCGAGTCCTAAACCTCCGCATTTTTGTCCTACTACTAAATACACCTTAATCTACATCACACATTTTCGCAACTGATCGTGCTGAAACAGAAGAAGGGAGCGAACCCGAAGTGAATGCTCAGTCTTAGCGATAACTACGTTGAAATTGTAATAAAAGTATGTACTATATACTTACCAAAACATAGATTTATTGAAAATGAGTAAGAACTGCACACATGCCCAGAGAATCACCATATATATATTTGACTCTAATTTTAATTAGAAGTTAATGTAGTTATAATACCTGTAAATGGCTTTTGACATGAAATATGCTCAATCCCTTCACACCCATCATCAACAGAATACGCTTCGGTGTAGCTTCTGCAAATTTAATTAATTACATGAAAACTAAGAAAGTTAGAATTAATTAAAGCTTATTAATTTGAAAGCTCAAGAATAAAAGAATTAACCTAGCTATACTTAAGATTTATCCTCGGCTTTTCATTCAGTATCCTATAATGGTCATCTTCAACTTATTTTATATAATAACTAGACTTAAAATTGTTGAATTAATTTTGAGCAAATATTGATGTTTATATATATATATATATATATATATATATATATATATATATATATATAATTTTTTTTGATTTAACATGTTTGTTAACTTGTTTGGGCAAAACACCTGTATCTTTCATTGAATCCTCGTACGATCCTGCAGTATAATTTTTTGAGAATATTTAGAATAATCTTACATAAATGATATAGTTATTATTGAATGATTATATATAAGCATACATATATAGTTGGATAATTAATCCAATACCCTTAATTATTTTAGAAATAATTACACTCATAAACATTAATATACCTAGTAATTAATTACCTTTTAATTATAAGGAGAATGAAAAACAGGTAAGGTGCTCTTTCTCCCCTCAAATGCAATATTTTCTGTTGAATTGTTTCCATCAAAGTGCACAAATTATGTTTTGAAACTTCTTTGGACAGTACATATACATAACATAAAGAATAGATGATGATTTTTTTTTCCCTTTTCATTTTCTAAGTTAATCCTATGGTATCCTTTGATTATTTTTTCATCGTCTTTTTTTTTTTTCAAATTAATTATAACAACCTAGTCTATTTATCCTAGAAAATTAAAGAAGAAGAATATATATAATTAGTACATCAATTGTAACTATATGATGACTATATATACCTAACTTTTCATGACTTCACCTTACTCTTATCTACAATTTATAAGATCATCTAGGCTTTATTAATAAATAAATAATTAATATATAAGAGATCTAGATGATCAAGCATATATATATATATATATATATATATATATATATATATATATATATATAACTATATATTGCCTAAATTAACTTACTTCTTTCTCCCCCAAGGCTGTGAACGGCCTCGACGAAGCGGCGGTGTAGCTCCTCGGTCCACCGCAGCCTCGGCGTTTCTGATCTGGTGTACTGCCTCACCCCTCTCCTTCCACAGCTCTTCATCATGATCAGTACTAATTGTTCATGGGTTGCTGCTAGCTCCAATATTTGTACTACTAGCTAACTACTAGAAAACCTAGCTATAGGAAGAGTTATTACTATTTGTGAAGGAGAAGTATGAACTTTATGACCAAGTCCAGTCAAACATGCTCACTCTTCTCCAAAACTTTGAACAAAAACCCTAACCTTGGGATATTTTGGAAAAAAAGTAGGATGAAAAAAAATGAGAGTTTGGTAATAGTTTGGCAATATTATTCCTTAATTGGGCTTCACTAGCTGTGGACCAACTTTGTAGATATATATATATGTACCAGGAATTAATTAGTGGTTTACTCATCATCTACAAAGTGCTTAATTTATTAGGTAGATATAGATACCTCATATGTATGTACATTCCAACCATCTTTGAAAGAATGATCGAGTCATGAGTTTTCTTCTTGGTGCATGTTTCTTCAAGAGAGAGAAATAATTTCATTATTCTAATGCTTACCTAACTTTGAAATCATGCATGCAGCAAACAAAATATATTCACCATCTTCAAACAGAAAAATGCATGCATGCTGTTTGTAGTGATATTAATTGTGGCTAGCTGTCCAAGCCGCGGTTCCACAGAACCGATCGTCCTCGCTAAGACATGATGTCACGCAAGCCTAGACTGCATGCTAGAGCAAACCAAATATTTGAAACGGCCGATTAGAAGCTATGCGACAGAGTTACACAGAAGTCAGCAACGGAAGAAAATCTGAACAACACAAATATAAGAAAATAAAATCATATCTTTATTGATAATGCAGTAGAATTACAAATGCACGAGGCCAAGATTACAATAATTGAAGCTCACAATTTCCCTGAATACATATTACTCAGCCCTCTCTCTCTCTCTCTCTCATCTCTCAATTACAAAAGATCCTGCTTCGGGTATACAACTGGAAGAAGGCGATGTCCGACAATACATTACGTCCCGTATAGGTCAAGACTTCAACACGGCCGCACGTCTCAGAACGCCAAGAAACAGGGCCGGCCCTGAGCTGTTGGGGGCCCGAGACGAAACTTCCAAAATGGACCCCCATACATAATAATAAAAAGTATAAATAAAACAAAAATTTGTTGTAGTCAAGAATTGAACTAAGGACCTCTTAAATATAAGTCTTGCATTATAACCACTACAACACAATATTTTTTGTTAAAAAAGATACATGATACATATTAGTTCTATTATAGACAGTTCTATATTGGTGTCCTCTTTCGTCAGGGGGTCCTGTACCGTCGTCCGGCCTGCCCTGGGCCAGGACCGCCCCTGCCAAGAAATTCCAGGCCTCGGCGCGTCCAAGCGAGCTTTGCCTCCAATGAACAAGTACCTATAACTTGCATGCAAACTGGTGGATATCAATACACAACCGTACTGGTGGGGGACATCTCTCGCCCACCCATACAAAAACAACACATTCATTTAGTGAGTGCAAACTTATATATATATATATATATATATATATATATATATATAACCGTATATATTTACTTAATTTCAAGAAAGAACAACCAAGGTTAGAATATATATTGGATTCGGGTTCTTGAGTCAATTGGAACTACGTAATCATGCATGAAAAAAACATGTATATATATTTTTTTATGTATACAGTACTATTGAATATTTCTGCAGGCCAAACAATGTATAAGGCCCTAGTCATTTTCTTAAAGTGGAATTTGTACAATTTGAAAGATCAGTGAAGGATTAATTTGCAGATTCGATGGGTAGCTGAAGAATCTGTGGAATTGACATATACTATTAATATTTTTGGTCCATATTATCAAAGTTCAGAAGTCTAAGCTAATTAGTACTGTTTCTACAATAGCATGCAATGCACAAGAAATAATCTTATTGATCGCTATCACAATCCATATCAGTACTCATCAGCAAGTATCTGGCCCTCCGGCGCAAGCCAATTTGCTCTTGCTAGCTAGCTTTAATTTGCATATTTACTTGATTAAGACTACTTACTTTTCATATATATATATATATATATATATATATATATAACATTGAGTTTGATATGTTGGCTTGTATATTTTGGATATAACAGTCTTTTAAGTATCGAATGTCAGCAACATGCAGACCAGCATATATATATGTACTAGTTATTTTTACGTGCGTTGCATGATAAGAAAAAGAAAAGAAAAAATTCTACTTTATGACTGAAATATAAAAACTTAAATTACGTTAGAATATTCTAAATATAATTTGACTATTTTTAGTTATGTTTTATAATAAATATATTTTTAAACCTTTGGATATGTGTTATCTTAGATAATATCATTTAGTTAGTTCTAAATATAATTTAAATTCTAAAATATTTTAGTATTTATAAATATTCACACAATTAGCAGGATTTTAGGTCTTAATCAGGGCCGGCCCTGGCCCAGGGCGACCGCCCAGAGCCCCATGAAATTTGGGGGCCCAAAAAAATTAATTTAACTGTATATATATATTAGTAATCTTATATTGAAAATAGAATTAATATATAATATGATCCTTCTTTATCACAAAATATTTGTGGTGTAGTGGTAGTTTGTTATACTTGTACACAAGAGATCCTAGGTTCTAGCCTTGGTTGTATCATTTTTTAGTTCCATTTTTTTATATGGGCCCTATTTTAAAAATTTGCCTAGGGCCCCCATTAACTCAGGGCCGGCCCTGGTCTTAATTTTAGTTTAAACTACGTGACAAAATAACTATCGTTACGGAACTTTTTTTTTTAAAAACGAAAATGATTGATGAAATACGCACGGCTTAGACGGCTCAATCTTGAGCCGTTTTGAAGCCCCCTTATCTTAGTAGAGATATATATCAGAAATATCAACGGCTAATTAATTAGAAAATTCAAAAAAAGAAAAGCTTGTTACCTGCACTTGCAACCACAAGGTTGGTATCTTGATATTTAAAGTGGTCAAGTAGTACTGGAACCAAATTCTTGATTCTCGCCATAAATTTCCACAGGAGAGCTAGCTATTCCTCATCCTCCTCATGTCAACGAAAGCCGGTGCCAACCCCCGGACCACTCCATCCATTCTCGTCCTCTTGATTCTTGATTTGCCGTGTCCCAAATCACTACACTTCTACTGTTCCAGCTGACCCTTTTGAAAGTTACATCAAAAATCCAAACACGAGAAAGCGTGCACCGTCAATCAACACGTTTTCATCCCGTTCGCATTTGACACGTTTGGTTTTCTAGCACCAGACGCTGTGGAGCTTCTTAAGAGAGTCCAAAAAACTTATGCACGATAATATCATGTCTTCCAGGTCTATGGATGTAGTGTTTAAGAGAATTGGTTTTGCCATCCAAAAAGTGCTGGCGGCATAGTTTATTGTCCGCTTCTCATCTATTTCGGTGTTTAAAAAAAAATGACGACGCATGAAGAATTAATCATGAATTGTACAATATAATTAGACCAGTTCTAGCTAGTATTAATTAATTAAGTCATGACAATGCGCAATGTACGTACATATCCTTCTGTAAGCTATAATAATATATATTCATAGTAGACTAGCTCGGCCTTACAGAAACACTTGCTGGTCTGGATGCTTGAGAAATTAAAGTGTTTCTCTAATTAAACATATACTTGTAACTAAATTTTGCATGAAGTATTATTATTTTGAATGTGCCTAACATCTCTCTTCATAAAATAAATAAGAACAAGTTACTACAATATTCACTTAGAACTACTAACTTGGCTAAATTTGGGTGCAAAGTGCAAAGCCGCAAAGTGCTTCTTTATAGAAAAGTAAGGCTGGACTCAAAGTTTGTTCCTACTAAGAATTGGTTGGTCACAATCATGAAAGACAAAAAGACAATTGGAAGATGAAAAACGTGATACTAGCTAATGGCCAAGAATATGTGTACTACTTTTTTCATATGTGAACCCATTATTAATGTCTTCCAAGGATTTCCCTTGACCAAGCTTTACAAAGAATATATTAGTCTCTAATTTGTAATCATTCTCCCTGTTATTAGTATACTAGTGGATAAGCCGTACCATAATTGTACGGACACGAACAGCAGATTCGACAGCCGAAGGTCGTTCCATCTCTGCTGCTTCTTCTTTCCGGAGACTGATCCGACTGGACCACCACCTGGAGAAGGGTCGAGTGACTTCTCTCCTGCCGAAGAATGCCTCCCGGAGATCCTCCGTGGTAACCTCACCGCCGCCGGCTACTCCGGTTCGTATTACGGGTCGAGGCTCACGGCGAAGCCGGAGTTCCGGTTCTCCGCGGCGGAGGGGAGGCCCTGCTGCCGCCGCCTCCGCCGTCGTTCGGAGGGACGCGAGGGAGAAGTTGGGATGCTGGGATGAACGTGAGGGAGAAGTTGGGACAACTTGTCCTTTTATTTATGTGGTAGAACAAAAAACAGTGGGTTATCTATAATCTAATATTCTAAAAGCAAAAATGAGCTTTAGAAAGAGGGACAATTTAGTCCTTTCATCATCGTTGAACCAAAGCACATGGATCGTACCAAAAAACCATTGTGCTTTATATTATAGATATATAGGGGAATCGATGATGTTCACTTGTATATAAAAATTTATTATAAGATATATTAGTTTTTTTTGGCAAATGTTAAGGGCCACCCCAAATTACTAAGGGCAACCAACTTAAATTTTTTTCAAAAATTACAAGTTTGCCATTTTCAGATACTAAGGGCCACCAAGTGTTTTGTCTTTCTTCTTCCTTTGTCTTCTTCCTCCTTTCTCAATTCCCAAACCACTTTTCTCAATCCCCACCTCCATTGTTGTCCCCACCTCCTCCATTGTTGTCCCCACCTCCACCATTGGTGTCCCCTCCTCCATTGTTATTGTCCCCACCTCTATTGAAGTTCCATATCTTCGGTAGTTCTCTACGCCTGTACGAAGACAGGACTGCAGTGCTCGACCTATAGTCCTGTGAAAGGACTGGACTTTAGTCTAGGCCTACAGTCTGGTTAAAGGACTGGACTTTAGCCTAGGGCTGCAGTCCCCCTTTGACAGTAGGTTATGCTACTTCATTTTTTTCAAAAAAATGGCCTTCAGTGCCTGCAGGGTGGGACTGCAGTCCTTTGTGCAGAGTGGTGTCACCCTTTTTAAATATGCAAAGTGAATTTATTCGATTCGACGAGTCGAAGCATCGGGGATTACCGACCGGCGTAGCTCTGGTTGCGGCCGAGTTGGAGGGAGGACTCATCGACGATCCTGACGGCCGGTCCGAGGACAACGGCGGCGAGGGCGTCCGACAGGCAGGCCGCGGCCGTCGATTTGCCGCTGCATGGCTGCCCGCACATCACCACCAGCACCATACTTTGGTTGGTGGTGAAGACGACGGTGGAGATAAATTAGGGTTTTCGACTGTGGGTTTAATCAAGTTCGCCGGGAAACTGAAGCCCCCTCCCGCAGCCCCCTCCGCGCGCCTTCCTCACGAAAATGAACCAAAGCACAGATTTACCTTGCCGGAAAGTTCGCCGGGAAACCGAAGAACTATCTCCAGACCCCCGAAACACCCCACCAGCAAGAGAGGCTGCGGGAGGAGGAGGCGCGCGGAGGGGGCTGCGGGAGAAGGAGGCGCGCGGAGGAGGGGCCCTTAGTAAAATGGTTCATTTTAGATTGCCCTTAGTAAAAACAAAAGTGTAGGATGGTTGTCCTTAGTATGTTGGTAGCCCTTAGTAAAAAGGGGGTGGCCTTTAACATTTGACTTTTTTTTTCTTATTTGGTTGAGTTTAATTTTCCATTTTGAGTATATATAACAAATTTTAACTTTTTCAACAATGTTTCTACATAATCTAATTTTTTTTTAAAAAAATAGTTAATGATATATACGATTTAGATGGCTCAAATTTAAGCCGTTTTAAAGCTCTTTCATAATGTAGATATATATTATTATTATTTTTACTTGTTTGTGCATGACGAACAGTATACCACTAGTGGTTTGAATACCAATTTTCAAGGCAATGCGCGCTGGTCATTGTTTTGAACATTCTACATTCTGATGGCTATGTGTATGGATTGATGACACCTATGTGATTAGCAGATATCTTGCTCTAAATGATGTGACAGATGATCAAAGCCCCCACTACATTGTCTTTAGGGTTATGTCGTTCTAGGGTCTCTCTAATATTAGAAATTTGTGGTTACGTCTCTATATTGTCTAGAAAGACTCCTCGTTAGATTCTCGCATTTTGTACTAAAAGATTATATATATAAAATATGTTTATTTTGTTCCCAAATAATAATTTTATTCCTCTTCCTCCCTCCTTTTTCGGCTGTTTGGGTTGCGTTCGTCGGCGAGAAGGAGGGGAGTGGTCGGAGCCGGCGAGGGAGGAGGAGGGGGGGGGGGGGGGGGGTGGGGGGTCGGGCAGGGGGGTGGGGGGGGGGGAGGGGAAGGGGGGCGCGCTCGCCGGCGAGGAGGAGCATGGGGGGTGCGCTCATCGGCGAGAGAGGAGGGGGAGGGGGTCGGGGCCGGTGAGGGAGGGGTCTGGGGCGGGGGGGCTGGGGGCTCGCCGGCGCCGCCGGGGGGGGGGGGGGGGGGGGGGAGGTTAGAGGGGACAGGGACATTTTAGGTATAAATTTTTTAAAATTTGACTAAAGGGTCCTAATTGAGCGGATTTGTAAACTAAGGAGGGACAAACTGTCAAAAAATTCTAAAAGGTCTTTCTACGCAAAAGGCGTATATTTAACGAGGGATTTTTTGCACTTTATCCAAGATTTGGATATTATTCTGACGGTTGATTTGGATTGGTCGTCCAAAATAGAAACATAAACATAAATTTCGAATATTATACTAGACCCTAAAACTAAATGTCAATTTTAAATATATTGGAGGCATAAACGAAATTTAAAGGTTGTCCAAATCAACTGTTTGGACGATATCCATACTCTCTTTTGAACAATATGAAACATAAACGTAAATTTTGAATATTGTACGGGACCCTAAACTTAAATAATGTTTCTCATCTTTACTTAGTAACTATTTTTGGCCTTAAGTCCACCAAATAAACTTCTTTCTCACCATGATAGTTAAGAATGTATATGTATTCTTAGCAATAAAGACCATTCATGTTGCTTCTATAGGTAAGTGTAATAAAATGGACAAGTGGTAATACTTGAAATATGGAATATATATATATATATATATATATATATATATATATATATATATATATATATATATATATATATATATATATATATATATATATATATAGTTCCGCTCCGCTCTAATAGGCTTGCAAGCTTATCTTATGATACATTGTGGGGTTATATTTAACGGTGGGTTCCGTAGGTATATTTATTACGTTGGATTCAAATGATTCCTTTCAATAAATGATAAAAGAAATTTTTAATTCTATCTTAATATTCAAATAAGGTAAGCTTGCAAGCCCATTAGAGCGGAAATATATATATATATATATATATATATATATATATATATATATATATATATATATATTAAAATCAAAGTTCGAGTCGAAGACATCCAGTCGGTTTTGGTCCGGGGACCCGTGTCCACTAACACACACCCAGTCGACCTCCGTGGGACTCGATCTCTTGACTTCATCCCTAAATGCCAATGGTCTTTTAGCCACTAGGCTACAAGACCATTGGCATAAGATAGATTAATATATATAACAATTAAAGATATTAGTTGAAGAACTGTTACGTTAGAGGTAAGCCCAAACGAACTTGATTGAGAGTATAAAGAATAATTTCATGACATTATTTTAGAGAGGACATGAGCATTAATAAAGTGGTTTAAGCAAAATTGAAGAATAATTAAGGACTCAAATAAAAAAAAATTCTATGACCGACAAAAAAGAGAGGACATAACCCCAAAAATTACTCCTATAGCTCAGTAGGGCATATATACCTTAATTTCCCCTCACTTTCAAAGAAGCAAATCATTAGATTATCAAGTACCTACAGTCTTGCTTTGTTGGATTCATGTGATAGAAGTGTGAAAAGGAACATTATGCTTAGTAAGTCAATGGTTGATAAGAATTTTGTGGCCTTCTCTTTTGGGTATTCTACAGCCTTTAATTAGTAGGTTGGGGGTTCTAGGTTAGGTTAGGTTAGGTTAGGTTAGGTTAGATATGTGTTCTACAGCTTGCCTTTGTGTCAATATTCTAAGATTGGGGCTATTGAGTTGGCTGTAGTTGTAGGCATTTGGGCATATATATGCCATCAAGTTGCTTGGCACTTTTTTGCTCTTAACACTAATTATAGGCTAATAATTAGCATGAGTTTGTAGTTGTGGTCAGGGCTGGCCCTGGGGTAAGCACTTAGGCAACCCTTCTGATTAGGACAACACTCCAGGCTTCTAATCTCCACCTCTCCGCTAATAGTGCTTTCGTGTGTTGGGAACGAAGCGCGAAAATCGTTTCCCCAAACCAGAAAGTCCTGCGAGAGAACCGAGCAAAAGCATACAAACCAAAAATGCCAAACACAATCGCAGACACAAAAAATTTTGACTGAAAAATCCTTGCGGAAAAAACCACACGATCGGAGTCCAACCCTGAAGAACCTCCACTAATGGAATAAAGAGAATACACCCTCTACAAGCTCCTCCCGATCCAACACGGATCACCACAACTCACTTGAAAGAAGAAATTTTTTGATTGCGGACTCCGAAGAACAAGAGATGCCGAAAAATTATTCGAAGCAATCTCTCATTCACAATAGTCCTTAATCCTCTCTCTCTCTCTCTCAAAGATTGTAAAGAACTCTTGTTTTTGAGATGATTTTACAATTAGCATGCACCACCCTTTAATAAGCCCTTGGTAATCCATACATAGAAGGCCAATATATATGGAAACTTTCAATATGCATCAATCATATATTTAATGGAAATCCAATCATAATTGGCTTGCCATAATTGGAAACTCAATTATATGGAAAGCTACTATATGAAGGGTCCAATCATAAATATATGATCAAAGTAAATATGGAAATCCAATCATATATTTCCTTACCATATATGTTCCAAAATAGGATCCATGCACTCCCCATGCACTCCCCGAGCTTCTCCGACACACGGATGACGCTCGTCGCTCTCCGGGGTATTCTCCACATAGGTTGGGAATTCCACCCACTCTAGCAAATCTCCCCCTTCACAACTAGGTGGAGGAACTCATCATCCCGACAATCCACCTGCAGTACTCAAACTTCCCCCTTGGTAGAACCTTCGTGAGCATGTCCGCTCCATTGTTATCAGTATGGACCTTCTCAAGCATCGCGTCCTTCTCAACCACATCTCGTATCCAATTATACCGAGTCTCAATGTGCTTGGACCGACTTTGAAATGTCTGGTTCTTCACAAGGTGAATGACACTCTGGCTATCGCAAAGCAAAGTATACTGCTCTTGCTTCAGCCCCATTTCCTGCAACAACTTTTTCAACCACAGCAACTCCTTGCAAGCCTCCGTCGCCGCAATGTACTCTGGCTCTGTCGTCGACAAGGCAACACACTTCTGCAACCGCGACTGCCACGATACTGCTCCTCCGGCAAACATTATCATATAGCCCGAAGTCGATCGTCTCGAGTCTACATCTTCAGCCATATCAGCGTCGGTATATCCAACCAGCTTCGGCTCGTCACCACCAAAATAAAGTCTCCAATCAGTAGTGTCGTGAAGGTATCGTAGAATTCACTTGACCGTACTCCAATGTACCCTTCCAGGATTTGAAAGGTACCTGCTAACTGTGCCAACTGCATGAGCGATGTCTGGCCTCGTACACACCATAGCATACATAAGACTTTCCACAGCTGAGGCATATGGAACCCGCTCCATATCTTCTTTTTCGTCCTCGGTAGATGGACACTGCTCCTCAGTGAACTTAAAGTGAGCCGCAAGGGGGCAACTCACTTTCTTCGACCCGTCCATACCGAAACGCTGAAGTACCCGATGAATGTACTTATTTTGGGACAAGTGTAGCAACTTGGACTCTCTCTCTCGGCTGATCTCTATCCCAAGAATAGTCTTTGTTGTATCCAAATCCTTCATAGAGAAAGTCGCGCCCAGTTGGCGCTTCAACTCCGCTATCCTAGTGACATTCCGACCCACTAATAGCATGTCATCTACATAGAGCAATAAAACAATAAAATTATCATCGGCAAAATACCTCACAAATACACAGTGATCCGACGTCGTCCGTGCATAGCCATGCTCCCCCATAAATGACTCGAACTTTCTGTACCACTGCCTCGGAGCCTGCTTCAGACCATACAAAGCTCTCCCTCAACCGGCAGACCAAATGTGACTTGCCCTTCTCACAGAATCCCTCTGGCTGCTCCATGTATAACTCCTCCTCAAGGTCACCGTGGAGGAATGCCGTCTTCACGTCCATCTGCTCGACCTTGTAACGCCCCAGTCCCAAAATACGTATAGGACTAGGATACGGTACATGCCAGCAACACTTCACCAATGGGCCGAAGCTCAAAGTAAGCCCATTAGCGAAATACTTAAGCTGTAAATCATGACAATCAACCCAGAGTATAATACAAGTCACAGGTACACAGCTAATCTCATCCACACAGAAAATAAGTCACGAGATATCAAGTCCAATAAAATGATACTAATAAAGAAATCTGTCCAACATGAAATATGAAAGTAACTGTACGGATAAGACATCCCGAAACCACAGTAAAAGAAATAAATAATCCACTACATGTCCACTAAAAAGAAAGAAAATAAAATAGCAAGCCTATGAATGAAGAGACATGTCTCAAGAGAAGTCTTCAGCCACTATCTCGTCCTCCTGTGAAGGTGCGTCACCAGTCTCCACTCCAGAACCATAAACCTCCGGGTAGTCCTCGTCTCTAACTAAGCCTGAAGAGATCACCAGGTCCTCAGAGGACTAGCAAGACACATAATATATAGCCTACTGTACAGTAAATAACATGCGAGAAAATAGGAAATGGTACAAGAAACAATATGAGACTAAAGAATAAGTATAAATGGCATACCGTCAAAGATAGTGCTATCAAGCGTGACTAATAGTAAGTCGGGGTAACCGCAGCCCGATGGGAGCTCACAGTCCTATAGTCAGTAGCCGATGGGGAATCTCTAACTATAGTAAGGCTCATCCGTACTCGATGGGAGCTCACGAACGAGGTGGTCAGGTATAGTCACGTCTAATAACAGGTCAGGGTTAAATCAAACGATCATAACCGGGTCAAATCAATCAAGTCCCGAAAATCAGACTAAGGTCAAGTCCAAGTCAAACAGGTCAGGAGAAACATGGCACAGGCATATCAATACTATCACAAGACATGAACAAGATAGGAAAGATAGAACAAGTAGTATAGAAAGAAAAATCAAAATCTACATGCACATGTAACTAGAAAGAATTATGAGAGAAAACAAGAGAGATATGTAACAAAGCAATAAATACTGAAAATATAGGAAAGCATGTAAATACTGTAGAGTTGGCAAGGTGTACTTGCCTGGTGTAGACTCAACCACGTCTAAAATAACCTGTCAGATCAAATGTCCGCGAAAGCTGAACTCCTGTACTGTCCTCGGATGCTGAAACAGACATTGCCAACATTTCCAGAATAAGCAAAATAGCTAGGATAGGCTACCCATAAGTCCAATTCTGGACACAGGGACAAAACGATAATTTCGGATCAGAACGGTGTCCGCCGTTGGACCCGCTTTGCATCGAAAAGCATGCCAAAGTTAATGGTCTCTAAAGTTGTCAAACTATATGTCTACGAATTTGTTTTGATGATATGAACTCAATGGTATGTCCAATTTTGGATTCCGATGAGTCGTGCACAAAATCGCCCGTTGAATCGGACCGTGGGGCCCACAAAATGGCGATCCAATCAACTGTCTTGGAATTGGACCAAACTTGGCATACATGACCAGAAAAACGATATGGTCCTGTTGGCATAAGTTTTGTCTCGATCTGATGAACGTGCACAAGTAATTGGAGAATTTCGAAAAGGGCCGATACGATAATTTTCGACGGATACGCATCAAATTCGTCCAGCACACGCGACCAATTTAAATTCCGTCAAAGCCCACACGTCCGCGAAGTCGATACGCACCTTTCGATGCTTTCGGTTCGCGACCACGTCGCCTGGATTGGCGGGACGCACGTTGGCTCGAGAAAATTTAAAGTTTTAAAATTGTTTTTAATGAGTTATTCGTCGATCTTTGATGACTGATTTCTATGTGCATAGTTTATAAAATTCGAAACTAAAAGTTAGGTTCTAAAGACCTATATATTGTCTTCAAGTGTCTTTAATTAGTTTTCTTAAACTGTCGTTGGTTTGACGATGATTCGCCTCCCAACAAGGGTGTTTGGACCGACTTACGTCCTGTTTTTGACAGGTTTTTCGATAAAGTTTTCATCGATTTTCTGGACGGGGTGCTTGTCTATCACAAAACCTATCAACTGGGATCGAAACTTGGTTATATTAGCTTTCTAAAACAATTTACAGATTAAAAAATGATCCGTCATAGACGGAGATACGTACCTATGAAATCGACTCCCCGGTACACTGCTGCTGCGGCTATTCCCTGTTTTCGTGCGGGTTAGCCGTCTCCGGCGCCTCGTGCGGCAGCGTACGGTGGCTGCTGCATGTCAGGGAGGGGCGTGAGGTTGTCGGGGATGATTCCAAGTCGGGGGATCGGGTTTAGGGTTGGATTATCGATAGAAAGTTTATGAGAAACCGATAGGACTACTCGCGTATATATATATATATATATATATATATATATATATATATATATATATATATATATATATATATATATATATATATACCAAGGTTTTTGAAATCCTATTTTAGATTGATTTAAAATCCAAATTCGATTAGGTTTTTGATTGGGTTAGAGGAGAATCCAGTTTAAACGAGGTTAGAAAAGATTTGGATTGATTCGGCGAAGATTTGATCAAGGTTTGATCAAATAGAATAAAAAAAAATTTAAAACTATACTCGGGCTGGACACAGGCGCGGGGGAGGGGGGAGAGAGAACAGTGCAAAGCACTGTTCACGAATTGTTTTTTTTTCCTTTTTCTTATCTCTTTTTCTAATATATATATATAGATATATCCTATTATGCATATATATTGATATGTATATATCTAAATATACCCAATAAAATCTCAAAAAATCCCTATATTATCTATCCTCATAATTAATTTATTTAAATATCTATACATATGTATAACAACTCAATTGGTGTTAAAATCAATTAATAATATCCAATAATAATAACGATGATTATTTAATCACAAAAAATTACTTTAATAATAATAAAATAATAAAAATTGTCCCAATGGGTGAACTTTACCACACCCCTTATTTGGGTCCAGAAAACTGTACAATTTTTATTAAACATTATTTAATAATAAAATATAAATTTTTGTACAATAATAAAATAATTAAAAACACAATATAAATTTCTAAAATAAATTAAGAAATATTTGCATACACATAAAATAGGCCTACATGGTCGTCTTTGGTCCACTACATGCCTACATGGGCTTGGAATTGGTTTGGGTCCGGTTCGGGCTGACTGGTACAACCGGGTCATCTAAAAATTAATATATTTTCTAATAACTAATTAAATGATTTAAATGAGTCTTTTCACAACTTGGCTTGGTTTTTCTAGTTCGGGCATCACTATGGCTAGACCTCCCTTAGCATGGCTAATACACTAGTCAAGGCTCACTGCTACATCATCTGTGCCACAATTCCTAGACGTCTTGTGCTCCAAAACTCAACAATGGCTAAGGTCATATTTAATAATAATAATAATAAAAATACTCATAAATTCTATAAATCCTATTTAAGGTAATTAAATAATAATAAAAATTCAAAAATTCAGGGATGTTACAGACCTACAAGTCGAGACTGGCTGCCAATGCTAGCACCACCCGAATAGACGAATGCTTGATGACAGGCGAAAAGATCTCATCATAATCTACGCATTTCTGCTGTCTGTAGCCTTTAACTACTAGCCACTGGTGCTGGCTGTATACCAACAGCCTCCTCCTCTTCAGGAACCCCCTCTCCGGCATGCTCATCCTCCTGAGGGACACCCTGACCACCATCAGTAGGCTGATGATCAAGGTTGAGAGCAACTCCATGTACTGGCTCCCCCATAATTGGATCCTCTGCGATGTCCTCTGAAAACTGCTCGAAGCGAAATGACTCTAACTCAGGCAATTCCTCATCCTCAGAAGGCGTCTCGAAATCCTGAGTGTTGGTCATGGTCTGATCCTCGACGAATACCACGTCCCTGCTTCTGTAGAGCTTTCTTCCTACCGGATCGTAGTCTATAGCCAAACTCATTCCGACCGTAGCCGACAAAGACGTATCGCCTCGTCTTCGGCTCAAGTTTGGACCTCTCGTCCTTCGGTACATGTACGAAGGCCTTACAGCCAAACACTCGCGGGTGCTTGTATGACGGCTCTTTACCGTACCATACTTTGTCAGGCACATCACCCTGCAAAGGAGCACTAGGAGATAAATTAATAACATAAGCAGCTGTGAGAAGAGCCTCACCCCAATAACTGTCCGACAAGTTTGCTTCTGACAGCAAACACCGCACCCTCTCCATCAGTGTCTTGTTCATGCGCTCCGCTACACCATTGAGCTGAGGTGTCTTAGGTGGAGTCTTCTGGTGTCGTATCTCCTGCTCTCTACAATAAGCATGAAAGGGACCAATGTATTCGCCGTCGTTGTCGGACCGAACACACAATAACTTCTTGCCCGTCTCTCTTTCAACAGAGGTCTGAAACTCTTTGAAAGTAGGCAGCACCTGATCCTTGGTCTTTAAGGCATAGACCCAAACCTTCCTGGAACAGTCATCAATAAAAGTTACAAAGTAAGATGCACCACCAATAGATTTTACCTTCATAGGACCACAGACATCCGAATGAGTCAACTCGAGCAACGCCGGCTTCCTTGAACTTGGATGACTTTGGAAAGATACCCTATTTTGCTTTCCAGCTAAGCAGTGCGTGCACTTATCCAACTTTGTAGACTTGAGCCCTGGAATCACCTTCTTGTTCACCAAATAGCTCATCCTCTTCTCGCTGATATGGCCGAGCCGCCTGTACCATAACTCGGTAGACGCATCACTGACTGCGTTCACCTCCTGTGCTCCCTGTGCGCTCCCCTCCATAGAGACCGGACTTCTTGCTTCCTCTGGAAATCACCATCGAACCTCTTGAAAGCTTCCACTGACTATTTCCGAAGAGACTAAAGAATCCATTGTCATCCAACCTTCCAACGGACACCAGGTTGAAACGGATATCAGGGACATGACGAATATCTTTGAGAACAAGAACTGCACCCGTCTTCGTTCTCAAATGCACATCTCCAATGGCAACCACCTTCGACACATCTCCATTGCCCATCTTCAACACTCCACAGTCGCCTGTCGTATAAGTGGCAAATAGTGCCCTGTTGTGAGATACATGTGTAATGCCCCGCTTCGTACGGCACATTACACTGAAGCGTTGACTCAACAAGTCGCGTTGACCGAATAAAATGTATCGATGCGAATCAATACGAGAGTTACGTTGTCCCGAGTAACGCATCAAACTAAGTCGATGCGAAGAGTTGCCTTATCCCGAAAGAATGCATCGAGTGAACCGATGCGAAGCACCGCGTTGCCCCGAAGGATGAGTGCGTTGAATCGGCTCGAAGATTCTAAGAAATCGAATCGACCAAGGCGCAAGTCCGAATCGATGCAAGTATTGATTTTAGTTGGTTTCGTGTGCAGGTTATACTTTGACACGAAAATATTAGAGGTCGATCTTTTGCCATATTTAGTAAGGTGTCCGCGAAATCAAATCGACGCCTTGCGACGGGCTGAGACTTGGGCACGCTAAGGCAAATCGGACGTATGATTAAATGAAGCACGAAGTGCTCGAATGGCTAAGTCAGGAGAGTGGCCGTGCAACAAAGTTATGAAATCGAGCCGCATCGGCTCGACGAAACGACGAAGGCATATCGACTCAAGGTGACAGGATTGACTTCTTTTTACTCCTTCATACGATAAGTCAAATATATCATTGTATGCTAAGTTAACCTATCGACGCCATGGCCGTGGTCCGATCGGAGATAAATCATAGTGTGTGTCAAACACTAAGTTAGTACAATTGAAATGAAACGTGCATCATATGCACGAATCGCTATGGAACATTGGATATCGTAAAGGCGAGCGCCTCGGTGCGTAAGCCGCAAGAATATGGGATAACTGTACTCGGCGAGTGCCTTAGTGCACGAACCATACCATGCCTTCGCGTACGAGTTAGAATGGCTAGAACGTTGAAAGACAATAGGCGAGTGCCCTAGCGCGCAAGCCCCGAACATTGAACACTAAGTTATAGAACATGGAAATACGGTCGAAACGTGTCTACGTGCACAGGATAATAAAAGATGGCTTCGTTGCGAAAGAATACAGTTGTGGCATGAATGTGGCAGAACTGTCGGATATGACATGGTGCCTCGAAAGGTGTTCGAGGCCTTCGGGTCGTTCGATTGACGAGCATTGAGTTGAGGCACGATGCCATTGAATCATTGAAACGAAGTATAAAATGTAAGAACGCAGAAAGTTAACGAAAGAGACATGAGATGATAAAGTTTGAATCTCGGACTTAAGACTATGTTTGGTTGTTTGAATTTGATTGCTTGAATGATAAGGGCGTTGCATGGTCGAATGGAATGGACGAGAGATAAAATGTGATATCTCACGTGCACAGGTGTTTCCCCCAAACGGTTAAATGTCGGAGCGCCCCGGAACCGCTTGGCCTAGGAGGGAATCGAATAATCTTTGTAGGCGCACATCCTTAAACAAGATGGAAAAAGCCGCAAATGATGGTATTTGTTTTCCATAAATAAATTCACTTTATTTATTTTATACCTGAGAAAATTACAACTCTAGGAATCTAATCTAGAAGACGATTACTTTATCCCTTGGACGATGCGATGAAGAATACTCGAACTTTGAAGAACTTGGACAGCAACTGGGCAATCTCTCTGTTCTCTCTGAAATTGACTGTAGTCTCTGATGAAGATGAAGAAACTCTCTTTTATAGAGTTCAGGATAACTGTCCTTAAGCATACGCTCAGGTAGTTACTTGACGTGTGCATAACTGCAGGGACGCGTGGCAAATTCTGATGGAGACACATTAGCGTGCGGTTGAAAGTAGTGGAGCATGTTCAGGAGAGATTGATGGCATAGATGCCACGTTGCATAACTTCTGAAGAAGTGGATAACTGAGTACAGGACACGTGAGAACGTGTGTTAACTGCTCGTTGAAAATCATTCTGGATATAATTGCTGTGATACGCTGCCTTAGAAGAAGAGTCATACGCTAGCTTTGAAGGCACATGTCTTGCATACGCTTACTTGGACAACGTAGAACCATATAAAGCTGATACGCTCACATTATTGACAGGGAGTCGTATGGAAACTATACGCTCATTTGTCAAGGAGTCGTATGGAATCCATACGCTCACTTAGTTGGAAGAAGTCGTATGAGATCCATACGCTCACTTAGTTTGAAGAAGTCGTATGAGATCCATACGCTCACTTAGCTGGAAGAAGTCGTATGAGATCCATACGCTCACTTAGTATAAGAAATAAGTAGACATGTGGCATGTTTGAATAAGTAGACACGTGGCCATCATCAATCTTCTTTGATACGCCATATCTTCCAATAACTGACAAAATCTTCTCGAGCGTCGTGACTGCGGATATGATGGCTGACAGACTGTCAAAACTGACAGTAATGATGGCTTTTACATTTATGAGAAATGCTGAGCTGTCCTCGTAAAAGACAAAACCGACTCTTCGAAAACATATACGACGGCTAGTCTCCATTGGCCAGCTGTCTTTGCACGAAAGACGAAGTGTCAGATTCATCCTTTATTAAATATATGCTGTGCTGTCATCTCAGAAAATAATAAAATATTCACTGAGCGTACGGCCTTTGGATGAGCGTATGGCCTTGACTGAGCGTATGGCCTTGAGCGTATGACTTGGACTGAGCGTATGGCTTTGAGCGTATGACTTGGACTGAGTCTTATGTCAGCGTGTCATAATTTTCACACCCTACAAGACCCCCTTCAAAGTTTTTGAACTTTATGAATTTCAAAAGTTCGAAATTACTTTGAACTTTAAAGTGAGAATAAGTCCTGACACGCTGGCATGAGTTTGTTATCTTCCTCAATACCAGTGCAAATCTTTAGGGATTTTGTTTAAAGAATATTCGCCGTTTGAACTACTTTCTTTCTTCTATAAATAGGTCTTCCAAAACCTATTTTATTTCTTTACCAGAGCTTTTGCCTTCGAGAGAGAAAAGAGCTTTCAGAAACTCAAGATCTTTCTTCTTCTTCTTCTTCGTCTTCAACTCCATCTCCATTAATGGCACCCAAGATTGATGCTGCTGCGAAAGGAAAGGGGAAAGCCCCTGAAGAGTCATCTCATTCTGCCGTCGACACTGCCACTACCAAGAAGACGGCCAGTCAGCGTGTTTCACGCAGTGAACGGCCATTAAAACCTCTTTATGGTGAGGACGAAGATGATGAACAAATAACTATTCCCTTTTTAGGGCTCTGGTTAGAACAAAACTCAGAAAAACGTATCCCTCTTTAGGGTCAATACGTCAGCAAATACGCTTCCCTCTTTAGGGTTTAGCCGTATTCCATGTTTTTCGTTTTTACGAAAAATATGTTTGGAGCGTATATCTATAAGATACGCGTATTTTTGATAGAGATACCAAAATACGCTATCTTAAAAGAATATGCTATGGCAATTTGTCCCATTGAGATACGCTAACTCCTGTGTTAGCATATTTTTGATGATCATCTTGTCAACCATACGCTGATATGCTCAAACTGATCATAAACTGAACTTTAAAAACCATTCACTTAAGATAAAATCTGTTTATACGCTTAAAGAAAACTAAGCGTATACTGAACCTTGAGTCAACCATACGCTTAAGGAAAACTGATCGTATGCTGAACCTTGAATCTGCCATACGCTTAAAGAAAATTGAGCGTATGCTGAGCCTTGAGTCTGCCATACGCTTAGTAAAAACTGAGCGTAAGTTGAGCTATACGCTTAGTAAAACTGAGCGTATGTTGAGCTGTACGCTTAATAAAAACTGAGCGTATGTTGAGCTGTACGCTTAGTAAAAACTGAGCGTATGTTTAAACTTTATCATCTCTTGTCATTGAAGATTTCTAATACTTTATTCTTCATTTGCAGTGGATATTCTGGCTCAGGAAGCAGAATTTGAAGGAAGTATGGGAAATAATTATAGAAGTGATTTATCACATGTTCGTTTTCCCCAATTTGACGGACCTTCCACAAGAATAGCTCTGTTGACCAATCAGGAGGATGATACTTTGCTGAACCTGATGAGTGGATTGCTGTTACAGAGTGTAGATGGTGTTGCCCATTTGAAGCCAACATTCCTTTTTGGAGATGCTATTGATATGAACTCCCAGCCTGCTCTGGACAAAGTATCATACAGTTACTATAGCGATGGTGATGTAAATCAGCCTATGTATTTGACTGGTATGACAAAGAGTATCAACATAGCCCGTTTATTCCATTCGGGCCAACAAAGACAGATGAAGTGGGATATTACTCCATCCCGACAAGCTAAGGCTGGGTGGATTGGATATCGTCAAGGAAGGTTCCGCAGTGGTACTGAACCACATGTAACATCTCTACGAGGACTGTTACCTGCCACCATCCCTCCTGAGGACTCGGCATTGCTGAAGCCAGTCAGAGTCCCAATTTTTGCCAACAAATTTGTTCAATTGAAGAATGCCATCTACCCAAAACAGTCAATGAGGCTGACTGGTCTAGTAAATCCAGAGAACACTAGATGGACTGCTCTAGTGAGATGGATTTTGCAGAACTTCGGTGCACAGTTGAAGGCGATAGGTTTATATGATGCCATTAAGTGTACTGCTTATGGTTTCAAACCGAACCCGGATCTGTTTTTGGCATTAGCGGAGAGATATAACTATCGGACCGGCACCTTTATGACCCCAAAGGGCGAGATGGGATTCGCTCTTCATGAAATGGCATATATATCTCAGCTACCAACGGCAGATTTGTCATATGAAGAATATATCCCTTTTGTTGACAAAATGAATAAGATTTCTGCAGCCAACCCACTAATTCTTTATGTATTTGAAGAATTAATGTGTCATTACAGCATCTGTAAAGCTTTTTATAAGGGACAAGGTGGAGAGGGGGACTCCAATTGTTATTCTTCGAAGTGGATGGCTTATTTGTTTCAAGGCCGCACTGACAAAGTCCAAAAGAAGAAAAAGACCGAGCAGTATGTCGGTAAATTCAAGCCCCTGAGTCAGGCCGAGATTAACAGATTAATCCGGGAGACTAATCATGATGACATTGTCGTCGAAGAAGATATCGACAGCTACAAGGCCGGTGATAGGTTAGAAACCTATATTAAACAGGGTGGCCGAGAATTGTCCGTTGAAGGTCATCTGGCCGGTTTCATATCTCTTTGGCTGAGGAAGTTCGTAGTTCCTGGCACCTGTTCGGCAGACATGATACACAGAGGAGTCGTCTTCGCAGCAGTCCGGTTGGTTTTTGGGTATAAGATGGATCTACTAACGGCAATGACCTGCCGTCTGAATGCCGGATTAAGGGCATACACAGATAGGATGTTCGAATTGGCACGGAAGAGCCTGACGTCCTTTCCTCGGGTAGAAATGCCCTTTACATACTTGTTTGGATGGCTGCTTCTTCATTTTGAATCTCTGATGAGTGCTGGGATGGCTAGGCCAGATGACACTTTCCTTGAAAGGTACAAGCACATACCGAAATGGAGATATGATACTTTAACCGATTGCAGAACCATCTTGAACAGGGGAGAACTATGGAGCTTCACCTGTGTTCCTCCCCCTATTGGTTATGAGACCATGCCCGGGAGATTGATTGACGGCGTTGGTGCTAATGAGTTGGATGATGTCCAACATGAATGGCTAAAGAGAATCAGGCCATCTCATTTAATTTGCCGCCGTGACAACATCACATATCTAGAGCCATATCTTCCGAGCAGATTTGCTCGTCAATTTGGTTACGATCAGTTGCATGTGGGCAATGCAACGATGTGTTTTGCTCATCAAGGCGGGTTGGTTGATGGTGCCAGAGCTTGGCTATATTACATTGCCAAAGGTACAGGGGCTACCTTTTCTATGCCAGATCCGGTCAACTATCGAAGAGGAGCTAAGATATTGGCATCCTATGCCAGATTTTATGTATCAGCTAATACCTTTGATGAAAAATTTAGCATCTTAGGTAAAAGCTTTATTCATGTTGAAAAGAAATCAACCAAATCCGCCTTGCCTAGGGATTGTCACGACAAAGAAGATCCTCTGGCCACCGATGAAGTTGATGATGATGTTTTGGAAACTTTCTTCTCTGATGACCTTCATCAACCATTGCATGTGCCTATCGGGAGTGCTGAAGAAAGTATATCTATTGACAATACCCCGAAGAGGAAGAGGAGTAAAGGTGCTGCGGGTCCTGCCGCAAAAAGAGCTACTCGAGCAGAGACTCGAAGTCGCGGAGGAATTACTATTCCCGGGAATTCTCCTGTTTCTGAACGAGCCAGAGATGTTGATGAAGCAGGTAGTGATCCAATAGGCAATTATCCTACTGTTCCTTTAACCAGAAGAATAGGAAGGAAAGTAATAGTTTCAAAAACTAAATCTGTGATTTATCTGGATGCAGAGAGTCCCACCGATCGTGCTATGCGATTGGCTGCAGAAAAGCAAACTGCTTTTGATTTCTCTGTAAAGACAGAAGAAGAAAAGATTCCTGAAACTGCTGGGTCTTCTAGGCCTTCTGATATAGGCTCAGTTCCACCAATGGCCGATGATGCGCAGAAAATTAGTCCACCTGCGGTAGAGGCCGAGCATCGGACTGAAACGGCTAATGACTTACTGATTTCAGGAGAATCAGTAAAGGAAGCCACTCCTCTCAATCCAATTGTTGAAGCTTCAGAGAGCGAACAAGTTGACTATGAACCGTCGTCTCATTCTTCTGGAGAAGAAGACATGGAGATAGACGATGAATCACCGTCTAAAACACCAATCGATGCACTGAAGACCATTGGTCAACACTCAGGGTTGACACCAGAGCCGGAGAGGCATCTGGAAATTGAAGTTCAAATTCCGAGTACTTCTGGAGCGGGAAGCAGTGAAATAAATCCCGTGTCAGAAAGTACCCTGAACAGACTAAGAGCCGGATTGAATGATCCGAAGGAGACTGAATATGAACCAACTCCAGGTAATATTTTATTCATCAAAGTTTTCTCTTGTCTCTGCTTTATTATCTTTTGGTTTTGATCATGCTTCTTTTATTTCAACAGCTGTAGGAACTGCACCGGCTATGAGTTCTACTCAAGCCCCACTTGTTCAAACTGAAGTGGGTGAGGGGAGTTCCCATCTGCCGAGTTCTCCAAAGGCACTAACTTCAGCTCCAAGAATAGAAGCTCCTCCTGCTCCTTCCCCTATTATTGCAGCGACTCCCAGTTTTGACACAGGGATAGCAAAAGTCATGGGGATGTATTCAGATATTATTTATACATATCTGGATACATATTCGAGGCGACTCATGAAAGACGAGACTATGCCCTTTTCGAGTCTTCGAGAAGCGACTAGTTTCCCACGTTCAGCCTTGAGACAATCTGGTTATGAGGCTCAATGTGTCTTCTTTGAACATCTCCTGAATGATTTAGAAGCCAACATCCAAAAGTACTGGGAGACTAAAAAGGAGGATATTGAATCTCTGACTGCAGCTGAAATTTCTCAATTGGAGAATGAAGCTCAAGCTCAGCATATTGCTCTGACAGAATTCCTCGCTCAATCTTCTAAAGAGTTAATGGCAAAAGACGAAGAAATAATAAATACTCGTCAGAATATGGAGCGCTTAGAGAAGGATGAAGCGTCAAGAGCTGAGGAGCTTAGAAAATTGAGGGAAGAGTTAGCTCGTATTCAAGAGCAAATTGCCTCTGTGGAGAAAGAACAATCAAAGATTACTGCTGATCATCAATCTGAAGCTGAACGCTGTCAAATTTTACAGCAAGAGCGAGAATTAATACAAATCAATCAGATTGAAGAAACCAATCGCCGTAGTTCCATTATTGTAGAATATGACCAACGGAGGATTGGAATTGAAACATCAGAGCGAATCAAGAAAGCTCATGATGAGAAGATGAATAATGTAATCATTCGTATTCAGGAGATCATTACACCTCCTAAATAGTTCTTTTACATTTTTCATGTACTGAAATGTTTTTGAAATCCAATTGTAAGCAATATTTTGATTCTGATTAAAGAAATGAACATCTTGGCTTGTTTTCAATTCTGTGGATAACACTTTTGTAGAAAACATGTTCAGAGGTAAATAATACATGACATATTTCAATAGAATAGAATATACAAATAAACTTTGCAACTCTATCATGATATTAAACCAAAGATTTTTTTAGTTTAATACTGATTAGAGAAAACAGAATTCAGATATAAAGATATCTTTGAATTATATTTTCCATGATCTTTGGACTCGGAAATCAAAAGACGAGATATCATTTTCCTAAAATAGAAAATATGATACATACTGAGATAGAAAATTCAGAGGTAATATGGACATGATTTTCTATACAAGATCTTTATTAAAACCACTAGGGATCTAATAAAACAAAATATCAAATTCTCTGGGAAGATGATACATGGTGGAATATCAGTTTTCTCTGGGGATAACGATATCGAAATAACTTTTGTAGAGAAGAATTTTATATTTGCTGGGGAATGATGAAAATATTATACATAATATTTCTTTAAGAATTTGCCATTGATAGGCATCATCATGACTTTCCCATCCATAGAGGCAAGCTGGTATGCTCCGTTAGAGAAGACTTTGTTTATTACGAATGGGCCTTCCCATTTCGCATCAAATTTGCCTTTGCTCATATGTGTCATGGTCATAGGACGTCTGACAGTAAGGACCAGTTCTCCCTTCTGATATGCTCTGACTTTGACTTTCCGGTTAAAAGCTTTTGAGATTCGGGCCTGATACAGCTCGATATTTTGTTGAGCATACAATCGTTTTTCATCTAGAGCTTCCAACTCTTGAAGTCGAAGACGATCATTATTTTCTGTTGTCAATTCATTGGAGATTGCAATTCTCAGAGAAGGAATCTGGATCTCAAGGGGAAGAACAGCTTCACACCCATATACTAAAGAGAAAGGTGTACATCCAGTCGCATTGCGAACTGTGGTGCGGTAGGCCCATAAACATTCACCAAGCTTCTCGCTCCAGTTGCTTTTGTTGGAAGAAACGAACTTTTTCAAGAGTTTGATGATTGTTTTATTGAAAGCTTCTGCCAATCCATTAGCTGCTGGATTATATGCTGTAGAAGCTAAATTATTAATCCGATGATCGTCGCAGAATCGAGTAAATTTTTGACTGACGAACTGCGGTCCGTTATCATGGATAATACGTCGAGGAACACCAAATCTATAGATAACATGATGTTTGACGAAGTTGATAATACTAGAAGTTTTAACTTCAGATAACGGGATTGCTTCAGCCCATTTGGAAAAGTAATCGGTTATTGCTAAAATAAACCGATGTCCTCTTGATGATGGTGGGTTGATGGGACCAATGACGTCCATGCCCCAAGCTTCAAAGGGCCATGATGCCACTGTTGGGTGTAAGAACTCTGACGGTTGATGGATTAAGTCTGCATGAATTTGACAGGCTTTACATTTTCGAGCATATTGAATAGCGTCAGCCACCATCGTGGGCCAATAATAACCCATACGACGGATACGCTCTTAAAGTTTAGGACCTGGTTGATGAGCTCCGCAAACACCATCATGTGCTTAACAGATTATCTGTTGTGTTTCTTCACCAGCAATGCATCGGAGGAGAAGACCGTCGTAAGACCGACGATATAATGTTTTTATCGTATGATTATAATAGAATCTGAGAGATCGACGTCGAATAGACGCTGCTTCACTCGGATTATCAGGAAGTATATCATACAAAACAAAATCTAGAAACGGGCGTCTCCAGTCTTCAATTATGGCTTCTGTTTCATTAGAAAAGACATATTCCATAGTAGAATCAGAAGAAGACGAGGATATTTTGTCAAACTTTAATCCAGCATCAAGGTTGAAAGAATCTTCGTCTGGTTTATAGGGAAAAGCCAAAGCCAAATTATTCTCAACACAGAATAGTTCTCGGTTATAAACCACTATCACTTGCTGACGTCTGATTGGTATAGCTAATACAACAGCAAGATTAGCTAAAGCATCAGCTTCTGCATTATAGGCTCGTCGAACATGTTCAATAAAGAAATCTTCAAAAGATGAGGCTATATAGAGTGCTGCTCGATGATAATGTATCAAATCCTGGTGATGAACTTCATACGTTCCTCTGATCTGATTGACAATAAGCTTGGAGTCTCCATAAACTTCCAAATATTGAATATCTAGATGTTTAGCAAGTTGAAGACCAATGAGTAATGCATTGTATTCGGCTACATTGTTTGAACATGATTGATCTAGAGAATAAGCCCTCTGAATAGTTAGTCCTTCTGGGGATACAAGAACAATCCCGACTCCAGCGACAATATCGCCGTTAGGACCTATTCTAGATGCTCCATCAAAGAATAGACGCCAGGTAGGAACTTCTTCAGAAATCAGATTTGAATCCAAGACTTCATCAGGAATCTCATCATATAATTTAGAATCTTCTGGAATTGCATGAGCAGCCAGAAAATCAGCAAGAGCCTGTCCTTTAACTGACTTCTGAGGAATATAATGCATATCGTATTGAGCTAACAAGATTCCCCAATTAGCTAGTCTGGAGTTGAGAATACCATGTTTCTTCATCATAATTCTGATGGGATTCACTCTGGAAATGACGTGAATCGTTTGACCGATAATATAATGTCGCGTTTTCTGAACAGCAAACATTAATGCTAAGCATTCTTTCTCGATTGGAGAATAACGCGGTTCAGCACCCGTCATTGTGCGACTGAGATAATAAATAGCCTGTTCATGGCCATCTTTATTTTTCTGGGCAAGTAATGCACCAAGAGAATGATCCATGGCTCGAACATATAGAAGAAATGGTATCCCCGAGACGGGAGGTACCAAAACTGGAGGGTTCATGAGATACTGTTTAATATCGTCAAATGCTTTTTGATATTCTTCGTTCCAGACGAAAGATACACCCTTCTTCAGAAGTTTGTTGAATGGTCTGCAGCGTCCTGATAAGTTAGAAATGAATCTCCTGATATAAGCAATTCTTCCTTGAAATCCTCGTAGCTCTTTTAAGGTGCGTGGATGACGCATCTCTTGAATGGCTTTGATCTTCTCGGGATCCACGTGTATACCTTTAGCTGTAATGACGAAGCCGAGAAATTTACCACTAGAGACGCCCAGGAAGGACTTAGTAGGGTTCATTTTAAGTTGATGCTGACGCATTAAATCAAAGATAGTCTTCAAATCTTGGATATGATCCTCCTTTCGCCGACTTTTGACCGCAATATCATCAATATAGCATTCGACTATTTTTCGGAGATGTTCGCAGAATATAGTGCTCATTGCTCGCTGATATGTTGCTCCTGCATTCTTGAGACCAAACGGCATCACTGTATAACAGTATGTACCGATCGGCGTTCTGAAGGAAGTGTGTTTTTCATCATCTGGAAACATTTTGATCTGGTTGTATCCCGAATACCCATCCATAAATGACATTCGTTCGAAACCACATGTGTTGTCGATCATGACATCAGTAATTGGAAGAGGAAACTCGTCTTTAGGACAAGCCGCATTGAGATCACGAAAGTCTATACAGACCCGGATCTTGCCAGTCTTTTTAAGGACAGGAACGATGTTAGCCACCCATTCAGGATGTTGTTCCTCTCGAATAAATCCAGAAGCCATAAGCTTGTTGACTTCAGCTTCAATTGCATCCATGATGTCTGGACGAAATCGTCGCTGTTGTTGTTTGACCGGTTTAGCATTTGGCATGATATTGAGTTTGTGCATTGCAATCTTCGGATCTAGTCCTGGCATATCTTCGTAACTCCAGGCAAAGACATCGATATAATCACGAATAAGCTTGATCATGTCTTGCTTATCCGTTTCTGAAAGACTTTCACTGATGAATATTGGTTTAGGAGAACCTTCATCACCAACATCAATTTGGATCAATTTATCTTCGGTAGGAGGTTCCCTCTGCTCGAACCTGAATTCCTATTGATTATCTAATCTTTGAGCCCATTGTTCCGATTCGGGTGATATTTCAAAATCATCCTCATCTTCATCATTTTCCTGCGGGCCATCAACGGAGACCATATTGATGGATAGAATAGAACGATGGATATCGCCAATACTCGTGTCAGAATCCCAAGAGAAGGAATCAGAAGACTCAGATCGTTCGTCTTCCTCGGATTTTGAATCTTCATGGACGATGTTGATAAAGGAGGTAGGAGCAATGTAACCTAAACCACATTTTGTCCTTCCGTATTTTAATAGAGGAATTCGAACATGCATTCTTCTTCCTTTTCCATTATTGAGACTGGTTCTAAAGTCATAACCCATATTCTTGATGATATTTTTGGATTGTTGACTGTAGCGACGCTGTTGTAACCTTCCAGTATCATCGTTTATGTCATCTTCTTCCTCTCTTCCAAGTTAGGAGGATTCTGGGGTCCTTTAAAAAAGAAGATTGGATTTTCTCCCTCTTTTCTAGCAGGGACCACGAAGTATGATTTTTGTATGGATTCCAATGATACGTCTGTATGAAGAGTTTGAACAACCCCTATAGTTAGCGACTCTAAGCTATCTAACAATTGTAAATAACTTTGTATATGATTACAGACATCAATATACTGCAAAGGAGATGCTTCATTAATATTAAATACTGTATTTACAACAGAAGGCTGAGCCTTATCAGACTTAGTCAAATTAATGACAAAAGGGGGAGAGGAAGAGCGATCAGAAGTTTTGTTTCGATTAAGATCGATAACAAAAGGCTCAGAAGAGGTGAGCTCCCTTGAAGAAGATCGTGGATAAGTAGTACGTCCACTGACTGGAATGACTAGAGTACCTGATCTAGCCTGAGAAGATGAAGGGGGAGTGGTACGTCCACTGACAGGAATTATCAGTAAACCTTGTGGAACCTGGGCAGGTGATGGAGTAGTACGTCCACTGACAGGAATTATCAGTGAACCTTCTTCAGATGATTTAACAGACTGCGGAGGAGTGATACACCCTTTTACAGGAATAACAAAAGTGCCAACTTTTGCTATCTCATCATCATTATCCATAGCTTGCAAGACTTTTGAATATTCATCTTTGTACATGCGAGCGTCATTGAAGTAAGCTTCAACTCCTTTGAATGGATAGAGATCTGCAACCTCCTTTTGAACTTCTCCATTATCATCAACATATTTGAAACACTGATGAAGAGTCAAAGGAACGACATTATGTTCATGCAAGAATGGTCTCCCCAACAGAGCATTATATGAGCAACCATGATTGTCGATGATGTAAAAAGTAACTTTTGTGCGAAGATCGCCTATTTGAAATTTGAGGCGAATCTTGCCCAAAGGCTCACTTTTTCCTTGATTGAATCCCAAGATGGTAGTGATAGTGCTGGAAAGGCTATGTACAGGTATCTTCAGTACGTCTAGCATAGCTTTTGGCATAATACTAAGAGCAGATCCTGGATCAATCAAGAGACGATCAACCTTCATAGAATCAATATATCCTGTATGATACAAATGACGGTCATGTCGATTATCCTCTAGCAGCATATCGTCCTGCGTAAAGGTAATGTTTGGAATAAATTCCAATACATTATGGCAATGAGAAACAGATTCTGTTTCCAACTTCTTGAGAAGAGTTAGGCAGGTTTTTGCTTGCAGTAGTACTTCACTTAGAGTTTCTCGAGTCTCTTTAGAGAGGCGTAAGAGCTCGAAGATTGATAATTTAGCTGGGGTATTGGCTAGTTGAGCCAATATATCAAAATTATAAGGCTTTTCAAGTCCTGTAGGAGATGACTTCTTCAATGGTTTGTCGAAGCGGACTTGTTGTTTGCCTTTGTCAGCTGCTGTTGGTTTAGAAGGAACTGTCTCAACAGGAACATTTAAAGGCTCTTCAGTAGAGACTGGTGTTAAAGCTGTAACTGGAGGGACGTCAGAAGTTTCTTCAGGAATTTCAGCATAATCTTTCAGATATATTTTTCCTGACCGAGTTCCAGCATGAACTTCAACTTCAGATTCTGGTTCCGGGTCTATGGAAACCATGTTGCAATTTTTTATCTTGCTCTTGGTTCTTTTATGTTTGATGAGAGCTTTATTCCAGAAACCAAGGCCAACACGAGATTGATTATGTCTCATAGTGATGGCCAAAGGTGCTCGGAGTCCCTTGCCTGAGTTCAAACCAGGAGCAGTGGCTAGATCATAACCCATCTTCGCCATCAATTCACGAAATTGTGAACTGTATAGATGGAAAGCAGGCTTGTACCTATCTTCAAATTAAGGTACAGATTTTATCTCCGTAGGGAGTGAATTTCCTGCTGAGATGAAAGTAGAAGTTAAATAAAAATCGGGTGTGAAACTAGAAGTCACATTGCATGACTTAGTCTTCCCGAGCTTCTTTTTAGATGATGGAGTCTTCCGAGGAGAAGAGGAAGACGTTTCAAACTCCGTCATTAAATCTGGATGAATCCACATGATCTCTCCCTTCTTGGTTGTGACAGGAACAAGTCCGTCATTCTGTGCTGGTGGGATGTTTACAACTTCGAGAGTTGCTTTGGGGATAGGAACAATCCCACTTTCTACCATTAAGGGAGGGAAGTCACCGAACTGTATTGAAATTACATTTGCTGTGACTGTTTTGTCTTTGGGTGTTAATGTCACAGCTCCTGATTTAATCATCTCTTGAATCTTCCCTTTTAATACATAGCAAGACCGGATTGTATGACCCAGCATTCTATGATATGGACAGTATTTTGGATGATCTGTCTTATTGGCTTCATCAGGCTTTTTAATTTCTGGCAATTGAATCTTATTACCTTTGAGCAAGCATTCAAAGATACCCTGAACATCATCATCGTCGAAAGAATATTCTTCCTTCGGCCGAGGAGGTCTCTGTTGTTGATTTGTTTGAGCTGGAGTAGCTTGGGTAGTTTTTACCTCTTGACTACTGCTTTGGAGATTGACTTCAAGAGCTTCTTTCCCTTTGCGATTATTGGGTCGAGGACTATTGCTAGCACTCTGATTTGATTCCTTGGGAGCCATTTGTACCCCCAGACCCTTGAAGGTCTCAGCACTGACTTCAGCAGCCTTGGCACTGACAATGAAAGAAGGCCAATCTTGGAACTGAGTAGACCCTGTCCACATGCTGATAATTGGTAAGAGATTCGACTTGCAAGTGTCGATGGTAACAGCATCGGGAGTTCCGAGAGGCATTTTGAGGGCTTCTCTTCTGAATCTTTCAATGAAGTCCTCGGTGGTTTCATTATTTTTCTGTTTAATTCTTATGAGGGCTGACATGGTCATGTCGTTAAGCCCTTCATAGAATCGTTCAAGAAACATTTGCTTGAAACCGGCAAATGAGGTAATGCATCCATCAGGAAGACTTCTATACCATTCATAAGCCGTTCCTTTGAGACATCCAATGAACACCCGAGTAAGAAGGGCGTCACTTGGTTGCAGTTGATCAGTCATTACTTCAAAATAATTAATGAACTGACTTGGGGAGGTTGTCCCATCATAGAAAGAGATGGTCGAAGGTTTGTATTTTGGTGGATACGATACCTGCTGCCATTCTATCGAGGTTGCTTGATACCTAACCTTTGCAAACCATCCTTTTGTTTGAATGCCTCGAATTGAGTTCAGAGATTCTTTAACTCTTCAGAAACAATTCCAGAAGATTGGGGAGTTGTAACTTGTTGAGTGTAATTAGGAGGAGGGACTGCAGCATATGTACCACCCCCAGCTCCAGAATGACTTGGAGTGCGTTGTTCAGGAACATTAGATTGTACCCCCGGAATAGTAGAGGGTTCCGGGTTTGGAACAACAGGAGTATTTAATATAACTGGAGGAGCTGTCTGTTGGACTTGCTGAGTTTGATGCTGAGCTTGCATAAGAGTGTGCATAGCATTCAATGTATCTGCCATAGCTCGCAACTATTGTTCTAAGGAAGAAATCCTTTGTTCATGAGCTTCGGTGCTAGTCGAAGGTTCATGATCGCCCTCTGCCATGTAAGTGGTAATCATTCGAGGAATAGATGACGAAACAGTCTGTTCTGAATCATCACTGTGTGAATCAGTATCTTTCCCGGGACTTTTTACGGAAGTCAATACTGGAAAATTGGATTCTCCAAGGAAGTCTTCTGTGATCTCCGGATTACCACTTAGATGAGAAAAAGAGGCTCTGGTCAAGGCTCCGGTCCTGGATCGGGTGCCGAGATAAACACCATCTTCAGAGTCTGATATAGCATCAGACCGTATGCTACCCCCAATATTTCTGGAGGTCATGTTGACAGAAGCATAAAGAGGTTCATCTTCATCCAATATTGGTTCATATTGAATCCGTTCGAAAACAGATTGTCTTTTTGGTGAACAACAACATTGAATTACAACTCGAGGTTGGAAGTTGCAACCATGCTTTTCATGGCAAATATGAGCAATATCATAGCCTGATGGAGTGTCAATTCTCCGTTTATTTTGCAAATATTCCCGGAGATCTATAGAAACAGATTGGGAAGTACTTGAAGATAGTTTCTGTGTAGAAACTTGTCTTTTGTTCTTCTGTCTTCTTGGTTCCTGAGTGTATAAAGACTGATTAATTTGAGCCACATAGTTCTTGGCATATTCTGCATCAGGGTCTAATATACTTGTCTCAGTGGAACCGAGCCGATTCTGATTAAGCTTGTTACAAAGATCCGTAGGAGATCTGACTTTGATATCAGTCTTGGATACTTGTAATTTGCCTTTCTCAGACCGAGAAATTTTGAGAGAAGGAAGATGAGTATTATTCCGACTAGGAGTCGGTAATAATCCATCTTTGGAGGAATTAGCCAAAAGGCGTTTTCCATTGTTTGATCTAGTAAGAGTACTAGTCAAATTAACTCCAGAGGTAAAGACCTTAGGAGTAGAGGAGTTGACTAAAGAGTCTTTCTCCTTGGTTGGCACAAGATGTGCAAGTTGAGGGGGAATCATTTGTATGTTCTGTGGAAGAGAACCCCCAGCCTGATTTTGAGAAACAGTCAAAGGACTATATCTGTTAGCATACGCTGACTTCAGTTTGGACTTCTGGTCATACGCTGCCTTTTTATTAGCATACGCCGGCTTTGGCTTAGCGTACGCTGCCTGATGTTGGCTTTTGTACGCTGCCTTTGCTGTACGCTGCCCTTTGAATACCATACGCTCAGAGTCATCAATGGCTAAAGAGCCGACTGCTGTCGTAAGAGTAGAGGGAGAAGGGACTTTGATATGTCCAGAGATGGTTTTCCTTGTACATGCTGACTTGGTTAAAGAACCAACTTTGTCAGCGTGACTAGGAGAAGCCACTGTTGCCGCATTCAGAGAAGCCGAATTGTGCTTCATGGAAGTTGAAGACGTGTTCTTGTCAGCATGAGAAGTGACAGAAGCGTCTCGAACTGTTGCAGAAGACTTAGGGACATAGACGGAGCGTCCCTTCTTCTTGGCAGCAGGAAGAGCGGAGGAAGCAGTGCGGCCCTCCTTCGCCTTGAGCATTTCTTCATAAGCCGATTGGTCAAATTGTACAACCATCGTCTTCTTCGTCAAGCCGATCGACGAATTATCGCATTGAGTTGTTGCTATCTCGTTGGAGGAGACAGCTTTACCCAGCAGAGTCGCCAATTTGTTTTCCATAAATAAATTCACTTTATTTATTTTGTATCTGAGAAAATTACAACTGTAGGAATCTAATCTAGAAGACGATTACTTTATCCCTTGGACGATGCGATGAAGAATACTCGAACTTTGAAGAACTTGGACAGCAACTGGGCAATTTCTCTGTTCTCTCTGAAATTGACTGTAGTCTCTGATGAAGATGAAGAAACTCTCTTTTATAGAGTTCAGGACAACTGTCCTTAAGCATACGCTCAGGTAGTTACTTGACGTGTGCATAACTGCAGGGACGCGTGGCAAATTCTGATGGAGACACATTAGCGTGCGGTTGAAAGTAGTGGAGCATGTTCAGGAGAGATTGATGGCATGGATGCCACATTGCATAACTTCTGAAGAAGTGGATAACTGAGTACAGGACACGTGAGAACGTGTGTTAACTGCTCGTTGAAAATCATTCTGGACATAATTGCTGTGATACGCTGCCTTAGAAGAAGAGTCATACGCTAGCTTTGAAGGCACATGTCTTGCATACGCTTACTTGGACAGCGTAGAACCATATAAAGCTGATACGCTCACATTATTGACAGGGAGTCGTATGGAAACATACGCTCATTTGTCAAGGAGTCGTATGGAATCCATACGCTCACTTAGTTGGAAGAAGTCGTATGAGATCCATACGCTCACTTAGTTTGAAGAAGTCGTATGAGATCCATACGCTCACTTAGCTGGAAGAAGTCGTATGAGATCCATACGCTCACTTAGTATAATAAATAAGTAGACACGTGGCATGTTTGAATAAGTAGACACGTGGCCATCATCAATCTTCTTTGATACGCCATATCTTCCAATAACTGACAAAATCTTCTCGAGCGTCGTGACTGCGGATATGATGGCTGACAGACTGTCAAAACTGACAGTAATGATGGCTTTTACATTTATGAGAAATGCTGAGCTGTCCTCGTAAAAGACAAAACCGACTCTTCGAAAACATATACGACGGCTAGTCTCCATTGGCCAGCTGTCTTTGCACGAAAGACGAAGTATCAGATTCATCATTTATTAAATATATGCTGTGTTGTCATCTCAGAAAATAATAAAATATTCACTGAGCGTACGGCCTTTGGATGAGCGTATGGCCTTGACTGAGCGTATGGCCTTGAGCGTATGACTTGGACTGAGCGTATGGCTTTGAGCGTATGACTTGGACTGAGTCTTATGTCAGCATGTCATAATTTTTACACCCTACAGTATGCAGCGGGAACGTTTCAGTTGTTGGGACTGCAACCCAACCCGTGAAACGCCGGGCAGCCCGACCAAATATTGAGAAAAGAAGGAGAGAAAAGAAAGGAACTCCTTTAGTCCATTCCGGCGCGGATACGTCAACGGCCCTCATATAGTTAAGGAACGATAGGTTGAAAGTGTAGGCGCGTATGCGTCCCGCATATAGATCCTGCTTAGAGATACACATATAACATGACAGGGAAGGATTGAGACGTATTCACCTTGCGTCAGTGCAAGGGACGCAAGGGCGAGTGCGTCGACTTGGTAAGTCGTACCACGAATCAAACACGAGATTGCTTGCTTGCCTATTTCAATTTGAATAACATGCTTGCCATGCTAACATGCTTTACGCTTTCAAAGATGCCATGAAATTGACCCTAAGGAGAATATAGCAAGATCATAAGCTAAGTTGCATGATTCAACATAAATATTATAATGTCGGTTTGGAAAGAAGATCTTTGCTTCAGAACATGCGAGGATGAATGTACTGATCCCCCACCAACTTCATGCAGGTGCAGGGAATGGATTGCTCGCGGTGAAGCGTTGCTTGAACGCGTTGAGGCTTGGAATGCCGAAGCGTATTGAAGCGTGCGATCGCATTGACGCTCGGATTATGCAACATGATTGATGCGGCCGAGATATAGAAAGCATGATGTATGGAACAGTAAAATCCTTTGTGGGCAAGAGAGAACCTAAGTGTTGTAGCCAAAATGGCATATATTGTTAGGCTATCGAAAGCCATTGTAACCTCGGTTTCGAATATCAATAAAGAGAATTGTTTCGTATACTCTGTTTTCCTTTCGTTGTTAATATCGAATCAAAAGATAACCATTTGAGAACTTGTCATCTTGCCTTGCACGAGCGCAACTCCAGGCTCGTGCGGCATCACGCCCCCTGCGAGGACGATGATTCGGGTGATTCTGGGTCGGGACGTGACAAATTGGTATCAGAGCTCTAGGCTCAATTTCCTCTGGACGCTCGCTTCATTACAATTCTAAAAGTTGCCCACCACCACTTGAAATCACTCTTGACTCTACTCGATGCCGTACTGGATGTTTTATACAATAAGTCTAATACAAATCGTGTAATTTTGCCGCATGTGTTTTGGAAATTACATGATGTTTGCTAAGGAAGTCGCGAAGGGTATATTGCATTGAATGCAACGAGCCGTAAAAATGTTAGTTGCTGTAAGCACAACAAATTGTGAAATACGATTTAGGATGTTGTTGTTGCAATATAACATATTTAAAGAGAAATAAAATGATGCACGAAGTGCAACGAGTTAATGGTAAATATGCGTTAAGATGAAAGTGAGAAGTGTTAAGCCAATACCGAATGTGTTAAACGAATTTGGGCATTGACTTGGAAAGTCGGAAATAAATCGCTGCACGATGTACAACGCGTATCGAAAGTAAAATTTGTTGCACGGGGTGCAACGCATATCAAATAAATAGTTGCACGAGATGCAACGGAAGGAATTAAAATCGTAAATCGATAGAACGAATCGTTCGGTTGCACACCAAACTTATGTTGGCAAACGAGAACATTGACCGAGTTGTGTCGAATTTTGATAGAATCAAAGTTACGGTTGTGATCAAGCACGATCACTACGGAAATCGTGAGTCGGAAGAGATTGTCGGTTTATACTAAGTATCGTGCGAGGGAAATGACTTGAGTTCCGAGTGGTATATGCCATACCACGAAGGTGATAAATGACTCGATTCCGAGTGGTATATGGTATACCACTTGTGCGATGAATTACATCGACGCGTTGTGAGAATTACCGAAAGTTTGTCCGCAACGGACGGGAGAGTACCGAGACTCGATTGGAAATTTGTATAACGGTATGTTGATGCAAGTGTTCTTCGAAAATCGGTTGGGACGATAAGGCGAGACTCGTATCAAAAAACGATACGTCGGACGAGAATTTTAAGTCGGTCGGACGACCGAGACTAGCGGAACGATTATGCGTTGACGCAATAATCGGACCGACGGGAAAGGAAAACTCGAGCTTACAAATGAGTCGCACGACTTGCGATCTCGATAGAATGTTGGGCGAGGTGAATCGAATCGCACGACTTGCGATCTCGGTAGAAATGTTGGGCGAGGCGAATCGAATCGCACGACTTACAATTTTGATAGAAATATTGGGCGATGCAAATTGTAATCGAATCGTACGATGTGCGACTTCGGTGAAGAGTTGGTTGACGTGAGTAATCGTGCCTAAGAAATAGTTGGTTACGTTACGGCAAAACTCATTTGAGTACGACTGGAAAGCACGCAAAACTTAGAGGACGAGATCGTATGACTTGAGGGTTCGATGTTGGATAATCGGTAACTCAGTTACGCGATCAAAGTATAGCGGGATGCGGCGAATCGAAAAAAACGAGTTGATGCGTATGGAAAAAGTTCGTTGCGAACTTGGACATATGCAATGCAAGTTGTAGATATTGAAATGGATTCAAAGTTGACCCTTACGCTATCGAAATTGATACGACGTATCGAGATCGATACGCAAGGAAACGTAAGCACGATGTGGAAATACAAAATGAAGTGCGCCTTGCGCTATCAAAGTTTTGTAAATAACGATACGAGAAGGAACAAACTGGTTGATCGTGAACTTCATGATTAATCAAGACGAGACTATAAGTCATCGACGATTGTTCGATGCGTATAGCATCTCGTGTGTCGACCCGCGAATAAGATAAACTCGAACTCGATACGAGTAGATGTTTCGTAAATTGCAAAATCATCGACGGTAGTGCATGACTTTACTCGGAGGATAGTTGCGCATCAGTTGCGTCGATAGAAATAGTTTTGTCTGGAATTGGATAGTCACGTAGAAATCGTCGGAACGTGATTTGGCTCCGAAATAAGATATAGCATGGTTCGTAGTAAACTGTCCTTCGATGATGATCTACAGTTATCGAGCGTAGCTTCGGGACAGATGACCCTAGAAGACTTGAACGCCAAATCAAATTGAACGCTGCAGACCGTAAGATGACCCATACAATATCGCATATAACATTGCACCGATAACAAATATAACACGGTGCATGTTGACGATAAGTCTATGCGATCGAAAATTGTTGGAACAACTTTCGATTGAGAATGATGTAGCTAGATTTTGAGTATTCGTCGGATGAATGCTCGAATGGTTATGTTGGTCGACGATTGAACTTGAAATTCACCAACAAACTTGGTGATGCGAGTAGGCGATTGCGAGAAATGTGCTATGCACGAGAGAGAACGATAAGGGCAATGACCTATGAGTCATGTCGTTAGATTTAGATTCACCTTGCAATTGAGCTTGCGTGAATCGAAACTTACAGTCGATGTTGCGAGACGAATAAATTGGGAATTTGGCTAGTGAATTCCTACTCGTTAGGAAAATTGAACGTAAGACATATCGTAAGGACCTTCGTGTCAAGGCGTTCGTTGCCTTGAGCACCGTCGCCTTGATGTAAACTTTTGAGTCGGATAGATTGTGGCCTTTGTGCAATGTCAATTTAAAGCTGCGTCAGGAGAAGTTAAGCACGGTGCTAGGTAAGTCACCTAGCGGACGTAGTCCTGAATGTTGATGCGTTTGCAAGTCAACAAAGGAACTCGTATTGAGATAAGTTGCATAGCAAGATTTCGAAAATAGTTGGTTGGCGATTTCGAACGCAAGGCGTTGCGAAGGATCGTTGCGATCGGATGCGCGACGGCTCGACGCGACGCATAGAATGGATAGTTCCGATAAAACATACTAAATGAGAAATGTGAATTTGAATCGCATCGTGTGCCTTGACTTTGTTGGATGATCGCGTGTGTATCATTATGCATATGCAATAAAATTGCGAGAACAAGTGCTAAGGATAAGTCCGATCGAGAGTACAAGATGGCAAGCATAAGATTGAAATTTACCTGTCATCTTTGTTCCAATTTGCTACCACTGGAATTGGTCAAAATACATATATCTTCGGGACGCCTTGAATATAGGTACGGATCCAAATCGAGTTGTATACAAATTTAAATCGAGCTGTAGAAAAGACATTGAAATATTAGTGAAAAGCTTGCGGGATAGTGTAAAACTGAGCAACATTGGTGGGACGAGATCGTGAAACGATCTATAACACACTTAGTCGGAGTGTTGGTTTTGGTTCGAGGACGAACCTTGTTTTGAGTGGTATATTATGTAATGCCCTGCTTCGTACGGCGCATTACGCTGAAGCGTTGACTCAACGAGTCGCGTTGACCGAATAAAATATATCGATGCAAATCGATACGAAAGTTACGTTGTCCCGAGCAACGCATCAAACTAAGTCGATGCGAAGAGTTGCATTGTCCCGAAAGAATGCATCGAGTGAACCGATGCGAAGCGCTGCGTTGCCCCGAAGGATGAGTGCGTTAAATCGGCTCGAAGATTCTAAGAAATCGAATCGACCAAGGCGCAAGTCCGAATCGATGCAAGTATTTATTTTAGTTGGTTTCGTGTGCAGGTTATACTTTGACACGAAAATATTAGAGGTCGATCTTTTGCCATATTTAATAAGGGGTCCGCAAAATCAAATCGACGCCTTGCGACGGGCTGAGACTTGGGCACGCTAAGGCAAATCGGACGTATGATTAAATGTAGCACGAAGTGCTCGAATGGCTAAGTCAGGAGAGTGGCCGTACAACAAAGTTATAAAATTAAGCCACATCGGCTCGGCGAAACGACGAAGGCATATCGACTCAAGGTGACAGGATTGACTTCTTTTTACTCCTTCATGCGATAAGTCAAATATATCATTGTATGCTAAGTTAACCTACCGACGCCACGGGCGTGGTCCGATCGGAGATAAATTATAGTGTTTGTCGAACACTAAGTTAGTACAATTGAAATAAAATGTGCATCATATGCACGAGTCGCAATGGAACATTGGATATCGCAAAGGCGAGCGCCTCGGTGCGCAAGCTGTGTAACACCCAGTTTCTGACGTTGGGATATTTTGAAAATTTATTATTTTTATTATTTATTAATGGTATTTTAGTCATGATATGATTTTTGTGAATTTTTAGTTAGTTAAAACTATTTTCTAAGTCATGGCTTATGACTTTGTGATTTTACTAGTATAACCCTAGTGTAAACCCTAGAAATTTCATAACCTAGAGACTAACCATGACCATGTAAGTCTAACCATGTGATTAGGATATCAAATTACCACTTTTTAGTCAAAAGGGTATTTTGGTAATTTATTAGAAATTATTTGGATTTATGTAGTTTATTATTATTTAATTAGTTGATTAGTGTCATGTTAGCTCCTAACCTAGTTTAGCACTAATCTAGAGGTTAGCAACTAACCTAGAAGACTAATGTTAAATGTTAACTTATGTGTAAATATCTTAGGTTGGAAATATCTAAGATATTACTTTCCTAGATATTTAGAAAACCTAGAAATATCTATCTACCTAGTCAAAGCCTTAGGAGCTAAGTTAGCAAGGTGGATGAACCCTAAATATCTACCCCTACCCCCCCCCCCCCCCCCATGGCAGCCAACCCTACCCCCCTTCCATATAAACACACACCCCTTCATTCAAGCTTCTTTTCATTTACACAAAAAACCAAGTTTTTCCTACAACTTCACACCCTCACCATTTAACCATTTTAGCTCCAAATTGAGCAAAACTTCTTGCATTGGAACCCCCTACCATTGAGGAAGCTAAGGGGAGCTAGCTAGCTAGGTTGCATAGCATTTTGGGCACCATCAAGTGAAGAGGACCCCCCCCCCCCAAAACCTTATTTTCATTGAGTTTTGCACTCATAGGTAAATGTCCCTAAATCTTGTTAATATTGCAATTTCTCTTCATAATTGCATGCATATAGGTATACCCTAACTGTAGGTCAAGTTTGGTAGGATATGGATTGGGTTTGGTGTCCGTATCGGACACGTATCTGTGTGTTTAATTAAGTGTTTGGTGAAATGTCACTATGGTTTGAAAGTTGTTGTTTTCCAAAACAAATTACATTTTTGGGTAGCCCTAGGCTTGTAGGACACAACCCTAGTTGACTGAGCACGAAATCGTATCGTGTCCGTGTCCAAATTGGACACGAACACACTGTTAAACACCACACTGTGCACACTTAGTTCTCCAGCTACCCGACACAAATTTCTTCGTGTCCACGCCACGTGGATACGTGCCACTTGGCACAGAGGTGGGGGCACCCTCTGACAAGCCCTCCCTCGAGTTTCGTGACACCTCGTGTCGTATCGAGTGAGAAATCCGACACGCACTGGTTTAGTCTGCACTGCACACTGTGTAAAACACACACTGACACGGCCTTCGTGTCGTGTCTAGACACGACGTGGACACAAAGTATCAGGACTAAACCCTAGCCCTAGACCTAGGCTACACCCTGACACGAGCACGACACGTATTGATGCGTGTGTCGTGTCCACGAGGCTCTGTCCTCGCTGCACGAGACCGCGCCACGCGCGTGTTCAGTCCCCTGCTGTTCGGGACTCACGTAGGACACGACATGACACGTGGAGGGGTGACACTTGGTGGACACGAGGGGGCATTGTCTGCGAACATGCCCCTCAAGTTTCGTGTCTTCTAGTGTAGTGTAGGACACGAATTCGTGTGTGCATCGAATTTGCACTGACAGCACACACGTGGAAATTGAGCTCTGATACGGGCTCGGACACGACACTGTACGACACTTGGACACGTATCAGGGGACACGTAGCCCTATCCTAGGCGAACCTAGGGACACGACCACGAGACACAAGGACACGTGTACCGTGTCCTAGACCTAAGTGAACCTGTACACGACGCTGTGTCACTACACAGTGTCTGAATTTACCCAATTTGGGTTTTTGACCACTGGACACGCCGTGTCGTGTCGTGGTGGACTCCCATGGACACACACGACACGTACACATATGGGGACACGATTACCAACCTTTAGGTTTGGGTATTAGCTAGATTTTGTGTCAGTTTTGAGATTTATCCCAATGTTCAGTTATGAACAGTAATTCCTGGTTTTATTTTAGTATTTATTTTGAGATTTAAATTGATTTCTATGTATATATACGTATATTTATATGTATACATACTGTATATATATGTATATAAGTATATGTATGTGTTTGTGAGTAGGTGAGTGTATATATACTTGTATATATGTAGGAATGTGTGTATGTATATATGCACATATGTATGTGTGTGTGGTGTGGTTCCCCATCTCAGATTTCTGAGATTTAACCCCCCCTTTCACAGTACACACACACACCACTGCTACACTCTCACTCTCCTTCCCTCTCTCTCTATATATTATATAGTGTACCATATATATAGGGTATTATATAGTGTATCATATATATACATAGAGTATTATATATATAGTTGGGTATACATGTAGATTATATATATATAGGTATTGTATATATAGAGGGGCTATATGTGGGTATCATGTAGGTTGGCTATATAGGGTTGTATATATATATATATATATATATATATATATATATATATATATATATATATATATATATTATATATATTATGGTATTATATATATATAGTTGACTATATATTAGATATGTAAACATATATGTTATAGACTTGATGTCTTAGCCTATGGCCTATGTATATAGGTAATGTATATATGTCATAGTGCCCTAGGATTACTAGCCTATGGTTAGTAGCAAGTTAGAATTGACCAATAGGCTTAGTAGACCTAGTTTGACTAGATGGTTGGCCCTTGTTGACCATTGTTGACCAAAGTCAACTATAGGTCAACCTTGACCTAGAATTGACTTAGATGGATTTTAGATGACTATTTGACTTAAGTTTGACTAAACCCTAACTAGATGATTAGGTTAACCATATGGATTATGAGGGTAATCCTATATAATTTAAGATATGTATGGGGTTAAGTGGAATACTTAAGAGTTGTGTCATGATTTGTGTTAGCCTTAGAAATTGACTAGAAGTTGACCATTAGTCAAGATTGACCTAATTACCTTGTTGACTAGTCTATGTTTGACCAAAACCTTAGTTAGTCTAAGATTGACCTAGACTTTGACCTAGTTTGACTATATTGACTAGTCTGACCATTATTGACTAAACCCTAGATAACTTGACTAGTTTGGCTAGAATATTTGACCAAGAGTTGACTTTAACCTAAATTAGACTTGTTTAACCTTGTTTGACCTTGTATGACTTAGTTTAACTTCTTGTGACCTAGTATGACTTGATTTGACTTAGTTTGATTGTAGTGTTGACCTAGTTTGACTTTGACCTAGATTGGCTTAGAATTCATATAGATTGCATTGTAGATTTTATTTACCTTCATTTTGGACATGTCATAACTGTATTGCTCTATTTTAGGACATTGTGACCCTGGTACAGACATCTGATATTACATTACTCTTTTCAGAGTATCAGGCGAGTACATTCTCTGATAGTTCTCTCATTTATTTGTCGATTACTGTATTTCAGTTCTAGTTAGTTCTATGTGATTCTTTGTATCAACACGTATGGATATTTCTGGATTCATGTATCGACACATACCTTACTTGCTGGCCTCTATTACTGGAGTCATTGGTATCATTCCGGAATCATTTCTGGAATCATTATGTATTGGCCGGACTTATCTCGATTCTTTTGTCGATTTTGGATTCACTTGCTGGGCGGGGAAATATTGAGTAAGACATGTAGACATACCCCAAATTCGGAATCTACCACTGGAATCTACCGGAAGCATAGCCATCTCTTGTCCGATCAGTGAGAGATGTGCCTAATACCTACAGCCGTTTACATGTCGACCTCGGTATTTTAAAATACACTGTTAGATCATAGTTAGACTCACCCTGGATTCATTGATCACTGTTGGACTCGTCTTGTACTGGAAATCATCTGGTATCGGATTATATGGACTAGACTCACACTGGGATTACATTAGACTTATATCGTACTGTCTGGACTCGTACATATTATTCTAGTTCAATTAGCTTTTATTACGGTCTTCATTGCCATGATTCTTCTCTTGTTTTAGTTACCTTTCTTTTCTTGTATCTTACTGTTTCTCTATGCCATCATTACCTGTATAAAACTGCCATGCTCATCAATAAAACTGTCTATAACTGCTTTATAGTTCTTTGTCATTTACTTGGGTTTTTCTAGATGAGTTGTACTCGTTCCCGTCCTGATTGGACCTGTTGAAAATATTACAGATGATAATCCTGAGGACACATGCCCTACTTACCATGGACCTGGCGAGGGATTAGCTACCTTTGGTTCCGACTCTCAGGAGTGATTCAGGAGATTAGCTAGTAGACTACTTTAGCTTTCATGTTTTGACTTGTTGTATTAAAGTTAAGAGATTGAGTTGTATTAAGTTTGTTTGAGACATTGTTGTATTATTTTAGTAGTTAGTTGTTGTTGTCTTTAATTCCTTAGGTATAACTTCTGTGTTATCTTTTCGTGTTTTAGACTGTGATTGAGTATATCATATCCTTTACTTGTCCTCCATTCGGAGCTGATATCTGGACAAGTACTTTTTATACACTGCATGAGATTAGTTAGCAACCTAGGACAGCTTACTACCGTCGACACTGCGGCGTAGGCTGGACGTACCCACTTCTCGTGCCCCTATACAGGGTACGGGTCGTGACACGTTTTTAGTGGTGCCCCCATGCAGGTCTCGAGACTAAATTATTTGGTTACGTTATTGTACCAAGCATGCCTGCAATTAGGAACTTAAGGTAATTAGACAACATTAGAAATGACGCTTAGAACACTTAGAGGAATACTAGGATTGCAACATAGGAAATACATCACATGCTTGCTATTATAATTAGATTTTCTTGTATATGATTGTTTTGCTTTAAAGAGTCCTTATAAGTCTTTTTATTATAATTAGATGGTGCTTACTCGTTCATCCCGGTATGTCACACCTGAGAATGGCACACTCCCTATCCAGTCAGCTGACCAGTCGATTGATACACCTCCACCTACCACATTTCCCCACTCCACAGATCCACAAACCCAGATACCTCCACCACCTTCCACCTCACAGGCCCAGCATGACCCAATACTTCCACCACCCCCTATCACTATACCTACCCAGGCTTCCGTCATACTCGACGGGAACCAACTGCTCATTCTGATCCAGGGGTTCCTAGCAACCCATCAGGAGCAGACTACCCTACTCCGCCAGAGCATGGAGCATTCTGAGGAACGTACCGTGGTCCCACCACCTGTAATGCCTGTGGTTCGTATTACGTATTTCTGGAATACGTGTACGTATTTATTCTTGTATTGTATGATTCCTTGTTTAGTTTTCTTCATGGCTTGGCTTGGTTTATTCTTGGCCCGGGTTGGCTTGGTTCGATTGGGATTATTTTGGTTCATCATGAACCATGGATAAACCCCCTACCTACCACCACCTTTGATATTTATTGCCCTTTTCTTCTTTCTCTCTCTTCATTACTCATCTTCTTCTTCCTCATTTACTCCCTTCACCTACCAGAGAGAGAAGAGAGAGGTCTAGGCAAGTGCAATCTTGCTTCATGATGGATCTCATGTTTTATTGTTCCATTCTCTTCCTTACTAGATTCTAAGCCTCTTTAGAACTGGAAGTTTTCGGTTTTGATGGTTATATTTTTGTAGATCTAAGTTTTAAATTCCTTCTTGTTTAGTTTTCTTGGTTTTGATCTCTTAAAACTTGGTATTTCCAAAAACTAGTGGTTTCATGTTGTAGAGAATTTGATTTCATGCAGTTTTGGCTTTTGTTTCGCTTGATTTCGACTCCGAATGAGGAAGTTATGGCCATTACAAGTTTTCAGAACTTTCATGGCTGAACTTGCTGTTTGGGGACGATGAACCTCATGCGCCCGGGAGGCCATGCGCCGGGAGGCCATGCGCCGTGAAGTCCCGGCAACGCATCCCTTAACTCCGAGCGTGTCATGCGCATAGGTTTCCTACGCGCATGTACTGAAGACGCAACGTGAGTTTCTCATGCGCCGATTCGTGCAGGAATCTCATGCGCCGATTCGTGCAGGAATCTCATGCGCCGATTCGTGCAGAAATCTCATGCGCCGATTGCGCAGGAATCTCATGCGCCGATTGCACAGGAATCTCATGCGCCGATTGCGCAGGAATCTCATGCGCCGATTCGTGCAGGAATCTCATGCGCCGATTCGTGCAGGAATCTCATGCGCCGATTCGTGCAGGAATCTCATGCGCCGATTGCGCAGGAATCTCATGCGCCGATTCGTGCAGGAATCTCATGCGCCGATTCGTGCAGGAATCCCATGCGCCGATTGTGCAGGAATCCCATGCGCCAGAATTGCTCTATTTCGCTGTTTTGCATGTTTAAGTCATTTTGTAGCTAGAATCTTGAAAAACTCAAAACATGAAAGTTGTAGATCTTTTCCTTGGCTTCAAGAACATGTTACTAGTTATTCTATGCAAGTTTCTCTCATTCATGATAATGTAAGGGTAGAACACGATAGTGGCCTGTTAAGGTGCACTCTTGACAAGTACCAAGTGGACATGACATGACCTGATAGTAGCCCGCCGTGGCGCACTCCTGACAAGAAAACCTGATATGATATACCCTGATATGCTGTTGCGATGGCTACCTGACATGACATGACCTGTTTAATTAATCAGGACACCGTGGGCGATTGTGCTTGTACAAATAATCCAGTCCTGTCTTGCATCATGTCTAGGAGGGGACTCCTGAGTACCACGGTCAGGAGTACCTACTGAAATGGACTAAGGTTAATAATTAGTATAATTCACTAGTCATTAAGAGATGTTCCCCAGTTACAGGCGATCCCGTTATCCCGGCCGCTAATGCTTGGACTTGTAGCCTGCCGACGAGTAGGGCACATTTCCAGCCCACTGTTATGTGGGGCACTCTTGATTGTCACTTTAAATGATTGAACTCTATTGTCACTCTAATGTATTGTACTCTCTGAATTGTCACTATAATGATTGCCTGGATAACCTGGATAGCTGCAGGGCCTGTGACTACTTGGAGCATCTCATTGCATCTTGCTAGTAACTAGGATTGTGATAACCCTAGTTAGTTAATGTAGAAAGCCGTAGGCAATGATTGGCCGTGATTGATTGGATGGAGTCTAGTCCAGTATGGTATTGTCTAGAATTGATTGATTGCAAGATTGTACCAGAATGATTGAATGATTGTCACTCCAGATTGTCACTATAATGATTGTCACTCCAGATTGTCACCATAATGATTGTGTCACGACCCGCTCCCGAATAATCGGATACGAGTCGGACACGCCCAGCCTTCGTCGTTGGACACGACGAAGTAAGCTGTACCAATACTAGGGAAACTAACAAGTAATCAGGAAGTAAGGTAACATCACAGCATCTATAAACGAAATCCCAGAAATAGTACAAGTCTATATGTTTATTACATTCATCCAGAAATGTCAAATGTCTGACTAAGTCTCAAAATAGTAAATGACATAAAGGAAAGGTACTAAGCCTCTGCGGCCTCTAGGTCCAGCTCAGCTCCAGCTGGCTCAACAATAGCAACATCCCGTCCATAGAAGGTGTCGCAAATAGCCTCCAACTCACCTGCAACTTATCCAGTCAGGAGCGGAGCAAAGTACAGTTCTAGGTAATGAAACATGAACATGAAAGGGATACAAGATGTACAAGAAATGAAATACAGGAATGAGTAGGTAAAACAGGAAAGTAGTACAGGAACTAAGTACAGGAATATAATACATGAAATGTAAAGTACAGGAACTATAGTACGTGAATGTAAAGTACAGGAAATGTAACGTACGGGAATGTAAAGTACAGGAATGAACTATAATCCTGCAGTACCAGACATAGTGTGCACAATATTGAAATACATCTAGTCCATATGACCGGCTAGGGTAAGTACAGGAGCATGTACAGGAGTACATGAATATGGTACGACTTAGGACCCGCGTGCACGGTACGAGGCCTAAGCTAGGTACAGGAATATATAGTAACCGGGTTTGGTCACATGGCTAGTGTATTTCCCCCACCCGACACTAACAAGTACAAGAACAGGAGTACCAGAATACAGGAATACATGATGTCGTGCTATAACAGTGTCACAAGAAAAGAGTACAGGAATGTAAATGTACAAAACCATAGAAAGTACTTGCCTTGCTCCAGAAAAGTACAAGTAGGCAAAGAAACTGGATATCCTCCTGTATGAATAATGATGTATACAAGTTGGTCAATAATCTAAAATAACTAATTATTAATCTAGCAAATCACTAAAATATAGCCTAGGTCCCCCTATAGTTGGCAATTGCCTAGTTTAGTTAGTTTAACATAAATGTAGGGTAATAAACCTATAGAAATGAGCTTAAATGGAAAATCAATATCCTTTTGAAACTTGTAGTAAGACAGGAACTTGAGGCAGGGTTTGTTTTCTAATTATCCATAGATAAAGATTGGTTCTAGAACCTAAAATTAGCTAGGTTCTCAACCCATTCCCAATTCCTCAATTTCAAAACAAAATAAGCTCCAGTTTAATGGAAACCCAGTTTCCCAATCCATCTAAATTTCAGATTAACTAAATTATCAACCAGTGAAAATAATCTCAGGTTTAAATGAGTTCCATCTCATGAGTTAAACTCCATAGATGTAAAGATAAGAATTTAACCAAAGTTCACAAGCCTAGTTTACATCTAAACAATGCTGCTCTAAAATCATCCTGACTGTTGTCCTGCTTCCTGTTAAACTTCACTTGAACTCTCAATACCTTTCATTCACTTCATTCTATACACACCAGCTAACCCTTCTAACTATCCTTTAGTCTATATTTACTGAATAAATTCGAACCCCCCACTGCTGGTATGCATTCAGCCCATAACTTCCACTCATAACTAACTAAATGATATTGGTAGTTAACAATGCTAGAAATCAAAGACTGATACCAATTTCTCTTGAGCCAGAAAACTATTTCAGAAATACTTACTGAAATCATTCCTAATTCCTGGAATGAATACCATGCTCTAGTTTCACGAGAATGGAATTCTTGGTTCAAGGCAAACTATATCACTCCAAATTCACACTGAACTATCATCATTCAAACAGCCAGATAAAGAACACGATTGCAAATGAGTCTCCAGGTGCAGCCAAAAATCAATGCAAAGTGGACTGGAGGACTTTGGATTGGTTTTCCAAAATTCTGCAGTTCATTTGTACTGATCCTGGGATCAACCCCAGGTACTGTTTTCTATGGGGACTGAAACATGAGAAGTAATCTCAGGTTTCCCGTGTTCATAACATGATATCACACCAAAGTTGATTCTAGTTCAAAATTGAACCAACATAACTCCCAGGTACTTAAGTTACCAATAAGTTGACATTGGTACCTAACCCCCAGGTTCACTTATACAACCTGCCAGCTTCTTCCTGTAGTGAAAGACTAAGGAACAGCAGTTGTAATCCTAACTTCAGTCACCCCAACCCAACATCCTGTTCAAATCACCATTAACTCTCACTCTACACAAATAACATGTGAAAGCTATAAGTAAACAGGAATCCACAGTATGGTCTCATTACCAGGTTCTATGTCATCCCATTGATACATCAATGGCACACTTATATTTTAAACATGAATTCTAAACTATTCTATAGGTATACACATGAGCTTGTTAATTTCAACAGGAGTTAAAACACATTCAAATTAGAGTTGTAGCAGCTAACAAATCCTAGCAGGCATCATGGTATTAAACCTAGGACTGAACTTATCTACCAGGATATATAACTGAACCATTTTACATAAAAATACTCCTAAGATCTGAACTGTAGAGTCCCATCCTTCATAATAAATATCATGATCTAACTCACAATCATCTTATGCTCATGATTTCAAAACAACTTTCATTTCCAATTCAGAGATCACAACATCACTTCTCTAACACACATCAATTAACCAGGAAAATCAAACTAACTTTTAAGGATTTAACTAGATGGTTTCAGACATTACCTGAAGAATTCAATAGCTCCTGACACAACCTTGCGTATTCCAACTCTTGAGTCCAGATCTGATCTAACCCAAGATTATAAAGAATTAATTGATCCTTCATCAAAGCTCAACAATAAAAGAATTCATAACTAAAACTCCAAGAATGATTGATCGATCAACTGTTTGATTCAAAGAAAACAGAGCACCAAACACTAAACTAACTCTGATTCATCACTCAGATCTACACTCGAGTTTAAATCCTCAACAAAATAACTTAAAAGAACTTCTAAACACAGCTTACCTAAAACGAGGCTTGATGGAAGCAACAACAGATTGATCAATCTCTGACCCAAAATTCTCAGATCTGAACATTTTGAAGAGAAAAATCAAATGGACCAATCAATTTTTATTCAGATGAAGATCGATCATAAATTGAGGAAATCAATCGAAACTAGGAATTGATGGCAATACTCACTTCAATCTCGATGGTTCTGATTGATGAATCGACCAGGAAGAAATTCTTCAAGTTGCCTCTACCAATTGGTGGCTGTCTGAATCGTTCGCCGAGCTAGGAGGAGACTCGCCATGGTACTTGTAGCCCCGCTAGGAAGAAGGAAGAACAGAAAATTCTATTCTTCCAGAAATGGATTCTTGTGATGGATTAACTATGGGAAACCCTGATTAAATAGAGATGGAATGGATCAAAAGCTTGGAAAGGAAGAGAAGAATTGGCGGGAAAAGTTTGGAGTCGTGGGTTGCACATGGTTGTAACAACCCTCTCCTCCCCTGAGATCTGAACCGAAATTTGAATATTGAAGAAATGGAGCTGATGGTTAAACTTAACCTAGGAATGGGTCAGCTCTATTGGGCTGGGCCCAAAAATGAATCATGAAAGAAATTCTTTTGCTTCCAAATATTTACATTCAAACAATTATATAAAAATAATAATAATAAGGATTTAATTTTCAAATTTCCAGGAAGGTGGAGTTACAGATTGTCACTCCAGAATGTTACTTGGCCTGATTTCTTATATTTATCTTGCCGATAAATGGTGAGAGAAACCAAGTTCCGTTCAGACGAAGGGTTACAACCCCGGTCCTTGTTTGGTTTACGGGTTGTAACCTGTCTATCTGAATAGTCCCATGGTTATCTCATCGTATATCATTCTGTCATGCTTCCTTTCCATATGTCCTATATTTTAGTGATTCTATACAAGATTGTCTTTTATAATTACCCATCATGCTTTTTCTTAAACTACTGCCCTTTTATTATGTAATTTTACTCTTGTGCTAATTGCTGGTTTTAGTTCTTAAGTGAAGCCTCCTTTGTGGCACTTGCTCTTTCTGGGGTCTGACCCAGCTGATTTTGTATGGCCAGATACCGGAGCAGCACCAAAGGATCTCCCTGCTTTCTAGCCCGATGGTGGTCACCAGGCGGAACCAGGGCTTCGAGTGGGTTTCTTTTGTTCTCCCACTGTAATATTATAAATTATTCTTTTGAGGCGTTTAGCCGACGAGCAAGTGTTAGCTCGATTGTACTTACTGTCTGCCTACGGACTGTAGCATGATTGACAAGCACCGGGGGTTGATCATGTATGACTGAACTCTTGCTAGTCCTCGCATTTTGTAACGACTAGCTTCATGATCATTCCGAATATATAATGTATGGGACGCCTTACTATTATGTATTTGGTGGTCTGACATCTTGTAATTACTATTAGTTGGTTGAGATTGAGACAATAGGCTATTTTATGACCTTAAGAGACTAATGGATTTTAGTGAAACCCTCATATATCTAGACAGCCGTGACCGTATAGCGGGGTGGATCCCATTCCGTTATACGTAGCTGGCTATGTCTGCCCCCGCTCTCCAGTATTCTTGTTCTGGGGCGTGACATGGTTTAAGTGGTGGCCCATGCAGGTCTTGTTAATCAAGATGTGTGAGGGTTTACCGAATAGATGTCTCAATCAGTACTCGTCCTTGATCTCTGCTCGTATCCTCTTGATTCCTAAAATTCTTGTCCTGATCACATGCTTGTAATCGTTGATCTGTCCTGGTCCTTCCTTATTGTTCCCATGTCGTCTTCTTCAGCGGCATTGAACCTGGACCTGCCGATCAGCAAGGCGGATCACCTCCCGTGGACCAGCAGCAACCAGAAGATCAGGCCCAGCACTCAGCAGCAGCCTCCCGATCCGTACCTCCTGGAGAACCAGTACCGCCAGTTCAGCCCGTCCAGCCAGCAGGGTCAGAGGATGGAGGATTGGTAGGACTCATCCGTGAGTTGCTCGCATCCCAAGATCGTCAGGGAGATGCCCTGCACCAAGCAGTACAAGATGCTCTGAATAGAAGTGGTCCTCGAGGGAACAGTACGGTCAACAGTTTCAAGCGCCTGAACCCTCCATTCTTCGATGGCAGCGAGGATACCATTGCTGCCGATGCTTGGCTACAAGATATAGAGGTGATTCTCGAAGCCGCGAAGACTCCAGAAGACGAGAAGGTGGTTGTGGTGCGCCTACAGTTATTGGATCTAGCCCGCAGTTGGTGGGCCGCACAAGCAGTGGGATTGACAACACCTGTCTCCTGGGCAGTGTTCAGCGAGAAGTTCCAGACCAAGTATTATGATGCAGTGGCTCGATATGACTTGCAGACCAGGTTCAGTAATCTTAAGCAGATGGGGAGGACGGTCGACGGATATGCGGCCGAGTTTTCCAGACTCAGTCGGTTTGCTCCCACCTTGGTGGCAACCGAGTTTGACAGAGCGTAGAGGTTCCAGCAGGGACTTCACCTGGAGATTATATTGGCAGTAGAACAGTTCGAGCATCAGACCTATGATGCGGTGTTGCGAGCAGCAAGGAGGCACGAGTATACCTCCCAGAGAATAGTGGACAGGACCGAAGGTCGGAAGCGGTCCCATAGTCAGATGAATCAGTCTTCAGCACCAGCCCCGGCAGCTAGGGCTTTGACTATTGGAACTCCGAGGCAAGCAACCTCAGTTACGTCGGTTCAGCACTCAACCCCGACGTACCCTCAGCAGAAACAGAAGCAAGCACAGTCTTCCGCCGCAGGCTGTTCTTATTGTGGGAAGCCTGGACACGTGGTAGCAGAATGTCGCAAGGCGTTGGGATTGTGTTTATTGTGTGGAGCACCGGATCATAGGGTAGGGTCCTGTCCTTTCAGAGTTGATTCAGCATCGACAGTATCTAGTCCCTCGGTTAGGGGACCAGCACCAGCACCAGCACCAGTACCAGCTCCAGTTCACCAGCAACAGTAGTTCCCGTTCCCGAGGCCATTACCGACTCAGGCCCAGACTTTCCAGCAACAGAACCCGTGGCAGTTTGCTTTAGTCCAGGCTCAGGTTCAGAATCGGCCGAGAGGTATATGTGTCCTCTCATCTTGCTTTTCTACCGTCATTATGCGGGGTGCATGACATATTTCATGTATCCTGATTGTGACGGAACATCCCGGACCCGAGCCATATCCTAGATCATTCGAAAGGGTTGGTACCAATAACCGTAACTTTTCGTATGAGGATAGGCCCGTGTCCATGTTTGACCAAAGAGAGAGACCTCAAGCGCAAGACTATCTGTTTAGTTCGTGTTGCTTGAGTTCATCGCTCTTTGGGTGAGTCAACGTGGGAGCGTGAGGATGATATCCGATCACGATATTCTGACTTGTTTGACTCGTGAGGTATAATGTCCTTCTTATGCCTCATGCCTTCGATTCCTTGCTTGCATGATTGATTGCTTGATTGATTGTCTAGTATAGCTTACCTGTGATTAATGTAGCTTGTCATTGCTCCTCTAGCCTCTTGATTAAATTTCGAGGACGGAATTCTTTTAAGGTGGGTAGAGTTGTAATGCCTGTGGTTCGTATTACGTATTTCTGGAATACGTGTACGTATTTATTCTTGTATTGCATGATTCTTTGTTTAGTTTTCTTCATGGCTTGGCTTGGTTTATTCTTGGCCCGGGTTGGCTTGGTTCGATTGGGATTATTTTGGTTCATCATGAACCATGGATAAACCCCCTACCTACCACTACCTTTGATATTTATTGCCCTTTTCTTCTTTCTCTCTCTTCATTACTCATCTTCTTCTTCCTCATTTACTCCCTTCACCTACCAGAGAGAGAATTGAGAGGTCTAGGCAAGTGCAATCTTGCTTCATGATGGATCTCATGTTTTATTATTCTATTCTCTTCCTTACTAGATTCTAAGCCTCTTTAGAACTGGAAGTTTTCGGTTTTGATGGTTATATTTTTGTAGATCTAAGTTTTAAATTCCTTCTTGTTTAGTTTTCTTGGTTTTGATCTCTTAAAACTTGGTATTTCCAAAAACTAGTGGTTCCATGTTGTAGAGAATTTGATTTCATGCAGGTTTGGCTTTTGTTTCGCTTGATTTCGACTCCGAATGAGGAAGTTATGGCCATTACAAGTTTTCAGAACTTTCATGGCTGAACTTGCTGTTTGGGGACGATGAACCTCATGCGCCCGGGAGGCCATGCACCGGGAGGCCATGCGCCGTGAAGTCCCGGCAACGCATCCCTTAACTCCGAGCGTGTCATGCACATAGGTTTCCTACGCGCATGTACTGAAGACGCAACGTGAGTTTCTCATGCGCCGATTCGTGCAGAAATCTCATGCGCCGATTCGTGTAGGAATCTCATGCGTCGATTCGTGCAGAAATCTCATGCGCCGATTGCGCAGGAATCTCATGCGCCGATTGCGCAGGAATCTCATGCGCCGATTGCGCAGGAATCTCATGCGCCGATTCGTGCAGGAATCTCATGCGCCGATTCGTGCAGGAATCTCATGCGCCGATTCGTGCAGGAATCCCATGCGCCGATTGCGCAGGAATCTCATGCGCCGATTCGTGCAGGAATCTCATGCGCCGATTCGTGCAGGAATCCCATGCGCCGATTGTGAAGGAATCCCATGCGCCAGAATTGCTCTATTTTGCTGTTTTGTATGTTTAAGTCATTTTGTAGCTAGAATCTTGAAAAACTCAAAACATGAAAGTTGTAGATCTTTTCCTTGGCTTCAAGAACATGTTACTAGTTATTCTATGCAAGTTTCTCTCATTCATGATAATGTAAGGGTAGAACACGATAGTGGCCTGTTAAGGCGCACTCTTGACAAGTACCAAGTGGACATGACATGACCTGATAGTAGCCCGCCGTGACGCACTCCTGACAAGAAAACCTGATATGATATACCCTGATATGTTGTTGCGACGGCTACTTGACATGACATGACCTGTTTAATTAATCAGGACACCGTGGGCGATTGTGCTTGTACAAATAATCCAGTCCTGTCTTGCATCATGTCTAGAGGGGACTCCTGAGTACCACGGTCAGGAGTACCTACTGAAATGGACTAAGGTTAATAATTAGTATAATTCACTAGTCATGAAGAGATGTTCCCCAGTTACAGGCGATCCCGTTATCCCGGCCGCTAATGCTTGGACTTGTAGCCTGCCGACGAGTAGGGCACATTTCCAGCCCACTGTTATGTGGGGCACTCTTGATTGTCACTTTAAATGATTGAACTCTATTGGCACTCTAATGTATTGTACTCTCTGAATTGTCACTATAATGATTGCCTGGATAACCTGGATAGCTGCAGGGCCTGTGACTACTTGGAGCATCTCATTGCATCTTGCTAGTAACTAGGATTGTGATAACCCTAGTTAGTTAATGTAGAAAGCCGTAGGCAATGATTGGCCGTGATTGATTGGATGGAGTCTAGTCCAGTATGGTATTGTCTAGAATTGATTGATTGCAAGATTGTACCAGAATGATTGAATGATTGTCACTCCAGATTGTCACTATAATGATTGTCACTCCAGATTATCACCATAATGATTGTCACTCCAGAATGTTACTTGGCCTGATTTCTTATATTTATCTTGCCGATAAATGGTGAGAGAAACCAAGTTCCGTTCAGACGAAGGGTTACAACCCCGGTCCTTGTTTGGTTTACGGGTTGTAACCTGTCTATCTGAATAGTCCCATGGTTATCTCATCGTATATCATCCTGTCATGCTTCCTTTCCATATGTCCTATATTTTAGTGATTCTATACAAGATTGTCTTTTATAATTATCCATCATGCTTTTTCTTAAACTACTGCCCTTTTATTATGTAATTTTACTCTTGTGCTAATTGCTGGTTTTAGTTCTTAATTGAAGCCTCCTTTGTGGCACTTGCTCTTTCTGGGGTCTGACCCAGCTGGTTTTGTATGGCCAGATACCGGAGCAGCACCAAAGGATCTCCCTGCTTTCTAGCCCGATGGTGGTCACCAGGCGTAACCAGGGCTTCGAGTAGGTTTCTTTTGTTCTCCCACTGTAATATTGTAAATTATTCTTTTGAGGCGTTTAGCCGACGAGCAAGTGTTAGCTCGATTGTACTTACTGTCTGCCTACGGGCTGTAGCATGATTGACAAGCACCGGGGGTTGATCATGTATGACTGAACTCTTGCTAGTCCTCGCATTTTGTAATGACTAGCTTCATGATCATTCCGAATATATAATGTATGGGACGCCTTACTATTGTGTATTTGGTGGTCTGACATCTTGTAATTACTATTAGTTGGTTGAGATTGAGACAATAGGCTATTTTATGACCTTAAGAGACTAATGGATTGTAGTGAAACCCTCACATATCTAGACAGCCGTGACTGTATAGCGGGGTGGATCCCATTCCGTTATACGTAGCTGGCTATGTCTGCCCCCGCTCTCCAGTATTCTGGTTCTGGGGCGTGACATGGTTTAAGTGGTGGCCCATGCAGGTCTTGTTAATCAAGATGTGTGAGGGTTTACCGAATAGATGTCTCAATCAGTACTCGTCCTTGATCTCTGCTCGTATCCTCTTGATTCCTGAAATTCTTGTCCTGATCACATGCTTGTAATCGTTGATCTGTCCTGGTCCTTCCTTATTGTTCCCATGTCGTCTTCTTCAGCGGCATTGAACCTGGACCTGCCGATCAGCAAGGCGGATCACCTCCCGTGGACCAGCAGCAACCAGAAGATCAGGCCCAGCACTCAGCAGCAGCCTCCCGATCCGTACCTCCTGGAGAACCAGTACCGCCAGTTCAGCCCGTCCAGCCAGCAGGGTCAGAGGATGGAGGATTGGTAGGACTCATCCGTGAGTTGCTCGCGTCCCAAGATCGTCAGGGAGATGCCCTGCACCAAGCAGTACAAGATGCTCTGAATAGAAGTGGTCCTCGAGGGAACAGTGCGGTCAACAGTTTCAAGCGCCTGAACCCTCCATTCTTCGATGGCAGCGAGGATGCCATTGCTGTCGATGCTTGGCTACAAGATATAGAGGTGATTCTCGAAGCCGCGAAGACTCCAGAAGACGAGAAGGTGGCTGTGGTGTGCCTACAGTTATTGGATCTAGCCCGCAGTTGGTGGGCCGCACAAGCAGTGGGATTGACAACACCTGTCTCCTGGGCAGTGTTCAGCGAGAAGTTCCAGACCAAGTATTATGATGCAGTGGCTCGATATGACTTGCAGACCAGGTTCAGTAATGACGGATAAGCGGCCGAGTTTTCCAGACTCAGTCGGTTTGCTCCCACCTTGGTGGCAACCGAGTTTGACAGAGCGCAGAGGTTCCAGCAGGGACTTCACCTGGAGATAATATTGGCAGTAGAACAGTTCGAGCATCAGACCTATGATGCGGTGTTGCGAGCAGCAAGGAGGCACGAGTATACCTCCCAGAGAATAGTGGACAGGACCGGAGATCGGAAGCGGTCCCATAGTCAGATGAATCAGTCTTCAGCACCAGCCCCGGCAGCTAGGGCTTTGACTATTGGAACTCCGAGGCAAGCAACCTCAGTTACGTCGGTTCAGCACTCAACCCCGACGTACCCTCAGCAGAAACAGAAGCAAGCACAGTCTTCCGTCGCAGGCTGTTCTTATTGTGGGAAGCCTGGACACGTGGTAGCAGAATGTCGCAAGGCATTGGGATTGTGTTTATTGTGTGGAGCACCGGATCATAGGGTAGGGTCCTGCCCTTTCAGAGTTGATTCAGCATCGACAGTATCTAGTCCCTCGGTTAGGGGACCAGCACCAGCACCAGCACCAGTACCAGCTCCAGTTCACCAGCAACAGCAGTTCCCGTTCCCGAGGCCATTGCCGACTCAGGCCCAGACTTTCCAGCAACAGAACCCGCGGCAGTTTGCCTTAGCCCAGGCTCAGGTTCAGAATCGGCCGAGAGGTATATGTGTCCTCTCATCTTGCTTTTCTACCGTCATTATGCGGGGTGCATGACATATTTCATGTATCCTGATTGTGACGGAACATCCCGGACCCGAGCCATATCCTAGATCATTCGAAAGGGTTGGTACCAATAACCGTAACTTTTCGTATGAGGATAGGCCCGTGTCCATGTTTGACCAAAGAGAGAGACCTCAAGCGCAAGACTATCTGTTTAGTTCGTGTTGCTTGAGTTCATCGCTCTTTGGGTGAGTCAACGTGGGAGCGTGAGGATGATATCCGATCACGATATTCTGACTTGTTTGACTCGTGAGGTATAATGTCCTTCTTATGCCTCATGCCTTCGATTCCTTGCTTGCATGATTGATTGCTTGATTGATTGTCTAGTATAGCTTACCTGTGATTAATGTAGCTTGTCATTGCTCCTCTAGCCTCTTGATTAAATTCCGAGGACGGAATTCTTTTAAGGTGGGTAGAGTTGTAATGCCTGTGGTTCGTATTACGTATTTCTGGAATACGTGTACGTATTTATTCTTGTATTGCATGATTCCTTGTTTAGTTTTCTTCATGGCTTGGCTTGGTTTATTCTTGGCCCGGGTTGGCTTGGTTCGATTGGGATTATTTTGGTTCATCATGAACCATGGATAAACCCCCTACCTACCACCACCTTTGATATTTATTGCCCTTTTCTTCTTTCTCTCTCTTCATTACTCATCTTCTTCTTCCTCATTTACTCCCTTCACCTACCAGAGAGAGAAGAGAGAGGTCTAGGCAAGTGCAATCTTGCTTCATGATGGATCTCATATTTTATTGTTCCATTCTCTTCCTTACTAGATTCTAAGCCTCTTTAGAACTGGAAGTTTTCGGTTTTGATGGTTATATTTTTGTAGATCTAAGTTTTAAATTCCTTCTTGTTTAGTTTTCTTGGTTTTGATCTCTTAAAACTTGGTATTTCCAAAAACTAGTGGTTCCATGTTGTAGAGAATTTGATTTCATGCAGTTTTGGCTTTTGTTTCGCTTGATTTCGACTCCGAATGAGGAAGTTATGGCCATTACAAGTTTTCAGAACTTTCATGGCTGAACTTGCTGTTTGGGGACGATGAACCTCATGCGCCCGGGAGGCCATGCGCCGGGAGGCCATGCGCCGTGAAGTCCCGGCAACGCATCCCTTAACTCCGAGCGTGTCATGCGCATAGGTTTCCTACGCGCATGTACTGAAGACGCAACGTGAGTTTCTCATGCGCCGATTCGTGCAGGAATCTCATGCGCCGATTCGTGCAGGAATCTCATGCGCCGATTCGTGCAGAAATCTCATGCGCCGATTGCGCAGGAATCTCATGCGCCGATTGCGCAGGAATCTCATGCGCCGATTGCGCAGGAATCTCATGCGCCGATTCGTGCAGGAATCTCATGCGCCGATTTGTGCAGGAATCTCATGCGCCGATTCGTGCAGGAATCTCATGCGCCGATTCGTGCAGGAATCCCATGCGTCGATTGCGCAGGAATCTCATGCGCCGATTCGTGCAGGAATCTCATGCGCCGATTCGTGCAGGAATCCCATGCGCCGATTGTGCAGGAATCCCATGCGCCAGAATTGCTCTATTTCGCTGTTTTGCATGTTTAAGTCATTTTGTAGCTAGAATCTTGAAAAACTCAAAACATGAAAGTTGTAGATCTTTTCCTTGGCTTCAAGAACATGATACTAGTTATTCTATGCAAGTTTCTCTCATTCATGATAATGTAAGGATAGAACACGATAGTGGCCTGTTAAGGCGCACTCTTGACAAGTACCAAGTGGACATGACATGACCTGATAGTAGCCCGCCGTGGCGCACTCCTGACAAGAAAACCTGATATGATATACCCTGATATGCTGTTGCGACGGCTACCTGACATGACATGACCTGTTTAATTAATCAGGACACCGTGGGCGATTGTGCTTGTACAAATAATCCAGTCCTGTCTTGCATCATGTCTAGGAGGGGACTCCTGAGTACCACGGTCAGGAGTACCTACTGAAATGGACTAAGGTTAATAATTAGTATAATTCACTAGTCATGAAGAGATGTTCCCCAGTTACAGGCGATCCCGTTATCCCGGCCGCTAATGCTTGGACTTGTAGCCTGCCGACGAGTAGGGCACATTTCCAGCCCACTGTTATGTGGGGCACTCTTGATTGTCACTTTAAATGATTGAACTCTATTGTCACTCTAATGTATTGTACTCTCTGAATTGTCACTATAATGATTGCCTGGATAACCTGGATAGCTGCAGGGCCTGTGACTACTTAGAGCATCTCATTGCATCTTGCTAGTAACTAGGATTGTGATAACCCTAGTTAGTTAATGTAGAAAGCCGTAGGCAATGATTGGCCGTGATTGATTGGATGGAGTCTAGTCCAGTATGGTATTGTCTAGAATTGATTGATTGCAAGATTGTACCAGAATGATTGAATGATTGTCACTCCAGATTGTCACTATAATGATTGTCACTCCAGATTGTCACCATAATGATTGTCACTCCAGAATGTTACTTGGCCTGATTTCTTATATTTATCTTGCCGATAAATGGTGAGAGAAACCAAGTTCCGTTCAGACGAAGGGTTACAACCCCGGTCCTTGTTTGGTTTACGGGTTGTAACCTGGCTATCTGAATAGTCCCATGGTTATCTCATCGTATATCATCCTGTCATGCTTCCTTTCCATATGTCCTATATTTTAGTGATTCTATACAAGATTGTCTTTTATAATTACCTATCATGCTTTTTCTTAAACTACTGCCCTTTTATTATGTAATTTTACTCTTGTGCTAATTGCTGGTTTTAGTTCTTAAGTGAAGCCTCCTTTGTGGCACTTGCTCTTTCTGGGGTCTGACCCAGCTGGTTTTGTATGGCCAGATACCGGAGCAGCACCAAAGGATCTCCCTGCTTTCCAGCCCGATGGTGGTCACCAGGCGTAACCAGGGCTTCGAGTGGGTTTCTTTTGTTCTCCCACTGTAATATTGTAAATTATTCTTTTGAGACGTTTAGCCGACGAGCAAGTGTTAGCTCGATTGTACTTACTGTCTGCCTACGGGCTGTAGCATGATTGACAAGCCCCGGGGGTTGATCATGTATGACTGAACTCTTGCTAGTCCTCGCATTTTGTAACGACTAGCTTCATGATCATTCCGAATATATAATGTATGGGACGCCTTACTATTGTGTATTTGGTGGTCTGACATCTTGTAATTACTATTAGTTGGTTGAGATTGAGACAATAGGCTATTTTATGACCTTAAGAGACTAATGGATTGTAGTGAAACCCTCACATATCTAGACAGCCGTGACCGTATAGCGGGGTGGATCCCATTCCGTTATACGTAGCTGGCTATGTCTGCCCCCGCTCTCCAGTATTCTGGTTCTGGGGCGTGACACCACCTGTAGAGTCGCGGCAGAGAGCGGGGACGATCAAGGACTTCATGGGTCTGAACCCCAAGGAGTTCTTAGGGACTGAGGACATAGTAGTAGCAGATGACTGGTTAGACTCGGTAGAGAGGAAGCTCATTGGAGTTAGGATGCCGGATGACCTCCAGGTCGAGGCATCGAGATTTTGCTGATAGACTTGGCAGGAGTTTGGTTCCGAAATGAGCCGTTATTCGCGAGAGGGAGAGCCACTTGGGATCAGTTCAAGACCCAGTTCAAGAAAAAATTCTTCTCGACCACCGCTAGGGTAGCCATGGGGCTACGATTCCAGAACATCCAGCAGGGGAACCGTTCTGTCGACGAGTATGCGGCAGAGTTTAGTCGCCTGAGCCGTTTCGCTCCTAGTTTGGTTGCTGACCCTGAGGAGATGACGCGTAGGTTTTGCCATGGTCTAGTTCCAGACATTGGCATTCTTATAGTGGCAAACGGTATGACTGACTACTACCAGAGCTTAAAGTTAGCCCGGAGTATCGAGGAGCGTCTTTTATCTTGCAAGAGGCCGGCTTCTGTACACATTGAGGGACCCTCCAAGCGTCAGGCTTTCCAGCAGAAAGTGCCGACGCTACACCAGCAGACATATCGTCCTCCCACACCACATCATTCGACCCCGCCAGTTAGAGCCCCGGGACCCCGGCAGCAGAGGCCATTTTAGCAGGTACAGCATCAGTATCGGGGTCAGGACCCGAAGACGATCAATTGTTCATACTGCAGGAAGCAGGGACACATCAGGGAGCAGTGTAGGAAGAGGCTGAAGGTTTGTTATACCTGTGGGTCTGATACTCACCAGAAGATGGATTGTCCTATTGCACCTCCTTATAAGGGGGCTAGGCCACCTGTAGCTCAGCACCAGAGGGGTGGAGCTTTTGCGATGACGGTCGAGGAGACCAACGCTGCAGGTGACGGGTTAGCAGATTTGTCTTTTCTGTCCTTTCTTTCCCATCTTGTTGTATGATTCCATTAGTACCTGTCAGGATATGCTTGTGATGTGCTAGATAGTGTAGTTACCCTGTTCGAGACTGTGGAATCACGACCAGTAGGACTATGATTGCATGTTATCTTTTTGACTTTGATTGACTGGGGGTTTGACCTAGGAGGAGTACGACTATCTTAATTTCGAGGACGAAATTTTTCTAAGGAGGGTAGACTTGTAACACCCAGTTTTCTGACATTGGGATATTTTGAAATTTTATTATTTTTATTATTTATTAATGGTATTTTAGTCATGATATGATTTTTGTGAATTTTTAGTTAGTTAAAACTATTTTCTAAGTCATGGCTTATGACTTTGTGATTTTACTAGTATAACCCTAGTGTAAACCCTAGAGATTTCATAACCTAGAGACTAACCATGACCATGTAAGCCTAACCATGTGATTAGGATATCAAATTACCACTTTTTAGTCAAAAGGGTATTTTGGTAATTTATTAGAAATTATTTGGATTTATGTAGTTTATTATTATTTAATTTGTTGATTAGTGTCATGTTAGCTCCTAACCTAGTTTAGCACTAATCTAGAGGTTAGCAACTAACCTAGAAGACTAATGTTAAATTTTAACTTATGTGTAAATATCTTAGGTTGGAAATATCTAAGATATTACTTTCTTAGATATTTAGAAAACCTAGAAATATCTATCTACCTAGTCAAAGCCTTAGGAGCTAAGTTAGCAAGGTGGATGAACCCTAAATATCTACCCCTACCCCCCCCCCATGGCAGCCAACCCTACCCCCTTCCATATAAACACACCCCCCTTCATTCAAGCTTCTTTTCATTTACACAAAAAACCAAGTTTTTCCTACAACTTCACACCCTCACCATTTAACCATTTTAGCTCCAAATTGAGCAAAACTTCTTGCATTGGAACCCCCTACCATTGAGGATGCTAAGGGGAGCTAGCTAGCTAGGTTGCATAGCATTTTGGGCACCATCAAGTGAAGAGGACCCCCCCCCCCCAAAACCTTGTTTTCATTGAGTTTTGCACTCATAGGTAAATGTCCCTAAACCTTGTTAATATTGTAATTTCTCTTCATAATTGCATGCATATAGGTATACCCTAACTGTGGGTCAAGTTTGGTAGGATATGGATTGGGTTTGGTGTCCGTATCGGACACGTATCTGTGTGTTTAATTAAGTGTTTGGTGAAATGTCACTATGGTTTGAAAGTTGTTGTTTTGCAAAACAAATTATATTTTTGGGTAGCCCTAGGCTTGTAGGACACAACCCTAGTTGACTGAGCACGAAATCGTATCGTATCCGTGTCCAAATTGGACACGAACACACAGTTAAACACCACACTGTGCACACTTAGTTCCCCTGCTACCCGACACGGATTTCTTCGTGTCCACGCCACGTGGACACGTGCCACTTGGCACAGAGGTGGGGGCACCCTCTGACAAGCCCCCCCCTCGAGTTTCGTGACACCTCGTGTCGTGTCGAGTGAGAAATCCGACACGCACTGGTTTAGTCTGCACTGCACACTGTGTAAAACACACACTGACACGGCCTTCGTGTCGTGTCTAGACACGACGTGGACACAAAGTATCAGGACTAAACCCTAGCCCTAGACCTAGGCTACACCCTGACACGAGCACGACACGTATTGATGCGTGTGTCATGTAGGTTGGCTATATAGGGTTGTATAGATGTGTATGGGTACATATATATATATATATATATATATATATATATATATATATACATACATATATATATATATATAGATTATGGTATTATATATATATAGTTGACTATATATTAGATATGTAAACATATATGTTATAGACTTGATGTCTTAGCCTATGACCTATGTATATAGGTAATGTATATGTCACCCCCAGTTTTTTAAATTAGGGGTATTTTCATCATTTTCAAGTTTTAAATTATTTTAGGAATTTTATATAATTTTATATGATTTTTAGGAATTTATTTGAGTTGGCTTGAATTTTATCCAATTCGGACCCAATTTGGAGACCCGGGTAGCCTGGACCCTAGTGGGACCCCCATACTAGCTGGGCTTAGCCCATGTACCATCATAAATAGGCTAGAAATTATTAACCTAATTTCTATGACTTAATTAGTCATTTTAGAGACTTAATTAATCGTTTAGAATAAAACCAAATCAAACCGAACCAACCCGAATTCAATTGGACCAAACCCAAGTCTAATGGGTGGAGGGTTATTGGATCCTACCAACCCAATAACCCCCCCAAGTGGCCGGCCATGGCATAAACCCCCCCCCCCCCTTTGTCTTCTCCATCAAGCTCTCTCTCTCTCTCTTTCTCAAATTCTTTTCTTCAAGTTCTCTCTCCAACCAACTCCTTTAGGTTTGTCTTTAAACCTTCATTTATTGCTCCTTTTCATTTAAGTTCTTTACACTAAGTGTAGAGAATCCAATTCTCTACACTTTGCCCCCACTATTTGTAGGTTTCTCCCTAGATTTTTGGTTAGTGTTAATTTAGGGGTTTTTATATGTTAATGGTATATATATGTATATATATATGTATGTATATATATGTATATGTAAAGATATATATATAGGATATTATATGTATGTATGTATTTGTGTGTGTGTGTGTGTAGAGAGTGGTGGGAAGAGGATGAGAGTGGTTGTGTGTGTGGTTGTGTGTGGGGTTGTGTGTGTGGTTGTGTGTATGGTTGTGAATATATATATATATAGGTATATGTGTATTTGTATATATATATATATATATATGTATGTATATATAATATGTATACGTGTGTGTGTGTATATATGTAGAGGTGTATGTGTGTATATATATAGATGGGAGGAGAGGATATGATATATGGTTATATATATAAAGAAATAGATAGATATATATATAGATATATAGGTATATATATATATATATATATATATATATATATATATATATATATATATATATATATATATATATAGAAGAGAGGAGAGGAGGGAATGAAGTAGGAGGAGTAGTAGGAGAAGAGGAAAGAGAGCAAAGCAGCAGCAGCCAGCATTGGCAGCAGCAGCAGCAGCCAGCATTGGCAGCAGCAGTAGCAGGTGCAGCAGCAGCTGCAGTAGCAGCTAGCAGTAGCAACAGCAGCAGGAGCTGCATAGGCAGCTCCTCCCTCCCTATTTCACCCCCCTGTACACCATAAACCCTCCCCATAGTTATATATATATGTAAATATATATATCTATAGATATATATATATTGATATATATATTGATAGAAGAATAGATAAGGAAGTTAGATAGAAGAATGAAGGAAAAGAAATTTAGAAGAAGTGAAAAGAAGAAGAATAGAGTTGAGAAAGGGAATGGGAGAAATTAGAAAAGATCAAAAAGAAGAGAGTAGGAAGGAGGAGTATGAGGAGGAATTAGATTTAAGAGAATAAGAAGAAGAAGTTAAGAAGAAGAAGAATTAGAGTGGAGTTAAAGAAGAGGGTTGAGATGAGAACAAAAAGAAGGTTTTTGATAGAAATCGAGTTAGAGGGCGAAATTGAGCCCGGAGCATCGGATCGCGATGAAACTTGACATAGGCCTAGGTTACGTGATTTAGATTTTGCGGGTAAGCTCCCGGGTGGAAATCGGGGTCATAGGGCGCCGGTATTGCACCGTGTCAGTGCGTATCTCGAAATATTCGAGATATCTGCAACGGGCCGTAAGGTGGACTAGACGTCTACTTTACTTAGGTATTATGGTAGATAACGAACCTATAGGATAGTACCCTACTACCCTAGGGAGATCGGGTCATAATAACTAGCGTAGGTAGGCTAACGGGATTATCGTCGAGGGTAGAATTTTACCCTTAAAAAGGGTAAAATAGGGATTTGGCCCACGGCCAAGATTCGAGTTTCCAAGTCCAAGATGGACTTGGATATGGATTGTATAGGTTGGTAATAAGCAGATTTAGCCGTCTAAACCTAGTCTTGGACCCGATTGACCACGGTTGACTTTTTGGACTAAAAGTCAACTATGAGTCAACTCTTTACCCAAATTAGTTCCAAATTCCATTCAACTTGGACAGTTGACTAAAAGTCAACTATTAGTCACCAGTGACCTAGGGTTGACCTAGAGTTGACCTAGAGTTTACCAGAGTTGACCCGTTGACCAAAAGTCAATGGTAAGTCAGTTTTTGACCTAGATTGATCCGGTTTGACTTCTAATGTTCTCCCATGACCAAGATTGACCCGACTAGACATGTCTTGACCTAGAATGACTAAATAGGATTTAATTTGATTTAACTTTACTTCCTAAACTTAGTATTGATACGTCTTGTTCTCTATAGGTCCTCGAGATACTGCAGTTGATCCAGTCGACGTATTTTATCATCTTACAGGCGAGTACATTCTCTGATACTTATTCCCAATTTATGATAACTGTTATGATTCATGTACTTAGTATTGATATGCTTATTTCCGACACATGGTTCTCACGGATTGGTATTCTTGGATCCCGACGAGAGATGTTTTCTCCTTCTTAGGTTGGGATATATTGTGCAAGCACCCTTGTAGCTCTTGCTCGATATATGGTCACTGATTCTAGAGAAGGCTAGCTACCTTCTCATTAGAATCCTGTGCAGTGACGTGTCCTGTTTGGATCCATTCTACCAGTTGGGGTAGGGGGAGTAGTAGCGTAGGCCTGTGATCAGATCCATCCCGTATTCTCGAACAGTGTGAGTCATATACCGCACATATGACTTGCCAGGCCAATTCTTGACAGGTACCCAAGCCGATCACAAGCTGAAACTACTACTCACACACATTGGATATATAGCTTGCCTTGATTTGTGTACATGCCATGATCCCGTTCTATTCTTCTTGTTCTAGCTCTAGCTTTACAGCTTACCATGCCATGATACATACATGTACACTCCATGATTCATTGTATATGCTCTATTTACAGTCTTATAGCTTTTATTCTATCTTGAGATCTGTTATGAGATATATGTACTCGTTCCATCCTGACTGGACTATTGATAAAATATTACAGATTTCGACGAGGGAGATTGCAGTACCTACTACGGTCCGGACGACGTAGTGGGCCTAGACTTGGTCCCGCAGGGCGTAGCTCCGCCTGACGAGACCATACCACTTGTATAGTTTAGAGTAGGTCTCTGTACTGGACTTTGTTCCCAGTTACTTTTGACACTGTACTACTTTTTGAGACTGTATTATATTGGACTGTATTTAGAGACTGGACTTGTATATTATTTGTATCTGGACTTGACAGGTTATATTTTATCGTCTTGTTGTCTTTATCTTTCAGTCTTTACTTTTCGTCTTAGAGTTGTGATTGAGCATTATATATATTCATTGCTTGTCCTCCGTTCGGAGTTGACTATATTCTCGACAGGTTCTGTTATATATATAAACTGTTGTCAGACTAGAAAATACACAGCGTTCCATGCCGTTTTTCCGGTGAGGGCTGGGCGTTGTCGCGTCACGTGCCCTTGTAGAGGGTGCGGGTCGTGACACGTTTTAGTGGTGGCCCACGCAGGTCCTGAAGTCGCAATTAGTGCGATATCGTAGCGGCACTCGTCTTAGAGTGTTGACTACGAGCCTGTGTTACCCATAGGAAGTAGTAGGCTAAGGGTGCTCAATGATCTTTTCTTGCTTATCTTGCTTACCGTCTTTGATATTGATTTACTGCTTTCTAGCTGTCCTCCTTTGATATTGCCTTCATGTGCCATATTGATATCTTCTTTTCAATTTGTCTCCAGGATATTGATGACTCATTCTCCTGGCGAGGAGCACGGGGAGACGGAGAGGTCTGCCACCTCTGGCGGACAGGCTCCGGTCACTTCCCCGGCTGATGGGACTTCTGTTGGGGCTCTTGGAGGTACTCCTCCAACTACCTCGATGACCGTCCCTGGGGCCATTACGGGTGCTCTTCCCGTAGTGCCAGGGGCTACAGTGGGAGCTGCTGAGGGTATTCTTCCTCCTCAGTAGGGGACTCCTCCGGTGATGATGGGAGCTATTCCTCCATTGCCTCCTCTGCCTACAGACATGGGGCAGATGCTAGCGTTCTTCCACCAGGTGCTTGAGTCCCAGCGGGCTCAGCACGAGGCTCAGTTGAGGCGGACAGAGGCCATGCGCTAGGGCATGGAGGATGCACACAGATTGGCTATGGCGGCAGTGGAGCGTCAGGCTCCACAGAGGGAGGTTCAGCAGCAGCAGCCGAAGATCGAGGATATCCAGGCTTTCAAGAAGCTTGGTCCGAGGGATTTCGAGGGGACTGAGGGCATTATCTATGCTGATGACTGGCTCGAGGATATCGAGCGCCAGATGGGGGCCTGCCGCCTTACAGCCGACCTGAGGGTCGAGGCGGTTGGGTTGCAGTTGTTAGATATTGCCCGGACATGGTTCCGGAATGAGCCGGCTCTTGCAGGAGAGGGCCATACTTAGACCGAGTTCAGGGCCCTGTTCAGAGAGAAGTTCTTTTCTCCTACGGACAAGATTGGCTTGGTACGGCAGTTCCAGAATCTGCAGCATGGCAGCATGACCGTAGAGGAGTATGCGGCGGAGTTCGGCCGGCTAGGCCGATACGTCGAGTACATGGTGAGTGACCCGGTGATCCGAGCTGAGCGCTTTCGGGAGGGATTGGCATGGGATATCAAGATCCTGATCCCTTCCTTCTATGCGACATATGCGGAGGTTTACGCTGAGGCTCGGAAGGTGGAGAGGGAGTTGGGCTTGCAGCCGAAGAGGGATCGAGATGTGTTTTCTGGGGCCAGTAGCAGCGCAGGGCCTGCTAAGCGCCCTCAGCTTCAGCATCAGTCGCTCCAGCATCACCAGCAGCCGGAGAAGGCCAGAGCGTCTGTTCAGAGGAGTCAGCAGCGTCCGGGGCAGGATGATCCACCATACCACTTCTGCAAGAAGCCCGGTCATCTCTTCGAGTTCTGTAGGAGGAGACTGGGGCTGTCTCTTTTGTGGTGCCGCAGGGCATCAGATGCAGGAGTGTCCCAAGAACCCCCGTATTACTGGAGCTGCTCAGAGGGCACCCGTTCAGAGGGCACCAGCTAGTGTGCCGGTAGTTCAGCAGAGAGGTCCGCTTCCGACTCAGCAGCAGCAGTTCGTTCAGCACCGCCAGCAGAGGGGTGGTCAGGGTAGAGCCTTTACTCTTGCAGCCGAGGAGGTGGAGCCTATTGCGGATGTTGTCGCAGGTTCTATTCTGCTCGATTCTTTTTCAGCTTTGGCCTTATTTGATTCTGGTGCTACGCACAGTTTTGTGTCTGTTTCTTTTGCTCTTAGGCATAATATTATTGCTGAATATCTGGGTAGGACTTGCAAGATTATGACTGGGAATGGCATCATCCTAGTTAATAATGTTTGCAAGGGGCAAAGAGTTTCTTTGAGAGGCCGGGAGCTGAGTGCGTGTCTGCTCGTAATGCCACTTCCGAGTTACGATGTGGTACTCGGTATGGATTGGTTGAGCACGCACCACGCTAGCATCGACTGCAGAGGGGGTAGGATTCTGTTTAGGCCGCCGGGAGAGCCGGAGTATGAGTTCACCAGGGGTGCAGTGGAGCAGGGAGATGGATTCTGCGGAGCGTTGTTGGCGGGGCCGGTGTTGCCACATCCACTCATTGTTGAGTTCTTGGATGTTTTTCCCGAGGAGTTGCCCGGGATGCCGCCAGATCGTGATGTTGAGTTTTCTATAGATCTAGTGCCGGGTGCTGAGCCTATCTCCCAGCACGTCTATAGAATCAACAACAGTGAGTTAGCGGAGCTGAAGAAGCAGGTCGACGAGCTGGAGGACAAGGGCTTTATTCGATCTAGTTCTTCACCTTGGGGCGCGCCAGTTCTTTTCGTCCCCAAGAAGGATGGTACGGTACGTCTGTGTATTGATTACAGGGCGCTCAACAACCTTACCATCAAGAACAAGTATCCTCTGCCGAGGATTGATGACTTGTTCGACCAGTTGAGCGGCGCGAGGGTGTTCTCGAAGATCGACTTGCGTACCGGGTACCATCAGCTGAAGGTGAAGCGGGATGACATTCCGAAGACTGCCTTTCGGACCCGCTATGGCCAGTATGAGTATACCGTCATGCCGTTTGGGTTGACCAACGCCCCGGCGGTATTCATGAACTTGATGAATAAGGTATTTCACCAGTACCTTGACAAGTTCGTGGTGGTCTTCATTGATGACATTCTCATCTACTCGAAGACACCAGAGGAGCACGAGGAGCACCTGAGGATTGTGTTGGACACCCTCAGGAGGGAGCAGCTGTATTGGAAGCTGTCCAAGTACGAGTTCTTCTTGGATCGCGTGGAGTTCCTAGGCCATGTTGTCTCTGGCGAGGGGATTTCAGTGGATCCGAAGAAGATTTCTGCAGTGGAGTCCTGGTCGACGCCGAGCTCAGTAGCAGAGGCTCGGAGTTTTCTGGGTCTGGCAGGTTACTACCGGAGGTTCGTGCAGGACTTTTCCAGGATTGCCCAGCCGATGACCCGCCTTACAAGAAAGGACGAGGAGTTTGTTTGGTCCGATGAGTGCCAGGCCGCCTTCGAGGAGTTGAAGGCGAGGTTGACTACAGCTCCTATCTTGACGCTGCCATCTGGATCTGGTGGTTATACGATCTACAGTGATGCTTCAGGACGGGGTTTGGGTTGTGTGCTTCAGCAGCACGGGAAGGTAATTGCCTATGCATCTAGGCAGTTACGTCCTCATGAGAGGAATTACCCTACCCACGATCTGGAGCTGGCAGTGGTCATCTTTGCTTTGAAGCTGTGGAAACACTATCTGTACGGAGAGCGAGTTAAGATCTATACAGATCACAAGAGCTTGAAGTACGTGTTTACCCAGAAGGAGCTGAATATGAGGCAGAGGCGATGGTTAGAGCTGATGAAGGATTTTGATATATCCTTGCAGTACCATCCGGGGAAGGCCAACGTGGTCGCGGATGCTTTGAGCAGGTATCCCGTGGCTATGTGTTTGACGATGGATCGTCACCTTCTGGCAGATCTGGAGAGCTTGGGCATAGAGGTGATAGTTCCTGGGTTCGAGGCGCAGATGTGGGGTCTGCAGGTGCAGTCGGAGCTGATGGACAGAGTCAGGGCAGCTCAGTTTGAGGATGAGGCTCTGAGGGTCATCAGAGAGCAGGTCCAGATAGGGCTGTTGGATGAGTTCTCTTTAGCAGGGGATGGGTCATTGAGGCATGGTACCAGATTGTGCGTGCCGAACGGAGGACTTTGGGAGGAGGTTCTTCAGGAGGCGCACCGTTCTCAGTACTCTATGCATCCCGGAGCCAACAAGATGTATAGAGACTTGAGACAGCATGTTTGGTGGTATGGCATGAAACGTGAGGTGGCTCAGTTCGTGTCGAGATGTTTGGTGTGCCAGCAGGTGAAGGCCGGGAGGCAGAGACCCGGTGGATTGCTCCAGCCACTACCCATTCCTGAGTGGAAGTGGGAGCATATCACTATGGACTTTGTATCTGGGCTTCCGCGCTCTTCAGGAGGGAAGGATGCGATTTGGGTCATTGTTGATCGATTGACCAAATCGGCCCACTTTTTGCCTTTCAAAGTGGGTTTGTCGACGGAGAGGTTGGCCGAGATGTACGTGCGACAGATAGTCCGATTGCACGGGGTGCCAGTGAGTATAGTCTCGGATCGGGACAGCCGATTCACTTCCCACTTCTGGCGGAGTTTGCAGCTTAGCTTGGGCACATCGCTCAAGTTCAGTACAGCATATCACCCCCAGACAGACGGGCAGTCGGAGAGGACGATCCAGACCCTCGAGGATATGCTGCGTACCTGTGTCCTGGACTTCGGGGGATCTTGGGAGGACCACCTTCACTTGGTAGAGTTTGCTTACAATAACAGCTACCAAGCCAGTATAGAGATGTCACCTTTCGAGGCTCTATACGGACGGAGGTGCCGTACTCCCTTGTCTTGGGATGATGTCGGTGAGAGGGTTTTGCTTGGCCCTGAGATGGTAGTGGATGCTGCAGAGAAGGTCAGGGTCATCAGAGATAGACTTCGGGTAGCGCAGGATAGGCAGCGGCATTGGGCCGATAGCCACCGGAGGCCATTGGAGTTTGAGGTATAATCTAGATTTTTCTAGTATTTGAGTCTGATTGTGATTGTTTTAGATCAAGCTCTAAGTCTTGTTTTTGTTCTAGGTTGATGATCTTGTCTTTCTGCGGATTTCTCCGACGCATGGCACGATTCGTTTTGGTGGCGGCGGGAAGCTTAGTCCACGATATATCGGACCATTCCGTATCCTGGGCAGGGTCGGTGCAGTGGCTTACCGACTGGAGTTACCGCCTGCACTAGAGGGAGTGCACAGTGTGTTCCACGTGTCGCAGCTGAGACGGTACGTGGCAGATCCCAGTCACGTCTTAGACCACTCCGAGATCGTAGTGGGATCGACACTCAGCTATCCAGAGAAGCCGGTCGAGATCTTGGACCGAAGAGAGAAGGTGCTCCGGAACCAGGTCATTTCCTTGGTTCGAGTTGCATGGAGACACCACTCTCCAGGTGAGTCCACCTGGGAGAGGGAGGACGACATGCGGGAGCGATTCCCATATCTCTTCGAGCCTTGAGGTAAAATTCTTTCTTTTTCTTTCCTTGTTCTGTTCATGATTGCAGTGTTAGCCCTCATTCAATTTCGAGGACAAAATTTTTTTAAGGAGGGTAGATTTGTCACCCCCAGTTTTTCAAATTAGGGGTATTTTCATCATTTTCAAGTTTTAAATTATTTTAGGAATTTTATATAATTTTATATGATTTTTAGGAATTTATTTGAGTCGGCTTGAATTTTATCCAATTCGGACCCAATTTGGAGACCCGGGTAGCCTGGACCCTAGTGGGACCCCCATACTAGCTGGGCTTAGCCCATGTACCATCATAAATAGGCTAGAAATTATTAACCTAATTTCCATGACTTAATTAGTCATTTTAGAGACTTAATTAGTCGTTTAGAATCAAACCAAATCAAACCGAACCAACCCGAATTCAATTGGACCAAACCCAAGTCTAATGGATGGAGGGTTATTGGATCCTACCAACCCAATAACCCCCCAAGTGGCCGGCCATGGCATAAACCCCCCCCCCTTTTGTCTTCTCCATCAAGCTCTCTCTCTCTCTCTCTCTCTCTCTCTCTCTCTTTCTCAAATTCTTTTCTTCAAGTTCTCTCTCCAACCAACTCCTTTAGGTTTGTCTTTAAACCTTCATTTATTGCTCCTTTTCATTTAAGTTCTTTACACTAAGTGTAGAGAATCCAATTCTCTACACTTTGCCCCCACTATTTGTAGGTTTCTCCCTAGATTTTTGGTTAGTGTTAATTTAGGGGTTTTTATATGTTAATGGTATATATATATATATGTATATATATATGTATGTATATATATGTATATGTATAGATATATATATATATAGGATATTATATGTATGTATGTATTTGTGTGTGTGTGTGTGTAGAGAGTGGTGGGAAGAGGATGAGAGTGGTTGTGTGTGGGGTTGTGTGTGTGGTTGTGTGTGTGGTTGTGAATATATATATATATATATATATAGGTATATGTGTATTTGTATATATATATATATATATATATATATATATATATATATATATATATATATATATATATATATATATATGTATGTATGTATGTATATATAATATGTATACGTGTGTGTGTGTATATATGTAGAGGTGTATGTGTGTATATATATAGATGGGAGGAGAGGATATGATATATGGTTATATATATATAGAAATAGATAGATAGATATATAGATATATAGGTATATATCTAGGTATATATATAGGTATATATATATATATATATATATATATATATATATATATATATATATATAGAAGAGATGAGAGGAGGGAATGAAGTAGGAGGAGTAGTAGGAGAAGAGGGAAGAGAGCAAAGCAGCAGCAGCCAGCATTGGCAGCAGCAGCAGCAGCCAGCATTGGCAGCAGCAGTAGCAGGTGCAGCAGCAGCTGCAGTAGCAGCTAGCAGTAGCAACAGCAGCAGGAGCTGCATAGGCAGCTCCTCCCCCCCCCCCCTATTTCACCCCCCTGTACACCATAAACCCCCCCCCCCCCCATAGTTATATATATATATGTAAATATATATATCTATAGATATATATATATATTGATATATATATTGATAGAAGAATAGATAAGGAAGTTAGATAGAAGAAGGAAGGAAAAGAAATTTAGAAGAAGTGAAAAGAAGAAGAATAGAGTTGAGAAAGGGAATGGGAGAAATTAGAAAAGATCAAAAAGAAGAGAGTAGGAAGGAGGAGTATGAGGAGGAATTAGATTTAAGAGAATAAGAAGAAGAAGTTAAGAAGAAGAAGAATTAGAGTGGAGTTAAAGAAGAGGGTTGAGATGAGAACAAAAAGAAGGTTTTTGATAGAAATCGAGTTAGAGGACGAAATTGAGCCCGGAGCATCGGATCGCGATGAAACTTGACATAGGCCTAGGTTACGTGATTTAGATTTTGCGGATAAGCTCCCGGATGGAAATCGGGGTCATAGGGCGCCGGTATTGTGCCGTGTCAGTGCGTATCTCGAAATATTCGAGATATCTGCAACGGGCCGTAAGGTGGACTAGACGTCTACTTTACTTAGGTATTATGGTAGATAACGAACCTATAGGATAGTACCCTACTACCGTAGGGAGATCGGATCATAATAACTAGCGTAGGTAGGCTAACGGGATTATCGCCGAGGGTAGAATTTTACCCTTAAAAAGGGTAAAATAGGGATTTGGCCCACGGCCAAGATTCGAGTTTCCAAGTCCAAGATGGACTTGGATATGGATTGTATAGGTTGGTAATAAGCAGATTTAGCCGTCTAAACCTAGTCTTGGACCCGGTTGACCACGGTTGACTTTTTGGACTAAAAGTCAACTATGAGTCAACTCTTTACCCAAATTAGTTCCAAATTCCATTCAACTTGGACAGTTGACTAAAAGTCAACTATTAGTCACCAGTGACCTAGGGTTGACCTAGAGTTGACCTAGAGTTGACCAGAGTTGACCCGTTGACCAAAAGTCAACGGTAAGTCAGTTTTTGACCTAGATTGATCCGGTTTGACTTCTAATGTTCTTCCATGACCAAGATTGACCCGACTAGACATGTCTTGACCTAGAATGACTAAATAGAATTTAATTTGATTTAACTTTACTTCCTAAACTTAGTATTGATACGTCTTGTTCTCTATAGGTCCTCGAGATACTGCAGTTGATCCAGTCGACGTATTTTATCATCTTACAGGCGAGTACATTCTCTGATACTTATTCCCAATTTATGATAACTGTTATGATTCATGTACTTAGTATTGATATGCTTATTCCCGACACATGGTTCTCACGGATTGGTATTCTTGGATCCCGACGAGAGATGTTTTCTCCTTCTTAGGTTGGGATATATTGTGCAAGCACCCTTGTAGCTCTTGCTCGATATATGGTCACTGATTCTAGAGAAGGCTAGCTACCTTCTCATTAGAATCCCGTGCAGTGACGTGTCCTGTTTGGATCCATTCTACCAGTTGGGGTAGGGGGAGTAGTAGCGTAGGCCTGTGATCAGATCCATCCCGCATTCCCGAACAGTGTGAGTCATATACCGCACATATGACTTGCCAGACCGATTCTTGACAGGTACCCAAGCCGATCACAAGCTGAAACTACTACTCACACACATTGGAAATATAGCTTGCCTTGATTTGTGTACATGCCATGATCCCGTTCTATTCTTCTTGTTCTAGCTCTAGCTTTACAGCTTACCATGCCATGATACATACATGTACACTCCATGATTCATTGTATATGCTCTATTTACAGTCTTATAGCTTTTATTCTATCTTGAGATCTGTTATGAGATATATGTACTCGTTCCATCCTGACTGGACTGTTGATAAAATATTACAGATTTCGACGAGGGAGATTGCAGTACCTACTACGGTCCGGACGACGTAGTGGGCCTAGACTTGGTCCCGCAGGGCGTAGCTCCGCCTGACGAGACCATACCACTTGTATAGTTTAGAGTAGGTCTTTGTACTGGACTTTGTTCCCAGTTACTTTTGAGACTGTACTACTTTTTGAGACTGTATTATATTGGACTGTATTTAGAGACTGGACTTGTATATTATTTGTATCTGGACTTGACAGGTTATATTTTATCGTCTTATTGTCTTTATCTTTTAGTCTTTACTTTTTGTCTTAGAGTTGTGATTGAGCATTATATATATTCATTGCTTGTCCTCCGTTCGGAGTTGACTATATTCTTGACAGGATCTGTTATATATATAAACTGTTGTCAGACTAGAAAATACACAGCGTTCCACGCCGTTTTTCCAGTGAGGGCTGGGCGTTGTCGCGTCACGTGCCCTTTTAGCGGGTGTGGGTCGTGACAGTATATATGTCATAGTGCCCTAGGATTACTAGCCTATGGTTAGTAGCAAGTTAGAATTGACCAATAGGCTTAGTAGACCTAGTTTGACTAGATGGTTGGCCCTTGTTGACCATTGTTGACCAAAGTCAACTATAGGTCAACCTTGACCTAGAATTGACTTAGATGAATTTTAGATGACTATTTGACTTAAGTTTGACTAAACCCTAACTAGATGATTAGGTTAACCATATGGATTATGAGGGTAATCCTATATAATTTAAGATATGTATGGGGTTAAGTGGAATACTTAGGAGTTGTGTCATGATTTGTGTTAGCCTTAGAAATTGACTAGAAGTTGACCATTAGTCAAGATTGACCTAATTACCTTGTTGACTAGTCTATGTCTGACCAAAACCTTAGTTAGTCTAAGATTGACCTAGACTTTGACCTAGTTTGACTATATTGACTAGTCTGACCATTATTGACTAAACCCTAGATAACTTGACTAGTTTGGCTAGAATATTTGACCAAGAGTTGACTTTAACCTAGATTAGACTTGTTTAACCTTGTTTGACCTTGTATGACTTAGTTTAACTTCTTGTGACCTAGTATGACTTGATTTGACTTAGTTTGACTGTAGTGTTGACCTAGTTTGACTTTGACCTAGATTGGCTTAGAATTCATATAGATTGTATTGTAGATTTCATTTACCTTTATTTTGGACATGTCATAACTGTATTGCTCTATTTTAGGACATTGTGACCCTGGTACAGACATCTGATATTACATTACTCTTTTCAGAGTATCAGGCGAGTACATTCTCTGATAGTTCTCTCATTTATTTGTCGATTACTGTATTTCAGTTCTAGTTAGTTCTATGTGATTCTCTGTATCAACACGTATGGATATTTCTGGATTCATGTATCGACACATACCTTACTTGTTGGCCTCTATTACTGGAGTCATTGGTATCATTCCGGAATCATTTCTGGAATCATCATGTATTGGCCGGACTTATCTCGATTCTTTTATCGATTTTGGATTCACTTGCTGGGCAAAAAAATATTGAGTAAGACATGTAGACATACCCCAAATCCGGAATCTTCCACTGGAATCTACCGGAAGCATAGCCATCTCTTGCCCGATCAGTGAGAGATGTGCCTGATACCTACAGCCATTTACATGTCGACCTCGGTATTTTAAAACACACTGTTAGATCATAGTTAGACTCACCCTGGATTCATTGATCACTGTTGGACTCGTCTTGTACTGGAAATCATCTGGTATCGGATTATATGGACTGGACTCACACTGGGATTACATTAGACTTATATCGTACTGTCTGGACTCGTACATATTATTCTAGTTCAGTTAGCTTTTATTACGGTCTTCATTGCCATGATTCTTCTCTTATTTTAGTTACCTTTTTTTTCTTGTATCTTACTGTTTCTCTATGCCATCATTACCTGTATAAAACTGCCATGCTCATCAATAAAACTGTCTATAACTGCTTTATAGTTCTTTGTCATTTACTTGGGTTTTTCTAGATGAGTTGTACTTGTTCCCGTCCTGATTGGACCTGTTGAAAATATTACAGATGATAATCTGCCCTACTTACCATGGACCTGGCGAGGGATTAGCTACCTTTGGTTTCGACTCTCAGGAGTGATTCAGGAGATTAGCTAGTAGACGACTTTAGCTTTCATGTTTTGACTTGTTGTATTAAAGTTAAGAGATTGAGTTGTATTAAGTTTGTTTGAGACATTGTTGTATTATTTTAGTAGTTAGTTGTTGTTGTCTTTAATTTCTTAGGTATAACTTCTGTGTTATCTTTTCGTGTTTTAGACTGTGATTGAGTATATCCTATCCTTTACTTGTCCTCCATTTGGAGCTGATATCTGGACAAGTACTTTTTATACACTGCATGAGATTAGTTAGCAACCTAGGACAGCTTACTACTGCCGACACTGCGACGTAGGCTGGACGTACCCACTTCTCGTGCCCCTATACAGGGTACGGGTCGTGACATGTTTTTAGTGGTGCCCCCATGCAGGTCTCGAGACTAAATTGTTTGGTTACGTTATTGTACCAAGCATGCCTACAATTAGAAACTTAAGGTAATTAGACAACATTAGGAATGACGCTTAGAACACTTAGAGGAATACTAGGATTGCAACATAGGAAATACATCACATGCTTGCTATTATAATTAGATTTTCTTGTATATGACTGTTTTGCTTTAAAGAGTCCTTATAAGTCTTTTTATTGTAATTAGATGGTGCTTACTCGTTCATCCCGGTATGTCACACCTGAGAATGGCACACTCCCCATCCAGTCAGCTGACCAGTCGACTGATACACCTCCACCTACCACATTCCCCTACTCCACAGATCCACAAACCCAGATACCTCCACCACCTTCCACCTCACAGGCCCAGCAGGACCCAATACTTCCACCACCTACTATCACTATACCTACCCAGGCTTCCGTCACACTCGACGGGAACCAACTGCTCATTCTGATCCAGGGGTTCCTAGCAACCCATCAGGAGCAGACCACCCTACTCCGCCAGAGCATGGAGCATTCTGAGGAACGTACCGTGGTCCCACCACCTGTAGAGTCGCGGCAGAGAGCGGGGACGATCAAGGACTTCATGGGTCTGAACCCCAAGGAGTTCTTAGGGACTGAGGGCATAGTAGTAGCAGATGACTGGTTAGACTCGGTAGAGAGGAAGCTCATTGGAGTTAGGATGCCGGATGACCTCCAGGTCGAGGCAGCGAGATTTTTGCTGATAGACTTGGCAGGAGTCTGGTTCCGGAATGAGCCGTTATTCGCGAGAGGGAGAGCCACTTGGGATCAGTTCAAGACCCAGTTCAAGAAGAAATTCTTCTCGACCACCGCTAGGGTAGCCATAGGGCTACGATTCCAGACATACGGTTGGGATAACAAGACTTGAAAATAACATATGAGAGATAAAAACTGGTAGATAACTGATGACATAGCACGATAGAGAAGTAAACAAGAAAAAACTAATAAAAGATATCTATCTAGGTGGTGTAAAATATCATTTTCAACATGTGAACGGCTAGGGGGTAAATAAGGCATACTGCACGTGTCATGTGCAGCTGCTAGCATTTACGAAAGACACGGGGATAGTTCTGGGTAGTCCACATGTCTACTAAGATATTTTCCCTCCCGACTACTCCGTGTGACGAGCGTGTCAACAAGCAGCAAGATATATGTATAAACATGAAATGAAAAGACTACTATGAATCGAAAGCAATCAGAAAGTGCACTTACCTGAGGTCCTTAGCTGGAGAAACCAATAATACTATACCACTCAAAGAGCCACAATCAGTCGACACATGCAGAAGTCTCCGGATGCTGAAATAAACAGTACCAACGTTCTCAGAATAGTCAAATTAGCTAGGATTACCTGTCCTTAAGTCCAATTCTGGACACAGGGGAAAACGGTAATTTCGGACAAAAACGATGTCCGTCGTTGGACCCGCTTTGCACCGAAAAGCGTGCCAGAGTCAACGGTCTCTAAAGTCGTCAAACTACATGTCTACTGATCCGATTTTTCGATACGAACCCAACCGTATGTCCAAGGTTGGATTCCGGCGGACCGTGCACAAAATTGTCCGTTGAGTCAAGGATAGTCTAATTAGCCTAGGGATGATATGAAGTGGTCAGAATCATAAGAAATATGAGCATATAACTAGTCACGATCAAGTTGGAAATCGAAGATAATTTTTGCTTAAGGGAGTCCTTAATAAGAAATTATAATATATATATTCATATAGAAAAATACTTTATAATTTATTTAGGGAATATATATATATATCATACTTGAAACGATATTTTATTAGTTAACAATATTTTAGATACATTTAAAATCTAGATATTTATTTTAGACCCAAAATCCTAATTTATTATTAATAACAATAATAAAAATATATCATTACTAATCCTCAACAGTAGGAGAAAAAGGGTATTTTTCCAAATCATTTCCTTATATAAAAAAAACAAATCTCTATAATCACATTTTAAAACCTAATCCCCCAATTACTATAACAATAATAATGATTTTTAGTATAATAATTAATAAACATATATTAAAGAGGGGAGGAGTCCACTGTGCCCTAATTCAAAAGCTCCTGAGCTCCTCACTCAAATCCCTAATTAACCTAAATTCCCAATGTTATATCAAATGACATTAATTGAAAGAACACCTGCTGGTATTAGAGGCAACTAAAGTGGAAAGGGAGGGGTCATATGCTGCTTCGAGTCAACTCATCGTGAACCAACCCATTAATAAATTACTAAGGTTATTTACCACATCTAGTGCGTACACATTAGAGAGAAGGAGGGGTCTAAAGTGAACCAACAACATCATTCCTCACTTAAAATTTCCAAAGGAAGGGATTTTAGAGCTACTGCTCTCTCTCTCCTCCAATTTGTTCCATTGCAAATTTACAGAGAGAGAAGAGGAGGAGAAGAAACTCACAAGGGGGTTTTCGTCGGCGGGCGACACAGGCGGAGGTGCCGACCTGGGGCGGGGCTAGATCGCCGGAGGAACCGCAACGCGGCACCGGTGCGGCCTCGGGATCTGGGGCGCGGGTCTCCGGTGGGACGACATCGGCTGCTTGGTGGCGACCGATCGGGGTGTCGGCGGCGAGGCAGCTGCTACGGGGACCACGACCGGCGGGGAGATGCTCCGCGGGTTCGTCTGTGCGTACGCGGTGCGGAGGAGTTAGAGATCCCGGCGGCATGCAGCCCACGGGAAGCGCAGTGCTGCTCCGGTCTGCTGGCACCACGGAGGGGGTCAGGGTCGAGATGACCGGTCTGGGTTGCCGGGGAAAAAGGCGCTGGTGGTGGACTGGGTCGACGGGCACGGACCCATGGAGCTGGGCTCTGGTGCTACGGCGCACCGTTGTGGCCGGGCTCGTGTCGACCGGCAACTGCGGAGGAGGCGAAGTGCAGGGCCTCGTCGATGACGAGTTCGACACGACGATGGCACCGGGAGGTCGTGATCGGAGTGGCGCGTGAGCAACGCTGCTCACTGGAAGTGGGGTCGGTGGTGGTGGCGTCCCTGATGATGATGGTAATTGATCGGAGAAGAAGATGGGGCGGTGGATGCGTGCGCGTGTGGCGGAGGGCAGGGGTTTCCGTAGGGTGATGGAAGGAGAAAGGGACCGATTGATCCTTCTAATTATATGCATGAGTTTGGATTGATGTTAATCCTAGAAAGATTAGAAGAGATAATATTCTAATTCGATTCGGTGATTGCAGGAGGGAAAAATTAAAGGGTCCGACTATTGACACCCCACCCATTTCTAAGTACACCAAAAAAAAAAAAAAAAAAAAAAAAAACGTAAAAGTCCTATTCTACCCCCCATTGCTGAGTACACCCCACTCTCCTCCCTCCCCCCTCCTCCTCCCCGCCGCCTCTCCTCCTCCTCCGACCAGTTCCCTCCGACGACGACGACGACCCTCCCCAGTCCCCCTCCTCCTCCCCGCCGCCTCTCCTCCCCCTCCGCCGCATCTCCTCCGACCCCCCCCCTCATCCCGACCCGCCGCCTCCTCCTCCTCCTCCTCCTCCGACCCTCCCCCCTCCCCCCCCCCCCCCGGCTCCTCCTCCTCCGTTCGACCAGCAGGGCCGGCCCTGTCGACCAGTACAGGTCGAACCTACCGCGTCCAAATTTTTTTTTTTGGGTCGCGGTCGTCGGGGATCGGAGAGGGGGAAGAGGAGGAGGAGGCGGGTCGGGATGAGGGGGGGTCGGAGGAGGAGGAGGTGGGTCCCGGGAGGGGAGGGTCGGAGGAGGAGGAGGCGGCGGGTCGGGATGAGGGGGGGGGGGGGGGGGGGGTCGGAGGAGATGCGGCGAAGGGGGAGGAGAGGCGGCGGGGAGGAGGAGGGGGACTGGGGAGGGTCGTCGTCGGAGGAGGAGGGAACTGGTCGGAGGAGGAGGAGAGGCGGCGGGGAGGAGGAGGAGGGGGGAGGGAGGAGAGTGGGGTGTACTCAGCAATGGGGGGTAGAATAGGACTTTTACGTTTTTTTATTTATTTATTTATTTATTTTGGGTGTACTTAGAAATGGGTGGGGTGCCAATAGTCGGACCCAAAATTAAATCTAGAGTTGGTTGATATAGGTAGGTAGCTATGCTACTGGAACCGAGTAAATCTAAATACAATACAAACAAATATAAATAGTATTATTTTCCATGATATAATTTTCTATTTATGAAATTTTAATAAAGATATAGGACAGAAGGTAAGATGTAAGCATATATATAAATACTGAAAATTGCTGAGAAACCCAATTTCGGGGTGGGCTTTTATGAAATGCCCACCCGTTGGATGAGTTTTATGAAATACCCAGAATTAAGTATTTTCACGTTAAATATTCCAAGATTCCCTTTTAGATGTTACCCGCTGGAAACTGCTATTTTTATAATACCGAAACTACCCCTCCGCGCGAATTGGTCATCTATATGTATTTGAATTCAAAAAACTCAGATCTGGATTGCGATTTTCGTCTTCTTCTTCTTCACGGAAAATCTGAATTCCATTGCTCTCATCTTCAGCAGAGATCTCAAAGATCGTTCGTAGTTCGGTGTGCTTTTCTTCGGTCGAACTGATCAGATCATCGCTCGTCGTCATCATCATCACCACCATCATCATCACCATCATCATCTTCATCGTGGAGACATTCTCCGTGTTAATTTACACGGAGAATGACCATTCTCCTGCGTTTTAACAGTGGAATGATCATTCTCCGTGCTAAATTACACGGAGAATGGCAATTCTCCGTTTTATTTAACACGGAGAATGTCATTCTCCGTGTTTCTAACACGGAGAATGACATTCTCCTGCGTTTAACACTGAAATGACCATTCTCCGTGCTAAATTACACGGAGAATGACCATTCTCCGTTTTATTTAACACGGAGAATGACCATTCTCCGTTTTATTTAACACGGAGAATAATATTCTCCGTTTTATTTAACACGGAGAATGACATTCTCCGTGTTTCTAACATGGAGAATGGCCATTCTCCTGCTTTTAACACTAAAATAACCATTCTCCGTGCTAAATTACACGGAGAATGTTATTCTCCGTTTTATTTAACACGGAGAATAACATTCTCCGTTTTATTTAACACGGAGAATGGTCATTCTCCTGTGTTTTAACACTGGAATGACCATTCTCCGTGATAAACTACACGGAGAATGGCATTCTCCGTGTAAATTAAGACGGAGAATAGTCATTCTCCGTGTAAATTAAGACGGAGAATGCCATTCTCCGTGTTACTAACACAGAGAATGACTATTCTCCGTGTAAATTAAGACGGAGAATGACATTCTCCGTGTTACTAACACGGAGAATGACCACCCTCATGCGAAATTAACATTTTTCGTGTTCTAACACGGAGAATGGCCATTCTCCTGCATTTTATGGTCAGCTGAAACTTTGGAGGACCATAACTTTTGACTGGGAGGTCGAAACGAGGTCCCGTTTGTCGCAAAATGAGCGTATCGCGAGGAGACTGAAAGTAACCGCTTCACCGTTAGACGACCTTCCGAAATTTTAGAATCGCAAAAAAATGATGTTTGGACCTTCGTTTTAGCACTTTTGTCGTTTGTCCCGGTCTTTCCGAAATTTTCCGACGAGTTTTTGAAGATTTTTGAGGAGAAAACCTAGATTCGAAAGTGAGCAGCGTATGGAAGAAGATGAAGTATCGAAACGTTTTTTTTAAGAGCAGTTTCGTGGGTGTTTTCAATAAATTAAAAGGAAGGGCAAAAGGGTCATTTGGAACCCGCTTTGGATAAGTTTCTCTAATTCTGGGCACGCGATGAAAGTTTTTTTAGCGGTGGGTTTTACATAAAACTTTTTTAGTTTTTGGGCATTTCATAAATTGTCCCATATAAATAACATAAAACAAGAGTATATATATGCTTATCTTTGAACGCTTACTCCCCCATTACTAAAGCAAAACCTAAAATAAGAAGTATATAAATATCATGCTCAGATTGCTATCCTCGTGCAATATTAATATAATAAATCAGATAAACCATATAGGTAAAATATATAAAATAATTTCTAATGAAAACATCAAGCAGGTTTTGAATATTACGCCATTTAAAACAATTGAGTAAATCATAAATATAATTTAAATTAACAACTTATTATTATCGATTATTTTCGAACACATAAATTCCAATAAATAATTTAGGTAAATTGTTACATAAATCAAATAACGTCTCAACTTCTCAATGCCACAATTAAACCATATTTTATATATCAAAATAATTTTTGAAAAACAATACTTAGTAACTACCAAACAACTTTATAACTCTAATAGTATAAAATTATTCTATTTGAACAATTTAGCACTTTCAAATATTTAATTTAAAACTAGTTTTAATTATACCATAATTAACCCTAAAATCATTCAGAAAGTCTCGTCGAAAATTATCTTTAAGTCACGATAAAATTGAAAATATTGGAAAATTCAGAAAGAGCAGTTACAAATCTACCCACCTTAGAAAAATTTCGTCCTCGAAATTTCAAAGGTCACGATTAGGTATGAAGAAGAATATAATCAAGAAAATAATATGATCAAATGATAACATGAGTTAGATCGTGAATAGATTTGAAGCTAAAACATATCACATGGCACGATCAAAAGGGTTAGTCACAATGGTCAAAATATATTGGAAATATGATTAGTTATACAAGAAAAGTCGTTTATGCACGATCAACTATTGGCATGGTCAACAAGTTAAGAAAAATGTTTTGGCATGTTTGAGTCAAGACCTACGTATGGCTGTGAAGATGGAATCAAAATACACTAAATGGTTACTATGGGTGCACTAATAGGATGGTAAGAGAGAGACTACAAGGCTCATCGAGGAGACATACAGAAAAATAGGATACGAAATCAAGTTGAAATGAAGGTGTAAAGTCACATGCCAATAAAAGATATAGCCTCTATTGCATTCGAAACTCGTAAGCATACCCAAGTCACTTTACCGAGAGTTTATACCTCGCCAGTGTACAGCTGGCTGCAAAACTCTTGGTTCCACGACTCAAAGCAAGGATACGGTAACGAATACCATATCAACTCTATCCAATCTGGACATAATAACTTAAAGACGAAGATAGGGCAACCAAGATATAGCTTTGACAACATTCGATAACTTATACTTACTCGAGATTACTTCAACTTAGGGTTCATGCCTCGCCAGTGCGCTGCTGGCTGCAGTGAACCCACAGTCTCCATAAGTCAAATGAGTGGCGACAGTGCGCTGCTGTCTGCCATCATAAGTCATCAAAAGTATTCCAACTATACCCTTCAAGAATATCAAAGGAGTTTAAAATTATCATACAATATTGATAAGGATAGAAAAGTACAGGTATTCTGTTCTTCAAGTATAGGGTTCAGCTTCTTGAAAAGAAAGACAATTGATTAGGAAGGATGATGATCGAAATTGAAATAAGAAAAATCTTTTAATCCTTATTTCATGGGTATTCAATACCCAATGATTGAGAGGCAACTTAAAACTTTGAATCCAAAAACTTAACTCGAGATTAATAGACAATTGAGGGAGAAGTTATTAGAAACCTAATTCAATAGGTCCCAGAAAAGAACATAAGTGACAAGAACTTATGATATGGCGATGTTTAAAAAACATAAGATAAAGTTGTACAATTGATCATGATAAGGGAGGAAATGACCGAAGGCAAAAAGAATATAAGCTTAAATTTATATTGCCCTAATATTCAAGGTCGAGGAAAATATGTATAAAGCACTATGTCTACTTGTTATGAATATATATATACACAAGTATATGTATAGCCCAAATAAATCCCAAAATTTCAAAAATCAATCTAAGAGAAGATTATCTACTTCTGAGTAAAATATAAATTTAAATAACAATAATACACATATTATTAAATATACAATTTATAGAAGTTATTCACGAAACCAAGAGATTCATCAGTAGATCCAAATATTGATTTGCAATCCGAGAAAGAATTTCAGCTCTTCCATCATGCTCATCTCAAACTCATTCTGCATACACTTAGAGAATTCTTGACACAGAGATTCATTAGTAGATCCAAATATAATATCATCAACATAGACTTGTATCAAGAGAAGCTTGCCATTAAAAGACTTAATAAAAAGTGTAGTGTCAACCTTGCCTTTTGAAAAACCGTTGTCAAGTAGGAAAGAGCTTAGACGATCGTACCAAGCACGAGGGGCTTGTTTTAATCCGTACAAAGCTTTCTTCAACTTGAAAACATGATCAGGATTTTTAAAATCTGTGAAACCCGGAGGTTGTGCTACAAAAACTTCTTTTTTTATAAAACCATTTAAAAATGCACTCTTGACATCCATTTGAAATAATTTGAAATTATGAAAACATGCAAATGCACATAACATGCGAATGGATTCTAATCTCGCAACTGGGGCATAAGTCTCATCATAGTCGATACATTCTTCCTGATTGTATCCTTGAGCTACGAGTCGAGCCTTATTACGAGTCACTAAACCATTCTCATTCAGTTTATTTCGGAATACCCAACGGGTGCTAATGACCGGATGATCAATAGGCTTGGGAACAAGTTCCCAAACTTGATTCCGTTCAAATTGGTTTAATTTCTCTTGTATAGCATCTATCCAAAAACTATCACTACATGTTTCATCAATAGTTTTAGGTTCTAGCTGTGAAATGAATGCAACACTAGAAACAATATCTCTACTGGATGTACGAGTACTTACACATTTGGTAATATCACCAATTACCAAATCCTTTGGATGATCAGCCGTAAATTTTAATCTTTTTGGCAGACTCTGAAGGTAGCTGGTTTCTGGATCTTCTCTAGGAGGATCAGCTAGTGCCGAGCTTGGTTGAGAATCAGCTGTTGTTGAGCTTGGTACAGTTGGATCTTCGTCATTATCATCGATAGTCATTTGATTTAGTTCATCAAAAGTGACGTTGATTGACTCTTAGATGATCATGGTTCGTTTGTTGAAGACCCTGTATCCTTTGCTCTTGGCCGCATAACCTAAAAATATACCTTCATCGGCCTTTTCGTCAAACTTTCCCAAATTGTCTTTTGTATTAAGAATAAAGCATTTACAACCAAATATTCTAAAATATGAAACTGATGGGATTCTATCAAACCATAACTCAAATGGAGTCTTCTTCGATTTAGGTCGAATTAGAACTCTATTGAGAACAAAACAAGCTGTATTGACAGCTTCAGCCCAGAAATATTTGGGTAGACTAAACTGGTTTAACATTACTCTGGCCATTTCGGATAGAGTTCTGTTCTTACGTTCCACAACTCCATTTTGTTGTGGAGTCCTAGGACAGGAGAACTCGTGTACAAAACCGTGTGTGTCACAAAATTGCTCAAACTCTACATTCTCGAATTCGTCACCATGATCGCTTCTAATACGAGTGATCATGTAACCTTTTTCATTCTATACTTTCTTGCAAAAGGTGACAAATTCGGATAATGCATCATTCTTGCGTGTCAAGAAGTATACCCACGTGTATCTAGAGTAATCATCTACAATTACAAAAGCATAAAGCTTACCTCCGAGGCTAGCAACTCTGCTAGGACCAAATAAGTTCATATGTAGCAATTGTAGAGGTCTAGTAGTACATACTGTATTTACTGACTCGAATGTGGATCTGGTAGCTTTGTTGTTTTCACATTGGCTGCATACCGAATCCTTCTTGAATGTTATTTCCGGTAAACCGCGTACAAGCTTCTTTATGGATAATCTTGAGATTGTGTCCATATTTGCGTGACCGAGTCTCATATGCCACAGATGACTCTCATCACTTTTAGCCATTAAGCATCTATCTGAAATGTTAGTTTCTTCCACCAAATAGAAAATATATATGTTGTCTTCCCTGATACCTTCAAAGATAGTACTACCAGTTGAGCTATCAACTATAGTACATTTGTCTTTGCCAAAGTTTGTAGCACCCAGTTTCCCAAATGAGGGTAATTTTAAAATTTCGTATTTATAATTATTTTAATAATGATATTTAATTCATGATATGATTTTTGGTGATTTAAAATCATTTTAAAATTATTTAAATCAATGACTTGTGGTTTTGACGTTTTGCTAGTGAAACCCTAGAGACTGTTTGACCTATAGTCTAACCATGTGATTATAATATTTTAATATCATTTTTGGTCTAAGGATATTTTTGCATTTGACCTCTTTGAATTATTTTGATATTATTTTATTATTTATGATATTGTTTTGGGGTTATCTGAGTCGGGTTCGAATTTCAACTCAATTCGACTTGAAACGGGGACCGGGGGTAGTTTGACTCTAGTGGGACCCACACACTAGTTAGACATGGCCGACATGATATTAATTTTAGTCCACATGATAGAAATATTTTAGTTAGAGGTTAGACTAATTATTATGGATAAGGTTAGTGTGATTAGAGACTTTAGAATGACTAATTTAGCCCCAACCAATTAGCCCTTTCCTAATACTCATAGAATAGGTTAGTGGGGGCATTTTGGACCTTACCATAATAGGACAAATATCCCCATATGGCCAACCACTTTGGAAGAGGATAGGCTCAAGTTCATTTCATTATTCTCATCCACACTCTCTCTCTTGTTCTTTTCCAAATTCCTAGCAATTTCTCCACCAAATCATTCTATTTTACCACCAAATCTTCTTCTTTCCTTCTCCATTCTAGCCAAGGAGGAAGCTACCCAAGTTTGGGAGGATTCGGAGCTCGTTCGTGTCCTTTTGGAATCTCTACGTGTCGGTGTCGCTCCGGGAAGGCTTTTCTTCGATTCGATCTACCGGGAGGTATAAATCCTTTCTCCTTTCATTTCCTTATGCATATAGGTCTATTTTGAACCCATAGGAATGACCCCATAGTTGTATCTCCATTTGTGTCCATTTCGTGTCCATTTGGAGGTCATAGGAGTGTCCTTTGTGTTGTGGTTGTGTCCATGTGGGAAAATCCCAAATTTGGACACACTATGTGTCGTTGTTATGTATGAATGAATTATTACATGTTTAATCTCATATTTTTGTATTGGAGATGTGTTCTATAGTGTCTCATATATATATATTAGTGTAGAGAGTGAGTTCTTGATATATTATGTTATATACTTGTGTTCTTTTGTCTCAAACTACCTAAATCCGTCATGATTTTTATCCACATTTTTAATTTCAGCCCTAACTTAGAAATGTCATAACTTCTAGCTCAAAGCTCGGTTTAATCTCCCGTTTTTTTTAAAAGAAGCATATTGAAGTTAGCTTTCCAAAAACATGTATTAATAGGCCTAATTCTTTCTGTAACTTTCTGAAGAATTATTTGAGTGTCAGCTGTACGAAAGACAAACACGTTCTCGGTGTTTTCGCGATTCCGGGAGTTTCCGGAAACGAAAACGCGATCCGTTTAAAGTTTCGGAAAGCTAACACATAGATCTATAACATACTTTAATCCTAAATTTTAATTCATGCTGAGATGGTACAGTATTGATTATTAGTAGGAGTTACTATTCGGCATATGCATTTTGTGCACCCTTGTGTGTAATATAATGTTCTATTTGATTTTAACCCATGTTAATGTATATACATTATGTAATTAAATAGAGAATACAAGCATGAGTAAATGGTTAAATAAATGATGTATGAGGTATAAGTATTCTATCTAATGTAAGCATGTATAAGTATGGCTTGTAATAAATATGTAGGTTCCATAGTATGTAATGTATGGTGCATATAGTGGTGCAAGAAAATAATGAATGATGAATGAATGCAATCATGAATGTAATGTAATAATAGATGTAATATATGCAATATACAAGTTAATGAGATGTAATGTTCTATGTTAACACAAATCCTATATTACCTCATGTACCCCCTTACACTATGTTGACACTATCACACTTGACACATTGTTCACTTACACTTTGACACTCTTTGATATGTATACACCATGTATGCCCATTTAACCCTCACTTGTGCCTTTGCCATGTTCACATACACACACATAGCCTCTTAAATAAGTATTTATGAATATAGTTAACTTAGCTATGTATGTATATTATATATATGTTAGCATATTGTGTTGTAATATATAAGTTTATATAACCATTTGAAATGCCATAATTATAGACCTAATGTTGAATACCAATATATGCATGTGTATATATGTGTAGACATATATAGCTTAAAGTAATAGATTACCTAGTGTATATCCAATGTGAATTCTTGCCTATTTGAGTATTGAATAATTGCATGCTATATAGAGTTGGGTGTATGTTGTCTTGCATAGCCTTGTATTAATGTGTGCTTGCTAGGATAGTCTTGGTTAGGCCTAGTAAGACTTACTGGGTTAGGACATGACCTAGTTTGACCTAGTTTGACTAGTGCAGTTGACCAGAGTTGACCAAGGGTTGACTTTGGCCTAGTTTGACCTAGATTCATGTATAATGCATTGTAGTGCTTTATATTACCCTTTTGGATATGTTGTGACTTGTGTTGTTCTAATTAGGAGCCAGACACCTCTCCTCGGACAATATCTTTACCTTGAACATTCAGATATCAGGCGAGTACATTCTCTGATCGTTTCATACTTGTCACGAATTATATTCTCGCTCTAGATTACTTTTACTTGATGCTGTCACGTTATCATCACGGATTGGTACTATACGGATCTCTTCTTGGGATGTTACCCCCTTAGCGGGCGCATCGGATACTTTATGACATGTGTTTTATGTACATCATGTATTCCTTGCTTCTGCGTTATTCATGTACACTCATGTTTTCTCATGTTCTTACATGTACGTTCATGTACTCTCATGTTCTTTCATGTACGCTCATGTTTCCTCATGTGTTTTTTGTATAACCAAAACATCATGTCCGTAACGTAACTTGAATAGATCCTTGTGTATTGATTGTGGGTAGGGGTGAGTATAAATGGTCTTATGATTTACCTATCATGTACACTCTGTTACTTTTTATGTTCATCATGTACAACCTAAGCCAATTACATGCCATCTCGTACTCTAAATCACTAGTCACTTACAGTTCTTACTTATCGTATATATATATTTCCAGTTATCAAATATCTCTCCTGTTTTTATGTACATCTTCTTACAGCGTTTCATGTATCTTATTCTATTGCCTGCTTTATATTTCCTGACATGATATGAACTGCATGAGATGTATTGTGCTCGCTCCTGTCCTGACTGGACCTGTTGATAAATTTTACAGATGGCCTGAGATTGCCTACTAGCCTAGAGGAGACACAGTAGAGGTTGTTTAGATAGTTATTTCATTTTGTCAGGAGTTGTATTTACTTGTGGATTACTGTATTTGAGTTTTGAGATGTACTTCTGGATTTATGTATCTTAGATACTTAGACTTCTATCTCCTGTATCTCTTTTGGATTTCATGTTTTATCTATCTTCCATTATGCTCTACCTTAGATGTGATTGAGTTTACATTCTGCTATGTCACCCCCATTCGGGGAGTATAAACTGCTTAGCCTTATACTGTTAGATGCATGAGACCTAGGACAACGTTCTACCGTCGACACTGCGGCGTAGGCTGGGCGTTGTTACGTTCTCGTGCCCTAACTCTAGGGTGCGGGTCGTGACATGTTTTTAGTGGTGGCCCATGCAGGTCGAGTTTATGTAGTGGTATTCGAACTTGAGTACCACTACAGCCTGCAGTAGGAATATGATATATCTTGAAGGTACTCAATCACAGTTAGGAACCCTTGAGAGATTTTCGGAACGACCCTTGAGAATCTTATTTTAACTTCGATTTGAGAACTCTTTTTTCCTTTGATTTGATTTATTTTTACTTACTGTTGTTAAATTTGATTTTGATGGATTATGGTTGAATTTGAGTTGTATTCATTGATTTTGATGAATGATTGTCGAATTTTGAATCTTGATGATAGCTGTTGCATCCGAGTTGTATTTTGATGGATTTTTGTTCATTTTGAATTTTGAAGTTCGTTGATAAATTTGATTTGATTTATGGGTATTCATTGTTGATTTAATTTAATTTTTTTGACAAGATGAAATTATATGGGCTAGGTCATCTATGTTATGGAATCTAGTCTTCTATAGTCACATTAGCCAGCATGGTGAGGACATATAGTCTGACTCTGGATATATTTCTCGGGTGTGGGAATTTAAGGTTTTCGCAGCCAAGCTAGCGGCACCGCGAAAATGTTAAATACCATGATTCTAGATGTATGTGCATAAGTCAAGGACTCTGTGATTATCGTAACCTTGCTTACTAGTATAACGGGGATTTAGAGTACCATGATTTTTGATAGATGCATATGATTATCAGATTGTACCTTAAATATTTTCAAGCATGTTTTCTCTACTTTGATGCAGTCCTTCAAAACGAATTATTATTTGTTTTGCTTTGTTTTGCTTCTAATTATTTAACTTAGGAGTAGCTTGTGTAACTTCTTGCTATGAGTTTCTTCTTAATACAATGAATCGATGATTTTGCTAGACTTTATCTTGGATTTGATATTTAGCTCTGGTTTCAAAATGGTTCCTTCTTTTAGGCAAATAAGCAAACAGCTTTTATCGTTATTTCCTTCTTGCTATTATTCTAGTATTGAATAATAATAATAATAAAATTGCCTTGATTTCGTCAATCACCTATTTTGCGATCTTGGTAGGAATCTAAATGTTGGTCTTAATGTAGATTTTTTTTTTGGACATGAGAATATATGAGTATATTTACATAGTGGACACTTGCCTGATACGTATGCATGCTACACTTGATTTTCTACCTATCTAAATACATATTAATATGTTGTTAATGTTAAAATTTTCAAAATCCCAATATTTCTGGTTTTTTGCTTTTCCAGTTTAAATTCGTAATTTAAATATAAATTTCATGTTATTAGTTTTGTCTACATAACTGCACATGTATGATATCTGCAGAGTTTCAATTTTTAGAGAAATTGGTTAAGTTATGTTAAATTTATAAAATCTGAGACTGCATTATGTTAATATTACACTGGTTTAAATGTTAGCTTATTTTCAGATTTTGTATGTAAATGCTGAACTAAAACTGAGTTTAACCTTTCAATACTAAGCTATAACCCTGTACAAGGACACACACACACCCTAACTTAGTATACGCTGTCATGTAACCTAACCTTTCCTCTCTATGTTATGATCACATACTTGTATAGATATATATAGAGCTTAGGCATACATGTTATAATATATGTATATACATAACTAAATCTCTACCTCTTATAGATGTTTATGGTTAGCCATGCATGTTATGATTAAATAGGTTATGTATTGTAGGTTGTTAACCCATATGCCATGAGTAGTGTAACAGGATAGCTCATATACAATTTCATGTATATTTCACATACACCCATACATACACAAACCACATAACATTACATAATACTAGTTTTTCCTCTCTAATGCTCTCTCTGTATATATATATATATATATATATATATATATATATATATATATATATATTGTGATTTGGATTTCAATGCAAGTGATTTTCAATTCCTTAATTTTTGAATTTGATTTTCTGTACCTTTTTTCAGGTAATTGGTAGTTGCCTTTATTTTGTTTTGATAAGTACCAGTTTCATATAGGATGGTAGACCGCCTTACAGTTTTGATGGTTTGTTGTTTCTGTAACTTCTCTAGTTTAGCACCCTAGATTGCTTGTATGTTTTGATACCCTATGACCGTTTCGGTTAGCATGACTAGTATACCTAGATGAGACTTTCACTACCACCGTATGCCATGACCCTGTATGTCGTCCTTTTGATCGCATGACTTGTTTTAATCTAGGACTTTGATTATGGGGGTTTGACCTAGAGAGAGTATGGACATTTTAATTTCGAGGACGAAATTTTTCTAAGGTGGGTAGAGTTGTAGCACCCAGTTTCCCATATGAGGGTAATTTTGAAATTTCATGTTTATAATTATTTTAATAATGATATTTAATTTATGATATAATTTTTGGTGATTTTAAATCATTTTAAAATTATTTAAATCAATGACTTGTGGTTTTGACATTTTTTCTAGTGAAATCCTAGAGACTGTTTGACCTAGAGCCTAACCATGTGATTATGATATTTTAATGTCATTTTTGGCCTAAGGATATTTTTGCATTTGACCTCTTTGAATTATTTTGATATTATTTTATTATTTATGATATTGTTTTGGGATTATTTGAGTCGGGTTCGAATTTCAACTCAATCCGACTTGAAACGGGGACCCGGGGGTAGTTTGACTCTAGTGGGACCCACACACTAGTTAGGCATGGCCGACATGATATTAATTTTAGTCCACATGATAGAAATATTTTAGTTAGAGGTTAGACTAATTATTATGGATAAGGTTAGTGTGATTAGAGACTTTAGAATGACTAATTTAGCCCCAACCAATTAGCCCTTTCCTAATACTCATAGAATAGGTTAGTGGGGGCATTTTGGACCTTACCATAATAGGACAAATAGCCCCATATGGCCAGCCACTTTGGGAGAGGATAGGCTCAAGTTCATTTCATTATTCTCATCCACACTCTCTCTCTCTCTTGTTCTTCCCCAAATTCCTAGAGAGTAATCCCTAGCAATTTCTCCACCAAATCATTTCATTTCACCACCAAATTTTCTTCTTTCCTTCTCCATTCTAGCCAAGGAGGAAGCTACCTAAGTTTGGGAGGATTCGGAGCTCGTTCGTGTCCTTTTGGAATCTCTACGTGTCGGTGTCGCTCCGGGAAGGCTTTTTTTCGATTCGATCTACCGGAAGGTATAAATCCCTTCTCCTTTTCATTTCCTCATGCATATAGGTCTATTTTGAACCCATAGGAATGACCCCATAGTTGTATCTCCATTTGTGTCCATTTCGTGTCCATTTGGAGGTCATAGGAGTGTCCTTTGTGTTGTGGTTGTGTCCATGTGGGAAAATCCCAAATTTGGACACACTATGTGTCGTTGTTATGTATGAATGAATTATTACATGTTTAATCTCATATTTTTGTATTGGATATGTGTTCTATAGTGTCTCATATATATATATTAGTGTAGAGAGTGAGTTCTTGATATATTATGTTATATACTTGTGTTCTTTTGTCTCAAACTACCAAAATCCGTCATTATTTTTATCCACGTTTTTAATTTCAGCCCTAATTTAGAAATGTCATAACTTCTAGCTCAAAGCTCGGTTTAATCTTCCATTTTTTTTAAAAGAAGCATATTGAAGTTAGCTTTCCAAAAACATGTATTAATAGGCCTAATTCTTTCTGTAACTTTCTGGAGAATTATTTGAGTGTCAGCTGTACGAAAGACAAACACGTTCTCGGTGTTTTCGCGATTTCGGGAGTTTCCGGAAACGAAAACGCGATCCGTTTAAAGTTTCGGAAAGCTAACACATAGATCTATAACATACTTTAATCCTAAATTTTAATTCATGCTGAGATGGTACAGTATTGATTATTAGTAGGAGTTACTATTCGGCATATGCATTTTGTGCACCCTTGTGTGTAATATAATGTTCTATTTGATTTTAACCCATGTTAATGTATATACATTATGTAATTAAATAGAGAATACAAGCATGAGTAAATGGTTAAATAAATAATGTATGAGGTGCAAGTATCCTATCTAATGTAAGCATGTATAAGTATGGCTTGTAATAAATATGTAGGTTCCATAGTATGTAATGTATGGTGCATATAGTGGTGCAAGAGAATAATGAATGATGAATGAATGTAAGCATGAATGTAATGTAATAATAGATGTAATATATGCAATATACAAGTTAATGAGATGTAATGTTCTATGTTAACACAAATCCTATATTACCTCATGTACCCCCTTACACTATGTTGACACTATCACACTTGACACATTGTTCACTTACACTTTGACACTCTTTGATATGTATACACTATGTATGCCCATTTAACCCTCACTTGTCCCTTTGCCATGTTCACATACACACACATAGCCTCTTAAATAAGTATTTATGAATATAGTTAACTTAGCTATGTATGTATATTATATATATGTTAGCATATTGTGTTGTAATATATAAGTTTATATAACCATTTGAAATGCCATGATTATAGACCTAATGTTGAATACCAATATATGCATGTGTATATATGTGTAGACATATATAGCTTAAAGTAATAGATTACCTAGTGTATATCCAATGTAAATTCTTGCCTATTTGAGGATTGAATAATTGCATGCTATATAGAGTTGGGTGTATGTTGTCTTGTATAGCCTTGTATTGATGTATGCTTGCTAGGATAGTCTTGGTTAGGCCTAGTAAGACTTACTGGGTTAGGACATGACCTAGTTTGACCTAGTTTGACTAGTGCAGTTGACCAGAGTTGACCAAGGGTTGACTTTGGCCTAGTTTGACCTAGATTCATATATAATGCATTGTAGTGCTTTATATTACCCTTCTGGATATGTTGTGACTTGTGCTGTTCTAATTAGGAGCCAGACACCTCTCCTCGGACAGTATCTTTACCTTGGACATTCAGATATCAGGCGAGTACATTCTCTGATCGTTTCATACTTGTCACGAATTATATTCTCGCTCTAGATTACTTTTACTTGATGCTGTCACGTTATCATCACGGATTGGTACTATACGGATCTCTTCTTGGGATGTTACCCCCTTAGCGGGCGCATCGGATACTTTATGACATGTGTTTCATGTACATCATGTATTCTTTGCTTCTGCGTTATTCATGTACACTCATGTTCTCTCATGTTCTTACATGTACGTTTATGTACTCTCATGTTCTTTCATGTACGCTCATGTTTCCTTATGTGTTTCTTGTATAACCAAAACATCATGTCCGTAACGTAACTTGAATAGATCCTTGTGTATTGATTGTGGGTAGGGGTGAGTATAAATGGTCATGTGATTTACCCATCATGTACACTCTGTTACTTTTCATGTTCATCATGTACAACCTAAGCCAATTACATGCCATCTCGTACTCTAAATCACTAGTCACTTACAGTTCTTACTTATCGCATATATATATTTCCAGTTATCAAATATCTCTCCTGTTTTTATGTACATCTTCTTACAGCGTTTCATGTATCTTATTCTATTGCCTGCTTTATATTTCCTGACATGATATGAACTGCATGAAATGTATTGTGCTCGCTCCTGTCCTGACTGGACCTGTTGATAAATTTTACAGATGGCCTGAGATTGCCTGCTAGCCTAGAGGAGACACAGTAGAGGTTGTTTAGATAGTTATTTCATTTTGTCGGGAGTTGTATTTACTTGTGGATTACTGTATTTGAGTTTTGAGATGTACTTCTGGGTTTATGTATCTTAGACACTTAGACTTCTATCTCCTGTATCTCTTTTGGATTTCATGTTTTATCTATCTTCCATTATGCTCTACCTTAGATGTGATTGAGTTTACATTCTGCTATGTCACCCCCATTCGGGGAGTATAAACTGCTTAGCCTTATACTGTTAGATGCATGAGACCTAGGACAACGTTCTACCGCCGACACTGCGGCGTAGGCTGGGCGTTGTTACGTTCTCGTGCCCTAACTCTAGGGTGCGGGTCGTGACAAAGTTGATGCCATAACCATGATCAGCTAGATGACTTACGCTGAGTAGATTATGTTTCAACTCGATAACCAGACAGACATCCTTAATCACTGGATAGGGAGACTTACCAACATCACCGATACCAATGATATACCCTTTCAAGTTATTACCGAAGGAAACATAACCTTCCTTCTTCTTCTTCGACAGTATTGCAAATAATGTGGCGTCACCGGTCATATGCCGTGAACAACCGCTGTCGAGGATCCATTTGCTTTTAGCATGTGAAAGGTGTTCCACCTACAAAACAGTTTGCAGATGAAACTTTTGGTATCCATTTCTTGTAGGGTCCTGAAATGTTAGCTTTTGGTATCCATGCATAAATATTTAAATCAACAAGCTTTCTGATTCTACATGCAGAAGAAATATGACCAATGTGGCCACAATAATGACATTGTGCATGTTTAGTGTTGAAAGCTGAGTGATGTGCACGGTTGATAGGTTTAGGTTTTCTAGTATAGAAGAAAGCATACCTATAATCCTGTTTGGGCTTAACCTTTTGGGGTAAAGGTTTGATAGGGTTAGGTCTGACAGTGTTTGGCTTGGGAATGTTCTGATTTTTCGGTAAGTGACACGTGTTAGGGTAGGAAACAGCAGTCTCAGGCTGTTTTTCTAACCTAATTTCCAATCTTTTGGAAGTGTCATACAACTTAGTATAATCAGAAGTGAGTGTTTCCATTCTGATTTGTGCACTTTGAAGACTTTTCTTCTCTTTAGAAAGTTCTTCTTTCAGTTGGTCAATAACCTTGTCTTTCTCTTCAGATGACTTGGTAGTCTCGTGTAATAAGAGTATAATAGAGGAAAGCTCACCAGACTCACTAACATTATTTCTTACCTCAGCTAGTAGGTCGGTAAGTCTTCCTATTTTACCTTTGTACTCTTTGAGTACCTTCTTAGAGGTCTGATATTTGCTACGCAGTTTCCTGTAATCACTTATCAGTTCACTGAAGGCATCTCCTAATTGCTCAAAGGTGAAGTCATCATATGTATCAACTACAGGTTCAGTAGGTACCTGATCGGATGCCATAAAGCATACATTTGCAGCGTCTTCTGATTGTTCATCTTCTGAATCGCTGGCTTCACTTTCATGCCAAATGCTGGTGTTGGCATATCTCCGAGATGTTGATCTCTTCAGGTTCCCTTTTTCATACCTGTTGCTCTTCTTGCTTGATGATGAGTTTGTAGGACAATCCTTCTTCATGTGTCCCTTCTTCGTGCAGCCGTAGCAGACAGCATCATCTTAATACCAGTTGTTGCTGCTATTGTTTTCTTTGGCTTTCTTCTCATATCTCATGAATCTTTTGAATTTCCTTGCTAGGAGTGCTTGATCTTCAGCATCAGATTCACTGCTGTCTGAATCACCTTCAGCAGCTTTTCTGTGCTGAGCCTTGAAAGCGATTGTCTTCTCCTTTGGTGCAGGCTCTTCAAAATCTTGTAGCTCCAGTTCATGAGTGAGTAGCTTACCCATGAGTACTTCGAGGGGCATAGTTGTGAGGTCGTTCCCTTCAATGATCGCAGTAGCCTTTGGAATCCAGTTCTTGGTAAGTGCTCACAGGAGTTTGCGAATCTTTTCATGGTTACTGTAATCTTTGCCTAGGGAGGACAAAGGATTTACAATATCCAAGAATCTTTCGAACATCTGAGTAACTGTTTCGTTGGGCTTCATCTTGAACACCTCATACTCTTGAGTAAGTCTGCTGACTTTTGATTCTTTGACTTGAGTCGTGCCTTCATGTGTGACTTCAAGAAGCTTCCACACTTTATTAGCAGTTGTGCAGATAGATACCCTGTTAAATTCAGTTCTGTCTAAAGCACAAAATAAAGCGTTAATAGCACGTGCGTCAAGACTGGCCTTTTTCTTTTCTTCCTCTGTATATCTGTTATGGGGTTTTTCAACTAAAACTCCATCAACATTTATACGAGGTGGCTTTTGATAGCCATCAATAACAATAGACCATAAATCAAAGTCGAGTGATTTCAAGAAGAAACTCATCCGTATTTTCTAATAGGTATAGTTCGTACCATCAAACAGTGAAGGTTTGTTTGTGGCCTGGCCTTCACTTGTGAATTTCACAGTTGCCATGTGTTGTGCTGTGATCTATATAACAATTAATTAAATGAATAAATAATTTCAATGTTACCTTGCTATACCTATAACACCCGCTCTGATACCAATTGTAGGAACGAAATCGTAAAGCACAATACTCTAGAGGGGGGTGAATAGAGTTGGCAACGGAAAAATGCTAATTAAAAATGTTAGCAGCAAGATCACAGAATAATAATCACAACTAAATAATGTAAAGGCAGAGATAAGAAAGCAAACGCAAAGACAGCGATATATACTGGTTTTCCTCTGTTGAGGACTAATCCAGTCGGTAGAACTCTTGCTACCAGTTGAATCCACTATTGGCAAAATTGCAAGTTTTCTTACGAAGTCCTTGCAACTTCTACAACGCGAGTTTTGATACGAAGAACTCGTCCAACTTCAATTTTGAAGAGTTGAATCTTCTATCAAGCCTCTGATAATAATCACTCTGAAACTTCTAGACCGCACCACACTGACAAATCGACTAGAGGATTGTAATTGGCTTGGGATCTGAAATTTGAAGCTCGAGAAAACTCTTTGGAAGACTGAAAGCTTTTTAAAAGAGAGAAGATTGAAAGTGAATGAGTGAGTTGAAATGATCGAAATCCTTCTCTATTGATAGGAATTCCAAAGACAGAATTCTGGCAGAATTCGGGCAGAACTCGATGAGGAAATCTCGGTCAAATCCGCAACTGCAGGAGGACCAAGTTCCAAAGAATTCAAATATCAAAACGGCCACTAATCGAACTCTGGCCGAACTCTGGCCGATTTCTGTCAGGGTTAGGTTAGGTTTTTAAAATTAGTTTTTGGGGATTTTTGAAAACCTTTTTGAAAACCTTTTTGAAGCTTTTGTTAATATGAATGTTTTTCAAAACCAAGGATATTTTAAAAACATTTTGAAATTATTTTGGAATAGCCTATTTGCCAGTACGACTCGGTGTACAACGTATTCCTAGACTCAAATAAAATGAAAAATACATTGCTCAAAGAAATACAGACTCGAACAGGCAAACATTGCTTCGGTCTTGAACTGTGTAGATAGCTGTTCTTGATCATGTCCAAGAGTCCGAGATATCCTGACTAGCTTCATATATCCAGACAGAGTTTGATCAATTATTAAAATCAGTTTGACCATATGACCAATGGGCCAACAATCTTCCCCATTTTGATAATTGACAAACTATGAATGATATAACATCTTTGCTTGGAATAAAAATAAAAAATAGTAAAATTGTTCATATTCCTGTATTTTCTCAAAAAGAATGTTAGATCCTTTATTTTCTCCCCCATTGTCACTTAGCAAAATAATTACAAAAGAGAAAAACTCTCCCGCAATCAATGCATAAGTAACAAACAGTGAAGAAACACAAAATAAAAATATGAAAAATTATGACAGATGGTAGAGACAGTAAAAAAATAACATCACAGGCATGTATTTGTCTCAGGCAGTTTATAACAGAGAATTATTTCACAGGCAGTTTATAATAAAGAAGCAGATAAAGATGCTATAAATAAGTAAATAAACTGATGTGAAACATAAACTACGCATCTCATAAAGATAAAAAGATGTCCAAGAGACATAAAAAAATATCCAGTACAAGTCCTCAAAAGAAATACTGATAATAAAGTCTAAAGACAGAAACTTGGAATGTCGGAGCATTTCCAAGTATACAGTAGATAATGTCTAAGTCTCAAAAATGAACTAATATATCACAACTCATCATCATCATCATCATCATCATCATCATCAGCATGACCGGCATGTCCAGAAGGACCAGCTGCAGAGGTACCAGCTCCAGAAGGATGAGGAGGAGCGCCAGTGTAAAACTCACCGACAAAGTCTCGAGGAGCACGGTCAGAACGGTACCAATCATACGCATTACCGGGCTGAAAATAGGCATGAACAGCCTCATCCTCACAGCGGTAACCAGAGAAGGCTTGATCTCTAGGAATAGAACCGGCAGAATGTCCAGTCTGGGCGAATCGGAGATCAGTAAGAGAATTAGCTATCGCCTGATAACGAGTGACATCGTGAAACTCACGCTCGCGAGCCATATCCGTCATCGAGACGTGCAAATCCGAAAGGTGCTGGTGTATGCCCTCAAAAGTTATGGCATACTGCTGAGTAGGTGGAGGAGGTGGAGCAGTAGGAGGAACAGTAGGAGGAGCAGCAGCAGTCATACTACGACGAGATAATTTCAGAAACTTGGGCTCAGGGTCTTAAGTACAAGTTGACAAATCAATATCGAAACGCTGGAAGATGCGTGGGAGAATCATCGCATAAGAGAGATTTCTATCTCTTGTACGACAACGTTCCATCATCTGGATAATGGTCTTAGGGGCAGAAAATAGAATCCCCTTAAGAATATGATACATAGCAGATAATTCAAGAGATGTCACATCATCCTTTGAAGTAGACTTAGGAAGGATAGTGGAGTAGATGATGTGGTGCAATTCATAATTAAACAAGTTTAAGTTGTTTGCCTTGAACTTTCCAGAGCGAACTCGATCAGGTGCACAGAGTTTCGCTTTGAAACTAGTAAGTGTCATGCCGTCGGGGAATTCAAATTCAGTGATATCAACAAGCGGTTCACCTTCGTTGGAAATACCAAGGATTTCCGCTAAGAGGACATCATTGAAATTGATATCTAATCCGCCAACACGAGTACTTATGTCAAACGTGTTTAATATGATATTGCAGTAGAACAGTCTGATGGCATTAGTTGCTACTGGGAAACAAAGTTTAACAAAATATTATAACCCTAATGCCTCAAAATAAGGGCGGTGTTCTGGAAACACAGTCCATTTGATAGGAGCGCCTGTGCATATGGATCTCATGGAGAAGTCTCCATACCACAGTAGGGCTTGATCTAGGGTTTGAAAGTAAAACCCGTCGAACGTGCCATCGCTAGATTGGACTGGCAAAAAGAGGGAATCCGTGGGTGGATTCGAAGATGAACCTTCCTCACTAGGATTGGTTGTCTTCTTCCTCTTGAAGGGGTTAAATCCCTTAGGTGCCATTTGTGCAATAAAATTAAATATGCACGAAATTGAAAGGAGGGGAAATACGAAGTTATACCTCCCGAGATTCGAATATGTTGTAGAGAACAACGAACTCCGTACGAATCCAAAGTTTGGATTAATTTCACCACGTGGATTGGAAGAGAAGGAGTAGTGAAGAACTAGGGTTTAGGGCTTTTCGCGCGGCTGTTGTGCTGTTTGATGGAGTTTAGAAGCAATGAAGAAGAAAGGCTCACGGGTTCTGGTTATATAACCTAATACCCTAACCGAACTCGGGCCGAATTCGGTCCAAAGTCTGGCCGAATTCGCCTGGGGTTAGTTTGGAACACTTTCTTTTTCATTGGCTCATTTCATATATTTAATTCAAAGATTAGTAATTCTGACATTAAATTAATATAATTAATGTTATTTTATAAATTAAATTTTGTTACACAGCGACTGTTTCAGATTAGCTGTAGGAGTACTGTCCCAGCTGGCGGAGGTTCACCGGGGAACTCTTAAATACCGCTTCGCTTCAACCGTAGTTATGGTGACAGACAGACTCTTTATTGGCTTGTCTCTAACACAGTTTTTGCATATTGAAATAAAATCATAAAATAAAATTAATTAACATTACTGATGTCCAAAATTCCTAATTTTTGACGTAAATAATTGAAACGATCTTCTGCTAGAGGTTTTGTGAAAATATCAGCCAATTGATTCTCAGTATCTATGTACACAAGGTCAATATCTCCATTTTGATGATGATCTCTAAGAAAATGATGTCAGATCTCGATATGCTTAGTACGAGAATGACATACTGGATTCTTAGTCAAATTAATAGTGCTCGTGTTATCACAGAAAATTGGAATGTGTGAGTAAAATAAATCATAGTCTTCTAAGGTTTGTTTCATCCACAAAATCTGAGCACACCAACGTCCTGCGACGATATACTCAGCCTCTGTTGTTGATAGGGCTACAGAATTTTGCTTTTTACTAAACCATGAGACTAAAGCCTTGCCTAAGAAATGACATGTGCCACTGTTACTTTTTCTATCAACTTTGCATCCAGCAAAATCTGCATCCGAGTAACCAATAAGGTCAAAGGACTTAGTTTTGGAATACCATAAGCCAACAGAAGAAGTGCCCTTAAGGTATCGAAAGATACGCTTAACTGCGCACAGATGTGATTCCTTTGGATTAGCTTGAAAACGTGCACGCAGGCAAACACTAAACATAATATCTGGACGACTAGCAGTTAAATAAAGTAAACTACCGATCATACCTCGATACTTACGTGTGTCGACCGGCTTGCCTTGTTCATCAATATCAAGCTTTGTTGAAGTTGCCATCGGAGTGCCAATAGGTTTGACATTGTCCAGATCAAACTTCTTTAGCAAATCTTTTGTGTACTTGGCTTGATTTATGAATGTCCTATTGTCAGTTTGTTTGATTTGCAGTCCGAGAAAGAATTTCAGCTCTTCTATCATGCTCGTCTCAAACTCATTCTGCATACACTTAGAGAATTCTTAACACAGAGATTCAACAGTAGATCCAAATATAATATCATCAACATAGACTTGTATCAAGAAAAGCTTGTGTAGGCCTTAAAAATGAAAGTCACGCTGAGTTGATCGGAACAAGGTCTCAAAGTCACGCTGAGTTGATCAGGACAATATTTAAAAAATCACGCTGGAAGACAGCTCATCATTTTGTCAGAGTGTCATTATGACTAACAGCACGACAGTCGAAGAATGTCTTCTCGTATGCCACGTATGCACGGAACTCGAGAGATCACAGCCGACTATTGCGTGACTTTTGAAATCTTCTTCAGCAAGACTCTGCCTTCACCAAGTTGGCATACCAAAAGAGCTTCTTGTCATTTATTGCGACTGACAAAGCAATCACTGTCAGAGATTTTGTGTCAGTCGAGGCACGTCGAATCAAGACAGCTGGCAGTCCTGCCTCAATATTGCGTATATTTTGAGCCTTCTGGCTCAAGTCTACGTATATTTTGAACTTATATGTTCCTTCCTCAAGTCTGCGTGTATTTTGAGCTTTTTGTCTCAAGTTTGCATGGATTCTGAAGTTTCATGCCCCACGTCTGCGTGGATTTTGAAGCTTTCTGCCCCAAGTCTGCGTAGATTTTGAAGCTTTTTGCACCAAGCCTGCATGGATTCTGAAGCTTCTTGCCCCAAGTTTGCGTGGATTTTGAAGCTTTCTAACCCAAGTCTGCGTAGATTTCGTCTTCAACAAGTCTGCGTGGATTTTATCAAATTGGAGTACGTGGCAGCCATGCCACTGATCTCTCGCCTGCGTGTCCTGTAACTTGCACACGACTCATGCATGATTGCCATGTGTCCAACAGTTACAGGCCACGTCCAGTAACTGCTCACAACCTTGCGTATGTTAGATCCTGCGTGATTTTTAACTAGGCACAGGTTGTGAAGACAGTTATCCTTTCAGTTATTTTTGACTCTATAAATAGAGTTCTTTTTCTTATTCATTGTACAGATACATAGTTATCTAACTTACTGTCAAAATTTTGAGAGCTTTTCTTCTTCGCATAGTCCAAGGGATAAAGCGATCGTCTTCTAGATCGGATTCCTACAGTTGTAATTTTCCCAGATACACAATAAATAAAGTGAATTTATTTATGAAAAACAAATTGGCGACTCTGCTGGGGAAAACCATCTCCTCTTCTGAGATGGCAACAACTTAATGCGACACTTTGTCAGTCGGTTCGACGAAGAAGGTAATATCGATTCAATTCGATCAACTCGCCTACGAAGAAATGCAGCGGGCTAAGGGTGGCAAGCCCACTTCAGCCTCTATCACCACTGCCAAGTCGAAGGGACGCTCTGTCTATGTCCCTAAGAATCTGTTGGCAGCCAATGGTGAAGTCTCTGCCACAGTGTCTACTCCTAACACTGGCAAAGACTCTACTGCAAGCACACACACTCTTTTGCGTTCAAAGATGACAGCATTCAAAAGTCATGCTGACAGTACTGGCTCCTTAGCCAAGTCTGTTCCAGTGTGCAATCTCACAGTCAAAAGTCACGCTGACAGCACTGGCTCCTTAGCCAAGTCTGTTCCAGCGTGCAATCTCACATTCAAAAGTCATGCTGACAGTACTGGCTCATTAGCCAAATCTGTTCCAGCGTATATTTTCAAAGTTAACAAATATGCTGACAACACTGGCTCCTTAGCCAAGTCTGTTCCAGCGTGCAATCTCACATTCAAAAGTCACGCTGGCAGTACTTGCTCATTAGCCAAATTGTCACCAGCATACTCAAAGAAGAATAGCTCTTTAGCTATCTCTTCTTCTTTGCCAAGTTCTACCAGAACAGGGGGTGGTCTTGCTAGAACTCCTCCACACAAAGTCCCTTCGAAAAGAAATAACTCTTTACTTGTTTCTTCTGTTCCTGTAGTCTTTACTTCAGGAACAGCTTTGACTGACAATTTTGTTAGTCAAAGAAAAGGAGATGGTCTTTTGACTACTCTTCCTTCTGGACATTCTATGTCTCAAAACTTGAATAAGTCTAAAAAACATTCCTTAATGTCTTCTTCTACGACTTCTTCGAATTGGGCACAGAATTTGTCTAGAAAAAAGGGTTTGTTACCAACTCCTAATCAAGGGGGTGGTTCAACTCTTCCTTCTCTGCAAATATCCAGATCAATGGAAGGAAAACTCCAAGTTTCAAAAACCAATGTATTACCTCCAACTGATCTAAGAACAAAACTTAATCAAACTCGTTTGGGAAACATTTCTGGTGTTAAGAAACCACACCAATCGGAAATGAAAATAAAGGATCCAGATGCAGAGTATGCTAGAAATTATGTGGCTCATATTAATCACTCCTTATATAATCTAGAGCCATCAAGACCCAAGAACTAAAAATATATTCCTAAAAATACACAAAGAGTGTTCTCTGACGTACCTCAGTCGTCACAGACAGATTTACGAGAACACCTTCAACAGAAGAGAAGGAATAATTCTATGACAATGGATCATGCTGAATGTGACTTCCAGCCAAGAGTCATAATTCAATGCAGATGTCAATCAATGGTTCAGGACTACGTTGATCATGAATGTGATTTCCAGCCGAGAGTCATAATGCAATACAGATGTCAAACAAAACGACAATCTGTCTTCAATCGGATTCAGTGTGAACCTATGCCTGATGAAGATGAGCCTTTGTTTGCTTCTGTCAACATGACCTCTCGTGATACTGGGGGTAGAGCTGATAGTCCAGATGGAGTATATAGAGGCACAAGAGCAAGAGTCCTGGCCTCTAGTCAAAGAACTTTGATTTCTGAAGATGATTCTGAATTCCTTGGAGAATCTAACTTCCCACCTCTTCCTACTGGGGGTAGTTCTCCTATAATTGACTTTGATGCACAAAGCAATGATTCAGAACAAACAACATCCACCAGTTCATCAATAATCCCTCATACAGTCATGACTTATATGGTTGATAGGAATACTGATGAACCTTCTTCTTCCTTGACTCCTCAAGAACAAAGGATTGCTTCTTTGGAACAGCAAATGAAATCCATGACTGATACTATGAAGTCGATGTATGAACTCATGGCAACTCAGATACAAAATCGACAGATTGTACCAGATACCATACCAATTGACACTGGTGTAAGTCCAGTACAAGTTTCTCCAGCAGTACAATCCAATACTCCTGGAATATAAGCCTCCTATTAAAGTGAATTTGTCACTTTATTTATTAATAGGCATCATAGAATGAGATAGTAGGAGGCGTGACTTTCATAGCCCCTACGCTAATAATTGTCGCCAATTTGTTTTCTATAAATAAATTCACTTTATTTATTGTGTATCTGGGAAAATTACAACTGTAGGAATCCGATCTAGAAGACGATCGCTTTATCCCTTGGACTATGCGAAGAAGAAAAGCTCTCAAAATTTTGACAGTAAGTTAGATAACTATGTATCTGTACAATGAATGAGAAAAAGAACTCTATTTATAGAGTCAAAAATAACTGAAAGGATAACTATCTTCACAACCTGTGCCTAGTTGAAAATTACGCAGGATCTAACATACGCAAGGTTGTGAGCAGTTACTGGACGTGGCCTGTAACTGTTGGACACATGGCAATCATGCATGAGTCGTGTGCAAGTTACAGGACACACAGGCGAGAGATCAGTGGCATGGCTGCCACGTACTCCAATTTGATGAAATCCACGCAGACTTGTTGAAGACGAAATCCACGCAGACTTGGGTTAGAAAGCTTCAAAATCCATGCAAACTTGGGGCAAGAAGCTTCAGAATCCACGCAGGCTTGGGGCAAAAAGCTTCAAAATCCATGCAGACTTGGGGCAGAAAGCTTCAAAATCCACGCAGACGTGGGGCATGAAACTTCAGAATCCACGCAAATTTGAGACAGAAAGCTCAAAATACACGCAGACTTGAGGAAGGAATATATAAGTTCAAAATACACGCAGACTTGAGCCAGAAGGCTCAAAATATACGCAATATTGAGGCAGAACTACCAGCTGTCTTGATTCGACGTGCCTCGACTGACACAAAATCTCTGACAGTGATTGCTTTTGTCAGTCGTATTAAATGACAAGAAGCTCTTTTGGTACGCCAACTTGGTGAAGGCTGAGTCTTGCTGAAGAAGATTTCAAAAGTCATGCAATAGTCGGCTGTGATCACTCGAGTTCCGTGTATACGTGGCATACGAGAAGACATTCTTCGACTGTCGTGCTGTCAGTCATAATAACACTCTGACAAAATGATGAGCTGTCTCCCAACATAACTTTTAAATATTGTTCTGATCAACTCAGCGTGACTTTTGGACTTTGTTTTGATCAACTCAGCCTGACTTTCATTTTTAAGGCCTACAAAACCCCCTTCAAAGTTTTCGAAAGTTGAAAAGACTTCAAAATTTCGAAATACTTTGAAAATATCCAAATAAATTTATTAAATGTCATGATGACTCTTCATTTTTCGAGACTGATTGAATCTAATTTATGGTAGAATATGAACCGCCGGCGAGCTCTTCTATATAAACGGGAAGAAAATTCAGCTTTGATATTCATCTTACGTCAACATGACTCCGAAGGAAGAAGCTGAAGAAGAAGCAAGAAAGTTGGGTTTCTGTGCACATGGCGACCCTACTCTCGGGGGTAAAGAACCGGAGCCTTTAGTTTTCGAGTTCAAAGATGACCCTACACAATTAGCCAAGAACTTCCTCAGCCACTTTGGTCTGGACGGCTCGTCTTCTTCCAATGGGCGCAGCCTCGCAGAGCAGCGTGAAACACTCAATGTTCTGTTACATCGTATGGGAGTCACTAGCGTAGAGGAATTGGGTGTCAAGCTCAGTCGCTTCGAAAAATAGAGCGTGTCTTTTTATGCTTCTGTTTTCTATAAAAAATGTTGCACTTTTTTTCCTATGTAAGGTCATCAGTGCCTCTTCATCTTTTGCTTTGAAAAATGTGGTACAACTTCATGCTGAGAACTAGTTTTACTCCGAACAGCGTGCACTAATGAAGAGCAGCGGCACTCTTTGAATGTTTCAAATATTGTGCTATTTTCCAAAGTACACGTGACACTCATTCCGTAGTTATGAGCGCTTTTTACTCGGATCTTTCCAAAAATAGGCTTGTACTTCGACCCTATTTAAATGGATAGGTGAGTTTCACACATACTCATCTCTTTATTCTTCTTCTTCTTCTCTGAGAATGAACTTTTTGTGAGATTTCATTCTCAACAGGAAAGCAATGCTTTCTGATGTTGCATTTTTGTGCACTATGTCATCAGACATTGGTTTGCCAATCTTTAGCGCCAAACCGTTTGATCTTGATGGTGAGTCCAACATAGTATGCGTACCACTTTTCACTGTTGAAAATAAGCTTTTGTTTCTGACTGAACAGGGTGCGCCTATCTTTGTTTGGCCAGTACACGCCTAATGATAATGGCATTTCTGTTGATTAATTTCTTTTTCTTTGCTGTTTTCTGCAGGAGTTCGACTAAAAATTTTCTTCAGAACTGGCATTGGTGATTTGGATGCTGTGGAGAATATTCTTCTGACACCTACATCAGGAAGCTCATACGCTTTTGACGCGTAAATCAGACAACTCAGAACTCTTCGTGGGATAGAAGGGTCTTCCTCCAATGGTAGGAAGAGCCTTTATACACGGAGAGTTGGACGGTGGAGTCAACTCTACCTCAAAAAATCGGGTAGTAGAGTTCCTTTCACGGCAGAACTAGGAAGTGTATCCCAATGTTGGATACATTCCTATCTCCTTTGAGAGGTCGCTCCCAATCCACCAATTGTGTTGGCAGCAACACGCCTTCGTGCTGCCCTACTCTGTGGTTCTCCTCTCGTCTGAGAGATAAGACCAGAGTTTGATTCCTGCTAGACAATCAGGAATTGCCACCAACAACGAACCCGCCAGAGAAGATCAAAGAAGAAATAGATCTCCATTAGATTATTGTTGTGTACATAGCATGAAAATCCAAAATTGTAATAGATTTCCATTATGATTTGTAAGAAAGTTTAAGAAAATGTAATAAACTTTTTTATGATGAAATGAGAGTAGAAATGATAATTCTTCTATGCTCAATAATTTGTATTTGAATGAATTGTGGACATGATAAACTTTTGTGATTAAGAGTACATAATACTATCAGAGGTAATATGGACGTGATAATATGTAGAAACTCAAAAGAGAATAGATTGATTTCTATGCAGAGGTCAAGAATAGAAAATAACAAATGAGCAAGTAGATTCAGCATTTACCCAGAGGTTATGAAAACGTGATAAATAACGAATCCCCACTTTTTTAATAAATTGATAGAATATTATGAACGGACGAATCGTCAGATGATAATGAATGGATAAACCGTCGGATGAACGGATGAACCGTCAGTATTAATGAACAGACGAACCGTCGGATGAATGTAATAAATGAACGGATGAACCGTCGGATGAATGTAATAAATGAACGGATGAATCGTCAAGCATTAATGAATGGACGAACCGTCAGATGAATGTGACGCTTCGTTATTTGAAGAACTTCTGCTTATAAATATAGCAGAAATCTGACAAGAACGAATACTTCTACTCTCAAACATAAAAATGTCGTCTGAAGAAGCATCCAAGAAAGCTGGAATCGCCCTGAAGGTTCAGAAGGGCACTGAAGAACGTCCTGCTGATCCAGTTCAATCGAAGAAGGCAGAAGCAGACGAAGGTTCGTCTGTACCCAAGCCACCCAGGGACATTCTGGACTTCCTGCTCGAACCAGGAAGAACTGAAGAAGAAGAAGAAGCCATGAGGATGGCCGCTTGCAAGTTCCTCGTGGGTTCCAGCAAGGAGGTTCTCGGCTCTTTTGCTGACCGCGTTTTCGAGAAGGACGACAGTGGCCCGCATCCAAATGTAGAGAATGATGATAGTGATCTTCCTTAATATCATGTACCATCATTTATGATTAAAATAAAATAAAATTTTATTTATAAACATGAACTTGTCTGATGATTACAAACATTTTATACATAATACTTTTTAAGAAATTTGCCATTAATAGGCATCATAACTTTTTGACCATCCAGTTCTGAGAGTTGATAAGCTCCATTTGAGAAAACTCTGCTTACGACATAGGGACCTTCCCACTTTGCGTCGAATTTGCCTTTGCTTATATGAGTCATAGTCATGGGACGTCTGACTGTTAGAACAAGTTCTCCTTTTTGATACGCTCGAACTCTGACTTTTTTATTAAAAGCTTTTAAGATTCTAGCTTGATAGAATTCGATATTCTGTTGAGCAGATAATCGCTTCTCATCCAGAGCTTCTAATTCCTGAAGTCGAAGACGATCATTATTCTCGGCGGTGAGTTCATTAGCGATTGCTATCCTTAAAGAAGGAATTTGAATCTCTAATGGAAGAACAGCTTCGCATCCATACACCAGAGAGAAAGGTGTACATTTAGTAGCATTACGAACTATAGTATGGTAAGCCCACAAACATTCACCGAGCTTCTCACTCCAATTACGTTTGTTAGTAGAGACAAACTTCTTTAGGAGTTTGATGATGGTCTTGTTGAAAGCTTCTGCTAATCCGTTAGCTGCCGGATTATATGCGGTAGAAGCCACATTGTTGATCCGATGATCGTCACAGAATCGAGTAAACTTCTGACTGACGAACTGTGGTCCGTTATCATGAATAATGCGTCGAGGAACACCAAATCTGTAGATGATGTGGTGTTTGATAAAGCTGATGACATTGGACGTCTTAACTTCAGATAAAGGAATGGCTTCGGCCCATTTGGAGAAATAATCGGTTATTACGAGAATAAACCGATGACCTTTTGATGAAGGCGGATTGATCGGACCAATAATATCCATGCCCCAAGCTTCGAAGGGCCATGATGCTGCTGTCGGATGTAGAAATTCAGAGGGTTGATGAATAAAATCCGCATAGATTTGACAAGCTTTACACTTCCGTGCATATTCGATGGCATCTGATACCATAGTGGGCCAATAATAACCCATACGTCGAATACGGTCCTGAAGTTTTGGTCCAGGCTGATGTGCTCCACAAATTCCATCATGTGCTTCACGAATGATTTGTTGAACCTCATCACCGGCAACACATCGAAGAAGTAGACCGTCATAAGCTCGACGATATAAGGTTTTTGTAGTATGATTGTAATAGAATCTGAGTGACCGTCGTCTGATAGATGCTGCCTCACTTGGATTATCTGGAAGAATGTCATACAATACAAAATCTAAGAAAGGAAGTCTCCAATCTTTATCTGTATTTTGATTCTCGGCTGAATTACTGAAGATGAATTCCATGCTAGAATCAGATGAAGATGATATAGATTTACGACTAAATCCAAATTCTCTTGTTGTATTGACATCATGAGATGTTGATTCTTCAATGTCGACTGGAAGTCCTAGAGTCAGATTATTTTCAAGATGAAATAATTCTCGATTGCGAACAACAATCATTTGCTGACGTCTGTTGGAATAGCTAACACCGCCGCAAGATTAGCAAGAGCATCAGCTTCGGTGTTACACGCTCGTCTAACATGCTCAATGAAGAACTCTTCAAATGAAGAAGCCATAGATATAGCCGATCTATGATAGGGAACCAGATCTTGATGGCGAACCTCATAAGTGCCCCTTATCTGATTGACAATGAGTTTAGAGTCTCCGTACGTCTCCAAATATTGAATATTCAGATGTTTAGCGAGTTGAAGACCAATAAGCAGTGCATTGTACTCAGCTACATTGTTTGAACATGGCTGATCGAGAGAATAAGCTCTTTGGATAGCAAGGCCTTCTGGTGACACAAGAACAATTCCAACTCCAGTGACAATATCACTATTAGGACCTATTCTTGATGCTCCATCAAAGAATAGACGCCAGGTAGGATCTTCTTCAGTAATTTGGTTTGAATCTAGAACTTAATCTGGGATTTCATCATAGAGTTTTGAATTTTCTGGAATTGAATGAGCAGCCAGAAAATCAGCTAAAGCTTGTCCTTTGACTGACTTCTGAGGAATATAGTACATATCATACTGAGCAAGTAAGATTCCCCAATTAGCCAATCGAGAATTCAAAACACTGGATTTTTTCATCATGACCCGTATAGATTGATCCTGGAGATGACATGAATGGTCTGGCCAATGATATAATGTCGTGTCTTTTGAACAGCGAACATCAGGGCTAGACATTCTTTTTCGACCGGTGAATATCGAGGTTCAGCTCCGGTCATAGTACGACTGAGATAGTAAATGGCTTGTTCATGACCATTTTTATTCTTTTGAGCAAGCAATGTACCTAATGAATGACTCATTGCTCGAGTATATAAGAGAAATAGAATTCCTGAGACGGGAGGTACCAATACTGGAGGGCTCATCAGATACTGTTTTATATCATCGAATGCTTTCTGACATTCATCATTCCAGACAAAAGAAACACCTTTCTTCATAAGTTTATTGAATGGTCTGCAGCGTCCTGAAAGATTAGAGATGAATCTCCTGATATAAGCGATCCTTCCTTGAAATCTTCGTAGCTCTTTTAAGGTGCGTGGAGGACACATCTCTTGGATGGCTTTGATCTTCTCGGGATCCACGTGTATACCTTTAGAGGTAATGACGAAGCCGAGAAATTTACCACTAGAGACGCCTAAGAAGGACTTAGTAGGGTTCATCTTTAATTGATGCTTACGTATTAGATCAAATATAGTCTTCAAATCTTGGATATGATCCTCTTTTTGTCGACTTTTGACTGCAATATCATCAACATAGCATTCGACTGTTTTCTGTAAATGTTCGTGAAATATAGTGCTCATGGCTCGTTGATAAGTTGCTTCTGCATTCTTGAGACCGAATGGCATAACTGTATAACAGTATGTACCGATCGGCGTTCTGAAAGAAGTGTGTTTCTCGTCGTCTGGAAACATTTTAATCTGATTGTACCCAGAATACCCGTCCATGAATGACATCCATTCAAACCCACAGGTATTATCGATCATGACATCAGTAATTGGTAGAGGGAATTCGTCTTTAGGACATGCCGCATTGAGATCACGGAAGTCTATGCATACTCTGATCTTGCCAGTCTTTTTAAGAACAGGAACTATATTAGCCACCCAATCGGGATGTTGTTTCTCTCGAATAAACCCAGAGGCCATGAGTTTATTGACTTCAGCTTCAATTGCATCCATAATGTCTGGACGAAATCGTCGCTGTTGTTGTTTGACCGGTTTAGCATTCGGCAAAATATTGAGTTTATGAGTTGCGATTTGTGGATCAAGTCCTGGCATATCTTCATAACTCCAAGCGAAGACATCGATGTAGTCACGAATAAGTTTAATCATGTCTTGCTTATCAGTTTCTGAAAGACTTTTACTGATGAATATTGGTTTGGGAGATCCTTCTTCACCAACATCTATTTGAACAAGTTTGTCTTCAGTCGGAGGTTCCTTTTGCTCGAATCGAAACTCCCATTGATTATCCAACCTTTGGGCCCATTGTTCTGATTCATGTGAGATTTCAAAATCTTCTTCGTCTTCATCACTTTCTTCAGAACGGTCTATGGAGACCATGTTGGAAGACAGAATATTGCAGTAAAAATCACCGATACTTGTATCGGAATCCCAAGAGGTAGTACTAGAAGAATCAGATCTCTTATCTTCGTCAGATTCGGGATCTTCATGAACAATATTGATAAAAGGAATAGGAGCAGTATAGCCCAATCTGTATTTTGTCCTCCCATATTTCAGAGGAGGGATTCGAACATGCATTTTTCTCCCTTTTCCACTATTGAGGCCAGTTCTGAATTCATAGCCCATATTTTTAATGATGTCTTTAGATTGCTGACTATAACGACGTAGTTGTAATCTTCCAGTATCATCATTTTTGTCCTCATCTTCTAAATCAGAAGGATTTTGGGGCCCTTTGTAAAAGAATATTGGAATGTCTCCTGGCTTTCTGCTGGGAACTAGAAAGTATGAAGATTGTACTGATTCTAGGGATACATCTGTATGAACAGTCTGTACAACTCCTATGGTTATTGTGCTCAAGTCATCTAACAAATGTAAATAACTATGAACATAATTACACATATCAATATACTGCAAAGATGGAGACTTTTCATTAAATTCAAAAGCAGCAATATTTACATTGGGAGAAAGCTGAGCCTTAGAGATCTTAGCCAAATCAATGACTAAAGGGGGAGAAGAAGAATGAGAAGAAGTTTTGTTTCGATTAAGATCGATCACAAATGGCTCAGAAGAGGTGAGCTCCCATGGAACTTGAGATGGAAGAGTAGACCGCCCTCCAACTGGGATGACCAGAGTATCCTGTTTTATATGTGAAGATACAGGAACTGTAGTACGCCCACTGACAGGAATGATCAGTGTATCTTGAGTAGACGACTGAGGTAATGGAGAAATCCATCCACTCACTGGAATGATGAAAGAACCTTCTCCGGAGGGTTTGGGGGATTGTTGCTGAGTAGTTCGACCTTTAACAGGGATTATTAAAGTTTTACTTTGTGAATCTTCTTTCTCCATAGCTTGTATCACCCTTGTATACTCTTCTTTGTACATCCGGGAATCATTGAAATAGGCTTCAACCCCATGGAAAGGGTTTATATCAGCAACTTCTTTTTGGACTCTTCCATTGCTGTCAATGTATTTAAAACACTGATGAAGAGTAGAAGGTACCACATTATTTTCATGAAGAAAGGGCCTCCCCAGAAGAAGATTGTAAGATCCCATAATCTCGATCACATATAAAGTAACTTTGGATCTGAAATCGCCTATCTGAAGTTTCAGATGAATCTTTCCCAAAGGCTCGCTTCGGCTTTGATTGAATCCCAGGATAGTAGTAACCGTCTTGGAAAGCTTATGAAGAGGAATTTTTAGTTCATCCAACAGACTCTTTGGCATTATGCTTATGGCAGACCCTGGGTCAATGAGGATACGATCTATCTTCATCGTATCGATATAACCGGTATAGTAGAGAGGCCGATCATGTCGATTATCCTCCAGTAGCATGTCATCTTGTATAAAAGTAATATTTGGGATAATCTCCAATACATTGTTGCAATGTAAGCAAATGGCAGGTTCTGCATCTGGCTTCTTTAACTGTGCAAGACAAGAGTCAGCTTGAAGAAGTGCTTCGCTTAACGTCTCCCGAGTCTCTTTGGAAAGACGTAAAAGTTCAAAGAGTGACATTCTAGCTGGAGTATTAGCAAGTTGAGCTAAAATGTCGAAGTTATAAGGCTTCTGAAGTCCAAGAGGAGGGGACTTCTTGATTGGTTTATCAAACCGAGCCTGTTGTTTGCCTTTCTCAAAAGCTGTAGGCTTAGAAAGAGCAGGTTCAACCGGTGCAATTGAAGAAACAGGTGCAGTGGATGATTCCTCTTCAGGAGAAACATTAGGAGCATCTTTGTCAGCAGGAGGGATATCAGGAGTATCCTCAGGATTCTTGGAATAATCCTTTAGATAAGATTTCCATGTTCGAGTAGCACCAGCAAGTGCTTCTTCTTTATCTTTTGGCTCTGCGTCAGAAGTAGACCCAAGAGAAGTCATATGACATGACTTAATCTTTCCAGTCTTCTTGGACTTTCGAGAAGTAGTCTTTTGAAGAGGAGGAGATTCAAAATCTGTCACGAGATCAGGATGAATCCACATGATTTCTCCTGTTTCCATAGTAATTGGCACCAATCCTTCAGATTGTGGAGGAGGAATATTCACTATATGAAGAGTCACCTTGGAAATAGGAACGATCCCGCTTTCAAGGAGTTGAGGAGGGAAGTCTCCAAATTGCATAGAGACGATATTGGAGGTGACGGTTTTCTCTTTTGGAGTAAGGGAGATAGCTCCAGATTTAATCATTTCTTGGATCTTTCCTTTCAGTACATAACATGTACGAATTGTATGACCCGGCATTCTGTGGTATGGACAGTATTTAGGATGATCCGTCTTCCCAGCTTCATCAGGTTTCTTGATTTCAGGTAATTGTATTTTATTACCTTTCAACAGACATTCAAAGATACCAAGGACATCGTCGTCATCAAAAGAGTATTCTTCTTTAGGGCGAGGTGCTCTTGGTTGTTGAGTTGTAGAGGTAGGAGAAGTTTGAACATTTGATGCATCTTTGCTCTGAAGATTAACTTCAAGGGTTTCTTTTCCCTTACGAGCATTGGATTTAGCATTATTGTTAGTACCTTGACCTGTTTCTTTGGGAGTCATCTGCACTCCTAAACCTTTAAAGGTTTCAGCACTAATTTCTGCGGCCTTGGCACTAACTATGAAGGAAGGCCAGTCTTGAAATTGAGTAGATCCTGTCCACATGCTGATGATGGGCAATAGATTTGATTTGCATGTGTCGATGGTAACAGCATCAGGAGTTCCAAGAGGCATCTTCAGAGCTTCTCTTCGAAACCGTTCAATGAAATCCTCTGTAGTTTTATTATTTTTCTGCTTGATTCTAATAAGAGCAGACATAGTCATGTCATTGAGCCCTTCATAGAACCGTTCAAGAAACATTTGTTTGAAACCGGTAAATGAGGTAATACACCCGTCTGGGAGACTTCTATACCATTCATAAGCCATTCCCTTGAGACATCCAACAAACACCTGAGTAAGGAGGGCGTCGCTTGGTTGCAGTTGATCAGTCATCACTTCAAAGTGATTAATAAACTGACTTGGAGAAGTGGTTCCATCATAGAATGAGATAGTAGGAGGCTTGTATTTAGGAGGGTACGATACTTGCTTCCATTCTATCGGATAAGGTTGCTTGATGCCTAACCTTTGTAAACCATTTTTTTGTTTGAATGCCTCGAATTGAGTTTTGAGATTCTTCAATTCTTCACTAACAACTTCGGAAGATTGTGGAGTTGTAGCTTGTAGAGAATAGTTGGGAGGAGGAACAGCATTATAAGCACTACCCCCAGCTCCAGAGAGACTAGGATTTGGTTGAGCTGGTCCAGGAGTATTGGATTATACTGCTGGAGGAACTTGTACTGGACTTACACCAGTGTCAATTGGTATGGCATTTGGTACAATCTATCGATTTTGTATCTGAGTTGCCATGAGTTCATGCATCGACTTCATAGTATCAGTCATGGATTTTATTTGCTGTTCCAAAGAAGCAATCTTTTGTTCTTGAGGAGTCAAGGAAGAAGAAGGTTCATCAGTATTCCCATCAACCATATAAGTCGTGACTGTACGAGGGATTATTGATGAACTGGTGGATGTTGTTTGTTCTGAATCATTGCTTTGTGCATCAAAGTCAATTATAGGAGAACTACCCCCAGTAGGAAGAGGTGGGAAGTTAGATTCTCCAAGGAATTCAGAATCATCTTCAGAAATCAAAGTTCTTTGACTAGAGGCCAGGACTCTTGCTCTTGTGCCTCTATATACTCCATCTGGACTATCAGCTCTACCCCCAGTATCACGAGAGGTTATGTTGAAAGAAGCAAACAAAGGCTCATCTTCATCAGGCATAGGTTCACACTGAATCCGATTGAAGACAGATTGTCGTTTTGTTTGACATCTGCATTGCATTGTGACTCTCGGCTGGAAATCACATTCATGATCAACATAGTCCTGAACCATTGATTGACATCTGCATTGAATTATGACTCTTGGCTGGAAGTCACATTCAGCATGATCCATTGTCATAGAATTATTCCTTCTCTTCTGTTGAAGGTGTTCTCGTAAATCTGTCTGTGACGACTGAGGTACATCAGAGAACACTCTTTTTGTATTTTTAGGAATATATTTCTGGTTCTTGGGTCTTGATGGCTTTTGATTATATAGGGAGTGATTAATATGAGCCACATAATTTCTAGCATACTCTGCATCCGGATCTTTTATCTTCATTTCCGATTGATGTGGTTTCTTAACACCAGAAGTGTTTTCCAAACGGATTTGATGGAGTTTTATTCTTAGATCAGTTGGAGGTAACACATTGGTTTTTGAAACTTGGAGTTTTCCTTCCATTGATCTGGATATTTGCAGAGAAAGAAGAGTTGAACCACCCCCTTGATTAGGAGTTGGTAACAGACCCTCTTTTATAGACAGATTCTGTGCCCAATTCGAAGAAGTCGTAGAAGAAAACATTAAGGAATGTTTTATCTTAGACTTATTCAATTTTTGAGACATAGAATGTCCAGAAGGAAGAGTAGTCAAAAGACCATCTCCTTTTCTTTGACTAACAAAATTGTCAGTCAAAGCTGTTCCTGAAGTAAAAACCACAGGAGCAGAAGAAACAACTAAAGAGTTATTTCTTTTCGAAGGAACTTTGTATGGAAAACCACCCCCAGTTCTAGTAGAACTTGGCAAAGAAGAAGAAATAGCTAAAGAGCTATTCTTCTTAGATGAAATACACGCTGAAACAGACTTGGTTAAAGAACCAGTATTGTCAGCATATTTGTTAACTTTGGAAATACACGCTGGAACAGATTTGGCTAATGAGCCAGTACTGTCAGCGTGACTTTTGAATGTGAGATTGCACGCTGGAACAGACTTGGCTAAGGAGCCAGTGCTGTCAGCATAACTTTTGACTGTGAGATTGCACACTGGAACAGACTTGGCTAAGGAGCCAGTACTGTCAGCATGACTTTTGAATGCTGTCATCTTTGAACGCATAAGAGTGTGTGTGCTTGCAGTAGAGTCTTTGCCAGTGTTAGGAGTAGACACTGTGGTAGAGACTTCACCATTGGCTGCCAACAGATTCTTAGGGACATAGACAGATCGTCCCTTCGACTTGGCAGTAGTGATGGAGGCTGAAGTGGGCTTGCCACCCTTAGCCCGCTGCATTTCTTCGTAGGCGAGTTGATCGAATTGGATCGATATCACCTTCTTCGTCGAGCCGACTGACGAAGTGTCGCATTGAGTTGTTGCCATCTCAGAAGAGGAGATGGTTTTCCCCAGCAGAGTCGCCAATTTGTTTTCCAATAAATAAAGTGAATTTATTTATGGAAAACATAGCCCCTACGCTAATAATTGTCTCCCCCCTCCCCATGATAATATACATGTGCATCGTTATCAAAAGATCCAGATGCCTATTAATAAATAAAGTGAATTATTGCTTTGTCAGTCGCAATAAATAACAAGAAGCTCTTTTGGTACGCCAACTTGGTGAAGGCTGAGTCTTGCTGAAGAAGATTTCAAAAGTCACGCAATAGTCGGCTGTGATCTCTCGAGTTCCGTGCATATGTGGCATACGAGAAGACATTCTTCGACTGTCGTGCTGTTAGTCATAATGACACTCTGACAAAATGATGAGCTGTCTTCCAGCGTGATTTTTTTAAATATTGTCCTGATCAACTCAGCATGACTTTGAGACCTTGTTTCGATCAACTCAGCGTGACTTTCATCTTTAAGGCCTACAAAACCCCCTTCAAAGTTTTCAAAAAATGGTAAATTATTTTGAAATACTTTGAAATTTAAGATGATAAAATGAATTTAGTCACGCTGAGATGACTTTAAAGAGATATTTACTCCTAAATGATTGGACTGTTGGGATTCTGTGCAGTTAGGATCCCGTATCAAGCGCCTAAATCTAGGCAAATAATGATATGCCGTTTAGAATTCTTTATGAGCCTATAAATAAGCCATAGATTACTTCTTTCTTTCTTTACTTGCATTTGAAAGAGAGAGTCCACAGAAGAGAACTTCATCTTCCCCGACTTCTTCTTCTCCTTTTCAAAAACAATGGCTCCCAAGAAGGCTGATGCTCAGGCCAAGGGGAAAGCCCCTGCGACTTCTTCGCGTGCCACTACTGACAAGCTTCCTCGACAGGAAGTCCCACAAGCTCCTATGCATCGTAAGTGATGGGGGACACGAGCTGTTTGAAGACGACTTTGATGAAGATGAACTCCATATAGAATTTTTAGGATCTTAAAACGATAAACTTCAGAAATATATCCCCTCTTCTTAGGGCAAAGGATATTAATAAAGTATGCCCCCTCTTTAGGGTCAGCCATACTTCACATCTTCGTATTTACGAAGCTCTGTGTTTTACACAAAGGAGCATGACTCTCGTGACTCTGCGTGACTTTTCATGCTGGCAGAAATGTCCATGTTGAAATAGTCATACAGCTTTTATAATGACTCTGCGTGATTTTTTCACATGTTGGCAGAGATGTCAATGTTTGAATTAGTTACGCAGACTTCATGATGATTCTGCATGATTTTTCACATGTTGGCAGAGATGTCAATGTTTGAATTATTCACGCAGACTTCTGAGAGTCATCCTCTGGATAGATTATTCTTGATCTGTCAGCATATTTTTTTGTCATTTTCACTTAAATGTGATTCTGGCAATGATGCATGACTTTCATCCTAATCTGTCTGGACTTTGCGTGAATTAATCATCTGCGTGAATAAATCACTCAGCATGTCATGGTAGTATATCCATATGGAGTCTGCGTGACTTTTGAAATTTCTTTCAAATACTGTAATACACGCATAGACATAGATATATCTGACTTTGTCTTCTTTCTTTTTCTGTAGTGAACATTCGAAGTGAAGAAGCAGATTATGAAGGACATTGGAGTTTCTCATTTAAGCATGATCTATCCCATGTACAATTCCCTCAATTTGATCTTCCGGAAGCCAGATTGTCTTTGTTGACCAATCAAGATCATACCACTTTACTCTGCTTAATGAATGGACAACCCTTCCAGAGTTTGGATCTGGTATCCCACAAGAAACCAGCATTCTTGTTTGGAGACGCCATAGCACAGAAATCTCAGCCGAAGGGCATCAGAGAGAAGGTGTGCTTCTACTTCGAAGGGGATGTGAAACAGCCCATGTACTGGCCGAAGGTGTCCAGGGGCTTATCAATCATGAGACTCATGCATGCCAGCTATCCAAGAAAGATGTCCTGGCATTTGACAGAATATCAGCAGGCGAAGGCAAGCCGTATTATTTACAGGAATGAGGGATTTTTCAGTGCCCCAGAAAACTATGTATCAGTATTTCGGGGTTTGAAGTCTGGATGCATACCACCTGAAGATTCATCTATATTGATGCCATTCAGGATGCCCATTTTCATAAACGAATTCATGTCAAACAAGAATTCATTCTACCCCACCGATTCGACGCCGAGGATGAACGGCTTAATGAATCAGGAGAATGTGAGATGGAAGACTTTGGTCCATTGGGCTTTGGAAAATTTTGAGACTGAGCTGAAGAAGATTAATCTTTATGATGTCGTCGTCAATTCATCCTACGGCTTCAAGCCCAACCCCTTCTTATTCCTAGCTTTGGTTGAGAGATACAACCACAGGACGGGGACCTTTATGACTCCCAAGAGGGAGATGGGCTTCGCCCTTCATGAGATGAAATACATCTCACATCTACCTTCAGGCTCGCTGCCGTATGAGGAATATGTTCCTACGACAGAAGAGCTAAACTTTCTGTCAGAGAAGAACCCAGAGATGGTACATCTATTTGAAGAGATGATGTGCCATTTTGGCACATGTACTCTATATTACAAGGGTTCCAAGGATGAAGCTGGCAACCACATTCAGAAGTGGATGTCCTACCTTTTCATGAACCGTGAAAAAGATGATAAGAAAATAAACAAGAAAAGATGGTACCAGATCAGCAATTTCAAACCTCTCTCTGAAGGTGAAATCATTTATCTGCTGGAGAAATATGATTGCAAGGATTTCACTATCACTGAAGACTGGTACGAATTCAAAGCTAGAACCACCTTCAGCTCTTATGTAAGACAGAGTGGGAAGAGTCTGTCAAGGAACGGTCATTTGGCCGGATTCCTATCTCTATGGTTAAGGAGATTCATCGTTCCTGGCTCCAGCTCCTTGGACAGGATACACAGAGGCGTTATCTTTGCAGCGGTGCGCCTTGTGTATGGTTACAAGCTAGACTTATTATCAGCGATGATCTGCAGACTGAATGCAGGTCTTCTGAATTTTGTGACCAACATGCTGTCTGATCAGAGGATGATGACTGAAGAATTCCCAAGGATAGAGATGCCATTCACCTATCTATATGGTTGGCTTCTCCTTCATCATGATGGTCTGATACCTCCAGGGGCAGAAGGGAGTAGCAGTCTTTTTCTGGAGAGGTATTCTGGAGAGACGTTCTGGAAGGTTCACACCCTTCCAGAATGCAGAAATGTCTTGAATCGGGCGTCACATTGGTCTATCCAATGTGTTCCTCCATCATTGGGCTATGAAAGCATGCCATTGAATATGATGGATGGAGATATGTGAAACAGGCTAGACGATGTAGCCTTTCAGTGGTTGTAGAGGATACGGCCCTCTCATCTAGTATACCGTCATGAAGAAATGGCGTATCTAGAGCCGTATTTACCAAGCCGATTTGCCAGGCAATTCGGTTATGACCAACTCCACGTCGGGAACGCCACCACTTGTCTTTCTGCTCGTGGAGGGCTTATCGACGGAGCTCGAGCTTGGAGATATTTTGCAGCTAGAGATACAAAAGCTGTATTCTCTATGCCTAATCCTTGTTCTAGCTCGGGACCAAAGATGCTTTACATATATGCTCGCTTTTATGTGTCGTCAAGCACCTTCAAGCCGAGTTTCAATCTGAAGACCTTTGTTGCGGAGGATGAGCTAGCTCCGTCGAAGAGATCAAAGAAGAAGACTATTATTCGACAATCTTCTCCAGAACCCGTAGATGAGACAGCAGAGGTTGAGCCCCGATATGAATTATTCCAGAAGGGAAATTTTCCTGATGAAGTTCTTCCGCCCATTTTTGTATCTCTTTCTAAGAGGAAGAGAAGCGATGAATCTGAGACCGTCTCCAAGAGGAGTACTAAGTCTCAAACATCTAGGAAAAAGAAGAAAGGGGTTTCAGTGACTGCTACGTCATCTTTAGGCGGTATCTCAGTTGATGAAGACGATGCCGCTGATAAAGACGAAGAGACTGATGAAGACGACGCTCCTTTGATAAGGAGGTCGAAAGGCAAATATGTTAAGAAGTCTGTCAGCAAAATGAAGGGCAACAAACTCCTAGAAACGATCATGAGTGGAGGAGTTTTACCAGAAATCAACGAAGCAGCTTCTACTGAGAAGACCGAGTCTGATGATATTCATCTTCCGACAGCTTCAACTGAACAGACTGAAGTAGAGTCTACTCAAGCTCAGGAAATAACTGCTCCGACCACAAGTGGAGTAGCTATTGAACCCTCGGAGGCGAGGATGATCCCATTTGAGCATGGGACTGAGGGTGTCATTCAGGCACTGGATGATCAGATTGATTACTCTGAAGAAGAACCAGCTCCAGAAGAAGTGACAAAACAGTCAGAAGTTCCTGAAACTCAAGCTGAAGAAAACATTTCTTCGGCCAGAGGCGATAAAGACGTACCGGCGTCTGAGCTATCAGCTGCTGATGATTTATTGAAGAATGTTTGTCAAGACATCATTCTTCGAACTGATATTCCAGAGAGGACTGAACCGGCGGCAGTCAACACTGAGCTTGCTATCGTCATTGTCCCTGAGACTCATGAAGATGTGAATATCATTGACTCCGAATCAGAAGCTCACCCTAAAGATGAAGAAGAAGCTGAAGGAGGAGAAGTCTGGCATGCTGGCACTTCTACTCCTTATGATGAGGATAAAGTAAAGGAGAACAGAATGGAACTTAGCCCCGAACCTGCTCAATCTCCAGATAATGCTCCAGCACTCAGTAATTCTGGAGCTGGAAGCAGCCATATTAAGCAGGTGTCGGATACAATCATGGACCAGCTACGAGAAGATGCCAGACTCCCTTCACATATCGAATATGAACCTCAACCTGGTAGAATTTTATTTCAAATTATGTTTCTGCTGCTTATTTTTCTTTATATGCTGATTATTATTTTTTTCTTTCTTTGACTGTAGGAACTGCTGCAGCAATGAGTTCGACTCATGCTCCGCTAATCCAGGTTGTTGCTGATGAAGGGAGTTCACACGTGCCAACTTCTCCAGTCGCACACACTTCTGTTCCCAGGATAGAGAACATTCAGGCTTCTTCTTCAATGATGACGGCGACTCCTGGATTTGAGACTGGGCTAGCAAGAACTCTGGAAATGTATTCAGAGATCATTTACTCATATCTAGATACATATTCCAGACGTTTCTTGAAGGATGAAGCTATGCCTTTTTCTGATCTTCGAACTATGGTCAAGTTCTCGCTCATGGCGCTGCGACATGCTGGTTGTGAATCTCAGTGCATCTTCTTCGAACATCTCCTGGATGAGTTGGAAGCAACTATCCGAAAATACTGGAAGACTAAGAAGGAAGACCTTCAATCTTTAACTGCAACCGAGATTAGTCAACTAGAGCATGAAGCACAATCCCAACAAGCAGCTCTTGAAGCATTTCTTGCCTCTTCTACTGAGAAATAAGTAGAAAAGGGCAAAGAAATATTAGCTACTCGTCAAAGAGTAGAGCTTCTGGAGAAGGATAAAGCATCCAAGACTGAAGAGCTGAAGAAATTGAAAGAGGAATTGGCTCGACTTCAAGAGCGAATTGCTATCATGGAAACCGAGCAAGCTGAGGTGGCTGCTGCTTATATCTCTGAAGCCGAACGCTGTGAAATTCTTCAGAAGGAACGAGAACAGATGCAGGCGGAACAGATTGAAGAAGTCAACCGTCGCCAGTCTGCTATCATTATTTTTGATGAACAGAATGTTACAATTGAAGCAGCGGAAAACAAATTCACTTTATTTATTGACGATGCACATGTATCCACTTTATTTACTTTATTTAGTTACTTATCAGGAGTACCCTCTTATCTCATTCTTCTCGTATGCCTATTATTATGACAAATTCACTTTATTTAGTTATTTATCAGGAGTACCCTCCTAAATACAAGCCTCCTACTATCTCATTCTATAATGGAACCACTTCTCCAAGTCAGTTTATTAATCACTTTGAAGTGATGACTGATCAACTGCAACCAAGCGACGCGCTCCTTACTCGGGTGTTTGTTGGATGTCTCAAGGGAACGGCTTATGAATGGTATAGAAGTCTCCCAGACGGGTGTATTACCTTATTTGCCGGTTTCAAACAGATATTTCTTGAACGGTTCTATGAAGGGCTCAATGACATGACTATGTCTGCTCTTATTAGAATCAAGCAGAAAAATAATGAAACTACAGAGGATTTCATTGAACGGTTTCGAAGAGAAGCTCTGAAGATGCCTCTTGGAACTCCTGATGCTGTTACCATCGACACATGCAAATCAAATCTATTGTCCATCATCAGCATGTGGACAGGATCTACTCAATTTCAAGACTGGCCTTCCTTCATAGTTAGTGCCAAGGCCGTAAAAATTAGAGCTGAAACCTTTAAAGGTTTAGGAGTGCAGATGACTCCCAAAGAAGTAGGTCAAGGTACTAACAATAATGCTAAATCCAATGCTCGCAAGGGAAAAGAAACCCTTGAAGTTAATCTTCAGAGCAAAGATGCATCAAATGTTCAAACTTCTCCTACCTCTACAACTCAACAACCAAGAGCACCTCGCCCTAAAGAAGAATACTCTTTTGATGACGACGATGTCCTTGGTATCTTTGAATGTCTGTTGAAAGGTAATAAAATACAATTACCTGAAATTAAGAAACCTGATGAAGCTGGAAAGACGGATCATCCTAAATACTGTCTATACCACAGAATGCTGGGTCATACAATTCGTACATGTTATGTACTGAAAGGAAAGATCCAAGAAATGATTAAATCTGGAGCTATCTCCCTTACTCCAAAAGAGAAAACCGTCACCTCCAATGTCGTCTCTATGCAATTTGGAGACTTCCCTCCTCAACTCCTTGAAAGCGGGATCGTTTCTATTCCCAAGGTGACTCTTGATATAGTGAATATTCCTCCTCCACAATCTGAAGGATTGGTGCCAATTACTATGGAAACAGGAGAAATCATGTGGATTCATCCTGATCTAGTGGCAGATTTTGAATCTCCTCCTCTTCAAAAGACTACTTCTCGAAAGTCCAAGAAGACTGGAAAGATTAAGTCATGTCATATGACTTCTCTTGGGTCTACTTCTGACACAGAGCCAAAAGATAAAGAAGAAGCACTTGCTGGTGCTACTCGAACAGGGAAATCTTATCTAAAGGATTATTCCAAGAATCCTGAGGATACTCCTGATATCCCTCTTGCTGACAAAGATGCTCCTAATATTTCTCCTGAAGAGGAATCATCCACTGCACCTGTTCCTTCAACTGCACCGGTTGAACCTGCTCTTTCTAAGCCTACAGCTTTTGAGAAAGGCAAACAACAGGCTCGGTTTGATAAACCAATCAAGAAGTTCCCTCCTCTTGGACTTCAGAAGCCTTATAACTTCGACATTTTAGCTCAACTTGCTAATACTCCAGCTAGAATGTCACTCTTTGAACTTTTACGTCTTTCCAAAGAGACTCGGGAGACGTTAAGCAAAGCACTTCTTCAAGCTGACTCTTATCTTGCACAGTTAAAGAAGCCAGATGCAGAACCTGCCACTTGCTTACATTGCAATAGTGTATTGGAGATTATCCCAAATATCACTTTTATACAAGATGACATGCTACTGGAGGATAATCGACATGATCGGCCTCTCTACTACACCGGTTATATCGATACGATGAAGATAGATCGTATCCTCATTGACCCAGGGTCTGCCATAAGCATAATGCCAAAGAGTCTGTTGGATGAACTAAAAATTCCTCTTCACAAGCTTTCCAAGACGGTTACTACTATCTTGGGATTCAATCAAAGCCGAAGCGAGCCTTTGGGAAAGATTCATCTGAAACTTCAGATAGGCGATTTTAGATCCAAAGTTACTTTCTATGTGATCGAGATTGTGGGATCTTACAATCTTCTTCTAGGGAGGCCCTTTCTTCATGAAAATAATGTGGTACATTCTACTCTTCACCAGTGTTTTAAATACATTGACAGCAATGGAAGAGTCCAAAAAGAAGTTGCTGATATAAACCCTTTCCATGGGGTTGAAGCCTATTTCAATGATTCCCGGATGTATAAAAAAGAGTATACAAGGGTGATACAAGCTATGGAGAAAGAGGATTCACAAAGTGAGACTTTAATAATCCCTGTTAAAGGTCGAACTACTCAGCAACAATCTCCCAAACCCTCTGGAGAAGATCCTTTCATCATTCCAGTGAGTGGACGGATTTCTCCATTGCCTCAGTCGTCTACTCAAGATACACTAATCATTCCTGTCAGTGGGCGTACTACAGTTCCTGTATCTTCACATGTGAAACAGGATACTCTGCTAATTCCAGTTGGAGGGCAGATTACTCTTCCATCTCAAGCTTCAAGGGAGCTCACCACTTCTGAGTCATTTGTTATCGATCTTAATCGAAACAAAATTCCTTTTCGTTCTTCTTCTCCCCATTTAGTCATTGATTTGGCTAAGATCTCTAAGGCTCAGCCTTCTCCCGATGTAAATATTGCTGCTTTTGAATTTAATGAAAAGTCTCCATCTTTACAGTATGTTGATGTGTGTAATTATGTTCATAGTTATTTACATTTGTTAGATGACTTGAGCACAATAACCATAGGAGTTGTACAGACTGTTCATACAGATGTATCCCTAGAATCAGTACAATCTTCATACTTTCTAGTTTCCAGCAGAAAGTCAGGAGATATTCTAATATTCTTTTATAAAGGGCCCCAGAATCCTTCTAACCCTGAAGACGACGACAAAAACGATGATACTGGAAGATTACAACTACGTCGTTATAGTCAGCAATCTAAAGATATCATTAAAAACATGGGCTATGACTTCAGAACTGGCCTCAATAGTGGAAAAGGAAGAAAAATGCCTGTTCGTATTCCTCCTCTGAAATATGGGAGGACGAAATACGGTTTGGGCTATACTACACTTACTCCTTTTATCAATATTGTTCATGAAGATCCCGAATCTGACGAAGATAAGAGATCTGATTCTTCTAGTACTACCTCTTGGGATTCCGATACGAGTATCGGTGATTTCTACTGCAACATTCTGTCTTCCAACATGGTCTCCATTGATCGTTCTGAAGAAAGTGATGAAGACGAAGAAGATTTTGAAATCTCACCTGAATCAGAACAATGGGCCCAAAGGTTAGATAATCAATAGGAGTTTCGATTTGAGCAAAAAGAACCTCCGACTGAAGATAAACTTGTTCAAATGGATGTGGGTGAAGAAGGATCTCCTAAACCAATATTCATCAGTGAAAGTCTTTCAGAAACTGATAAGCAAGACATGATCAAACTCATTCGTGAATACATCGATGTCTTCGCTTGGAGTTATGAAGATATGTCAGGACTTAATCCACAAATTGCAAGTCATAAGCTTAATATCTTGCCGAATGCTAAACCGGTCAAAAAACAACAGCGATGATTTCGTCCAGACATTATGGATGCAATTGAAGCTGAAGTCAATAAACTCATGGCCTCTGGGTTCATTAGAGAGGAACAACATCCCGATTGGGTGGCTAACATAGTTCCTGTTCTTAAAAAGACTGGTAAGATCAGAGTTTGCATAGACTTCCGCGATCTCAATGCGGCATATCCTAAAGATGAATTTCCTCTACCAATCACTGATGTTATGATCGATAATACCTGTGGGTTTGAACGGATGTCATTCATGGACGGGTATTCTGGGTACAATCAGATTAAAATGTTTCCAGATGACGAGAAGTATACTTCTTTCAGAACGTCGATCGGTACATACTGTTATACAGTGATGCCATTCGGTCTCAAGAATGCAGGAGCAACTTATCAACGAGCCATGAGCATTATATTCCGTGAACATTTGCAGAAAATAGTCGAATGCTACGTTGATGATATTGCAGTCAAAAGTCGACAAAAGGAGGATCATATCCAAGATTTGAAGACTATATTTGATCTAATGCGTAAGCATCAATTAAAGATGAACCCTACTAAGTCCTTCTTAGGCGTCTCTAGTGGTAAATTTCTCGGCTTCGTCATTACCTCTAAAAGTATACACGTGGATCCCGAGAAGATCAAAGCCATCCAAGAGATGCGTCCTCCACGCACCTTAAAAGAGCTACGAAGATTTCAAGGAAGGATCGCTTATATCAGGAGATTCATCTCTAATCTTTCAGGATGCTGCAGACCATTCAATAAACTCATGAAGAAAGGTGATTCTTTCGTCTGGAATGATGAATGTCAGAAAGTATTCGATAATATAAATAATATCTGATGAGCCCTCCAGTATTGGTACCTCCCATCTCAGGAATTCCATTCCTCCTATATACCCGAGCAATGAGTCATTCATTGGGTGCATTGCTTACTCAAAAGAATAAAAATGGTCATGAACAAGCCATTTACTATCTCAGTCGTACTATGACCGGAGCTGAACCTCGATATTCACCGGTCGAAAAAGAATGTCTAGCCTTGATGTTCGCTGTCCAAAAGACACGACATTATATCATTGGTCAGACTATTCATGTCATTTCCAGGATTAATCCTATACGGATCATGATGAAGAAACCTAGTGTTTTGAATTCTCGATTGGCTAATTGGGGAATCCTACTTGCTCAATATGATATGCATTATATTCCTCAGAAGTCAGTCAAAGGACAAGCTTTAGCTGATTTTCTGGCTGCTCATTCAATTCCAGAAAATTCAAAACTCTATGATGAAATCCCAGATGAAGTTCTAGATTCAAACCAAATTGCTGAAGAAGATCCTACTTGGCGTCTATTCTTTGATGGAGCTTCAAGAATTGGTCCTAATAGAGACATTGTCGCTGGAGTTGGAATTGTTCTTGTGTCGCCAGAAGGTCTTGCTATCCAACGAGCTTATTCTCTTGATTAACCATGTTCAAACAATGTAGCTGAGTACAATGCATTACTCATTGGTCTTCAACTCGCTAAACATCTGAATATTCAACATTTGGAGGCGTACGGAGACTCTAAACTCATTGTCAATCAGATAAGGGGCACTTATGAAGTTCGCCATCAAGATCTGGTTCCTTATCATAGATCGGCTATATCTATGGCTTCTTCATTTGAAGAGTTCTTCATTGAACATGTTAGGCGAGCATGTAACACAGAAGCTGATGCTCTTGCTAATCTTGCTGCGGTGTTAGCTATCCCGATTAGACGACAACAGATGATTGTTGTCCGCAATCGAGAGCTATTTTATCTCGAAAATAATCTGACTTTAGGACTTCCAGTCGACATTGAAGAATCAACATCTCATGATGTCAATACAACAAGAGGATTTGGATTAAGTCGTAAATCATTATCTTCTTCATCTGATTCTAGCATGGAATTCATCTTCAGTAATTCAGCTGAGACTCAGAATACAGATAAAGATTGGAGACTTCCTTTCTTAGACTTCGTATTGTATGATATTCTTCCAGACAATCCGAATGAAGCAGCATCTATTAGACGACGGTCACTCAGATTCTATTACAATCATACAACAAAAACCTTATATCGTCGAGCTTATGATGGTCTACTTCTTCGATGTGTTGCCGGTGATGAGGCTCAGCAGATCATTCGCGAAGCACATGATAGAATTTGTGGAGCACATCAGCCTGGCCCAAAACTTCAGGACCGTATTCGACGTATGGGTTATTATTGGCCCACTATGGTATTAGATGCCATCGAGTATGCAAGGAAGTGTAAAGCTTGTCAAATCCATACGGATTTTATTCATCAACCCTCAGAATTTCTACATCCGACAGCAGCATCATGGCCCTTCGAAGCTTGGGGCATGGACATTATTGGTCCGATCAATCAGCCGTCATCAAAAGGACATCGATTTATTCTCGCAATAACCGATTATTTCTCCAAATGGGCCGAAGCCATTCCTTTATCTGAAGTTAAGACGTCCAATGTCATCAGCTGTATCAAACACCACGTCATCTACAGATTTGGTGTTCCTCGATGCATTATTCATGATAATGGACCACAGTTCGTCAGTCAGAAGTTTACTCGATTCTGTGACGATCATCGGATCAACAATGTAGCTTCTACCGCATATAATTCGGCAGCTAACGGATTAGCAGAAGCTTTCAACAAGACCATCATCAAACTCCTAAAGAAGTTTGTCTCTACTAACAAACGTAATTGGAGTGAGAAACTTGGCGAATGCTTGTGGGCTTATCGCACTACAGTTCGTAATGCTACTAAATGTACACCTTTCTCTCTGGTATACGGATACGAAGCTGTTCTTCCATTAGAGATTCAAATTCCTTCTTTAAGGATAGCAATCGCTAATGAACTCACTGCCGAAAATAATGATCGTCTTCGACTTCAAGAATTATAAGCTTTGGATGAGAAACGATTATCTGCTCAACAGAATATTGAATTCTATCAAGCTAGAATCTCAAGAGCTTTTAACAAGAAAGTCAGAGTTCGAGCGTATCAAAAAGGAGAACTTGTTCTAACAGTCAGACGTCCTATGACTATGACTCATATGAGCAAGGGCAAATTTGACGCAAAGTGGGAAGGTCCCTATGTCGTAAGCAGAGTTTTCTCAAATGGAGCCTATCAACTCTCAGAACTGGATGGTCGAAAAATTATGATGCCTATTAATGGCAAATTCCTTAAAAAGTATTATGTATAAATGTAAATGCTTGTAAATCATTAGACAAGTTCATGCTCAGAAATAAAAATTTTATTTTATTTTAATCATGAATGATAGTACATGATTTTAAGGAAGATCATTATCATCCTTCTCTACATTTGGACGCGGGCTACTGCCATCCTTCTCGAAAACGCGGTCAGCAAAAGAGCCGAGAACCTCCTTGCTAGAACCCACGAGGAACTTGCAAGCGGCCATCCTCATGGCTTCTTCTTCTTCAGTCCTTCCTGGTTCGAGCAGGAAGTCCAGAATGTCCCTTGGTGGCTTGGGTGCAGACGAACCTTTGCCTGCTTCTACTTCCTTCGGCTGAACTGAATCAGCAGGGTGTTCTTCAGTGCCTTTCTGAACCTTCAGGGCGATTCCAGCTTTCTTGGATGCTTCTTCAGATGACATTTTTATGTTGAAGAATAGAAGTGTTCGTTCTTGTCAGAATTCTGCTATATTTATAGGCAGAAGTTCTTCAAATAATGAAGCGTCACATTCATCCGACGGTTCACACATTCATTAATGCTTAACGGTTCATCCGTTCATTTATTACATTCATCCGACGGTTCATTCGTTCATTTATTACATTCATCTGACGATTCGTCCGTTCATAATCTTCTATCAATCTATCAAAAAGAAGGGATTCGTTACTTATCACGTTTTCATAACTTCTGGATAAATGCCGAATCTACTTGCTCATTTGTCATTTTCTATTTTTTGACCTCTGCATAGAAATCAATCTATTTTCTTTTGAGTTTCTACATATTATCATGTCCATATTACCTCTGATAATATTATGTACTCTAAATCAAAAAAGAAGATTTCATTATCTATCATGTCCACAATTCATGCAAATAAATATAAATTATTGAGCATAGAAGAATTATCATTTCCACTCTCATTTCATCATAAAAAGTCTATTACATTTTCTTAGACTTTCTTACAAATCATAATGGAAATCTATTACAATTTTGGATTTTCATTCTATGTACACAACAATAATCTAATGGAGATCTATTTCTTCTTTGATCTTCTCTGGCGGATAGTTCTGCCGTGAAAGGAACTCTACTACCCGATTTCTCGGGGTAGAGTTAATTCCACCATCCAACTCTCCGTGTATAAAGGCTCTTCCTACCATCTGAGGAAGACCCTTCTATCCCACGAAGAGTTCTGAGTTGTCTGATTTACGCGTCAAAAGCGTATGAGCTCCCTGATGTAGGTGTCAGAAGAATATTCTCCACAGCATCCAAATCACCAATGCCAGTTCTGAAGAAAATTTTCAGTCGAGCTCCTGCAGAAAGTGTCACGACCCGCACCCTGATTAGGGGTACGAGAACGTGGGTACGTCCAGCCTACGCCGCAGTGTCGGCGGTAGAACGCTGTATAGGTTATCTATAACAACTAACATCTAACAATAAGACATATAAACCTGTCATCTCCGCACGGAGGTATAATATAACATCTCACTCTATATCTCAATCACAAGTCTAGGAAAGATAAAGATAGAACATGATATGGAATCAGACGAAAGAAAGAACTGAATATATATAGAGTTATCACACCACACAAAGTAGATATCCAACACAATAAGTACAAGATCTGAAATATAACTAAGTCACAACTAACAATCAGAACAATCCGATACAAAATAAAAACTATAAACACTAGACTAGACTAGGCACCCTCTACTGAGCTAGATGCTCCTCAGGCTCCTGAAGGTCACCCTCATGTGTCCCATAGAAGGTAGGACAGTCACCATCATCATCTGTAATATTTTCAACAGGCCCAGTCAGAACAGGAACGAGCACAATACATCTCACGCAGTTCATATCAGGTTGGGAAATGTAAAGCATGCATAGAGTAAGATACATGAACTGTAAAGAATATATGTAAAACGAGAGAGATTTGATAACTGGAAATATCTATATATATGATAAGTAAGAACTGTAGGTAACCTGTGATTTAGAGCATGATATGGTTATATAAACGGGCTTAGGACATATACAAGATTTCACAAGATTTCACAAGAGTTTGTACAAGATGGGATTTTGATCACATAACCATTTCCTACTCACCCTCCCCAATCAATACACAATGATCCAGTCAAGTTACGTTACCTTGTACAAGAGGTTTTTATCATGTTTGCTCGCGTGATCATGAGAGTACAAGATTGCACAAGAGTATACATGAAAGCGGTGTACATGAAATACAAGATGTTCGTGAAAATCACATGACAACTGTATCTGATGCACCCCGAGGGAGATAACATCGCATAACAAGATCCATATAGTACCAATCCGTGATAATGACGTGACAGCATCATGTAAAGTAATCTAAAGCAAGAATATAAGTCCTAACAAGCATGAAAAGATCAGAGAATGTACTCGCCTGTCACCCTGTATGACTGATATGAATAGATGTCCGAACTGGTGTCACAGAGTCCTATTTAGAGTAAAACAGGTCACAACATATCCACAATGGTAAAAATAGAGTATACAATGCATACTACATGATTCTAGGTCAATCTGGTCAAAAGTCAACTCTTGGTCAACTCTAAAGTCAAACTAGTCAAAGTTAGGTCAACACTAGTCAACTAGTTAGGGTTTTAGTCAAACTAGTCAAACTAGTTGTTTTAGGTCATTCCTAGTCATTTCTAGGTTAACTAGGTCACTTTTGACCTAAGGTTGACTTTGGTCAACCCTTAGTCAACAAGGGTCAACAAGTTGGGTTTTGGGCCATTAGGGTTAGCCCCAAGCCATAGGCTAATAATCTTGGCCATATGCTAGTGTTTAGGTTTCTATATAAACCTATACCTAGTAGTCATACATATATATATATATATCTATATATATAGACATACACTATCTATCTACTACCCAAATACCAATATGTAATACTCTATATAATACAACCCACACTCACATATATACATACATAATACCATGTATAATCTAATACAATATATATATATATATATATATATATACATATTTATATAAAATATATATATATATATATATATATATATATATATACATATTTATATATATAACTTATATATATCACATATATATAGAGAGAGACATAGAGAGAGAGACATAGAGTGAGAGAGAGAGAGAGTGAATGAACAGTGAGAGAGAGGGCTGACAGTAGACAAGAAAGGAGAGGGGGTGGTTCCTGATCCTGGAACCCAAAATTCAGCCACAAACACACACACCCACAGTTATATATATACATATATATGTATATACACACAACTACACCTATACACAACCAATTACCCCTAAAATTCACCCACACTCTCACATACATATATACTACGTATATAGATACTAAAAACATACCATACAATGTATAATTCAGATCAAAATTAGGTTTAAAACTCGAATTTGCAAAACTGGATTTATCCTAAAACCTGGAAAATAGGGACTGTGAACTAGAAACTAGGTAAACTCGATTTCACCCACGAAACCAAACTAAGACTCGATCCTATGGGTTGGTAATTAACACCCCACACATACACTAGTGTCCTAGGTGCCTGACACGACACCACGACACGGTTTCACGTGTCCAATCTCACAAAAACACTACACGGGTAAATTCCTGACACTCAACGCGTGCACAGCGTCGTGCACGTGTTCACGTGTCTCGTGGACACACCACGAGACACGACACCACTCGTGGTCACACACACGTGTAGCCCACATATAGGGCTATACGATGGACACTCTGTCACGTGTCCACGACACTCGTGGACACGATACGAAACCTGTATCAGTCGTGAAAAACACGACTGATACGCGCATTTCGACAGCGTCGTGCACGCGGTTACACGCATCGTACTCGCGACACAGGACACGACGCACCACGTGCTCGTGTCCACGTGTACGCCACATGTAGGGCTTCATGCCCGTGTCACTACGAGACACCCTAGTGTCGTGTCCATGCGACACGACACGCTCAAAGTCGTGCCTGTGCGCGTGTGTGCTGACAGTGCACGACCAGTGCATGTGTCCGTGTGTCCTCTATACGACACACACGTGTCTCAAACTCGAGGGGGGGCATGTCAGAGGTTGCCCCCTCCTCTGTGTCAATTTGCACGTGTCCACGTGTCCTACAGTGCCCGTACTAGGTGTCGGGTAGCAGGGGAGGCTGTATGCCTCAGTGCGGTGTCCTGGCAGTGGGTTCGTGTCAATTTTCGACACGGACACGGTTCTAATTTGTGCTCAGTCAAGTGTGGGGGTAAACAACAAGTCTAGGGCTACAAGATTATGAAATTTGTTTTACAAAATAATGAAATTCATTTCTCAGTGGCATTTCATCAAACATGGTTTCCTAGTTTAGGATACGTGTCCGATACGGACACCAAAACACTTCTAAATTCCACCAAACCTTACCCACAGTAGTGTTAGTCCTATATGAATGCATTTATGAAGGAAAAACAGGAATTTAACTAAGTTTGTGAGAAAATACCTATTTGTGCAATCCAATAAAAATCAAGGAAAATGGAGGTGTGTGATCTTCAACTTGATGATGTCCAATGCCTCCAAATCCTTGATTGCTAGTTCCCCTTAGTACCCTAGATGTTGTAGGGTCCCAATGCAAGAGACTAGAGTGAATTTGGATCAAAATAGCTCAAGTTATGAAGGGTTGAAGGAATGGGAATTTTTCTAGGATTAAATTCATGTAAATTTGTTCATGAATGATACAATGGGCTACATAGGAAAGTGTGGCTGCTAGGGGGGTGCCCTATGGCCGGCCATGGTATAGGGGGGTGTCCTAGCCCTTCCTTCTAGGCTAAGGCTTGGACTTGTGTAAAGGGGTTGGATATTTGGAGTGATTTAAGCAAAATATCAAGAATAGTAATATCTAGATATTTAACTTACTTTACCCCATGACCAATCTTCATCCTAATGCTTCTAGATTAGTGGCTAACCTCTAGTTTAGGGTAGGATAGGTTAGGGACTAATCATGGGACTTTAACCATGATTAAATAATAATAAAATCACATAATCTCAAATAAAGTCTAGTAAATTACCAAAATACCCTTTTGGCTAAAAATCACTAATTTGGTGTTCTAAGCCTATGGCTAAGCTCTCATGGTCATGGCAACTTCTAGGTTAGAGAAAACTAGGGTTTACACTAAGTTATACTAACCAAAATCACAAAGTCATAAGTCATGACTTAGCATGACTTTAGAAATGGTTTAACTACACTAATAATCACCAAAAATCATATCATGCCCTAAACACCATTTAATAAATAATAAAAATAATAAATTTTCAAAAATCTCCAATTTCAGAAAACTGGGTGCTACAAGTCTACCCTCCTTAGAAAATTTCGTCCTCGAAATTAGAATGGTCATACTCCTTCTAGGTCAAACACCCCACCAATCACAGTCTCAAACACACAGTCCGATATTCATATGCGTCTGTCCAAAATCACGATATTCGGAATCTTCGTCATGCTAGTGAGCAAGGCTATGAAATTCACAGAGTCCTCGACTAAGGTACATACCTCTAGAATCATGGTATTTAAAATTTTTGTATTGCCGCATGCCTGGCCGCGAAAACCTTAAATTCCCACATCCGAGAAATACGTCCAAAATCCGACTATATGTCCTCACTATGCCAGCTAACATGACTATAGGAAACTCTAGATCCTATGATCGAGACGACCTAGCCCATACGACTTATCTCAGAAGAAAATAATTTATAATGAAATATCCGAACAGAATTTATCAACTATAAGGAACAGATAGAATCGAAATTCCGAGACAGTTATAAAGAGGCAAATACGGAAATAAAATCGAAAAGGTTGGAACCTGCAATTAGCTCTCCCTCTGTCTGTGCATCATCGACTGCCATGGCGAAAGCTCGCCCCGGCTGGCCTCCCTTGGCCTGCTGCTGATGCTGGGCAAACCTCTGCTGCTGAGTCTGCAACGGTGGTCCTGTCTGCTGCCCTGTCGGAGCTCTAGCTCCTGCTACTGTCTGAGTCAATCGTGCCAAGCTCTTGGGACACTCCTTCAACTGATGCTCTGCTGAACCACAAAGCAAACACAGGCCCTGCCTCTTCCTGCAGTCGTCCCATCCGTGACCTTGCTTCTTGCAGAAGTTACACATAGGGTGCTGTTGCTGCCTGGGTGCCTGCTGGTGAAGTATATGTCCCTGGCCCTGAAATGGCTGCTGAACTGGCCTCTGCTGCTGTATGTGAGGGCGCTTGGCTGGCCCTGCACTAGAACTAGCCCCTAAGGTATCACTGCCCCTCTTCGGCTTGAGGCCGAAGTCCTCCTCTGTAATCTGTGCGTCCATCAATATCTGATCGAACGTCGTGTCACGGCGTCCCGAGGTGCGGGTGCGCACTGCATGAATAAGTCTCCTACGAAACTTACGAGCCTTCTGCCCCTCATCCTGGATCATATCGAGAGCGAACCTGCTAAGGCGGAAGAACTCAGCTGCATACTCGTCCACCGACGAGTTCCCTTGCACTAGACCCACGAACTGGCCCTCCAATGCTGTAAGAGCCACGTCCGGGAAGAACTTCTCCTTGAAGAGCCTCCAGAAGTTCTTCCAAGTCAGCCCTCTCACCGACGCACGAGGATCCGTGCGATACCATGTCAGCACAATGTCGAAGAATCGGCTGGCTGCGGTCGAAACCCAAAGCGCTCTAGGAAGCTCTGCCAGCTCCATGCTCCGCTGTACATCCTCTAGCCAGTCGTCTGCATATAGGATGCCCTCCGTGCCTGTGAAGTCCCTGGAGCTCATCTTCCTGAAGTCCAATACTGTCCCCGGCCTGGACTGCTGCTGGTACGGTTGCTGGCCAGTAGGGCCCTGCACCGTACCCGGTGCCACTCTCTCTACTGCTGCTAGGGCAAGCTGATGCGAGTTCTCCATACTCTGCCTCAGTATCTCGATCTGTTGGTATGACGCCTCCGACTGGCGCTGCGACGCCTCTGCCTGGGCCCGCTGTGTCTCCATTATCTGCTGAAGGAGAAGGAACATATGGTGCGTATCCATCGGTACCGGTGGTGGTGGCAGCAGTATCTCCGGAACAACGGCCGTAACCCTCTGGGGTGGAGGTGGTAGACCTCCCTGTGCAACTGCCTGGGTCTCCAGAATAGTAGAATCACTGGGGGCAGTCTCGTGAACCTCCTCCTCTGCCTGATCAGATCTCTCAGGCAAACTACTCGATCCAGTGGCCTGCGGGTGCGTCTTCGTCATCCTGGAGACGAATTGAAACAAAGAGGTCAATATGGCACATGAGTAGATTTATCAAGGAAGGACAGTTAAATTAATACAAGGAAAGTAATCATGAAAATCAAAAGATCGGAAATTTCCTAGGTGTGATTGAGAAACTCCTATCATGTCCTAGGTCCTACGTCCTAATTGCAGGCTCGTAATTAGTACTCTAAGTCGAGCACCATTACGAGATCGCACTAACTGTGACACTGACCTGCATGGGCCACCACAAAAACGTGTCACGACCCGCACCCTGATTAGGGGTACGAGAACGTGGGTACGTCCAGCCTACGCCGCAGTGTCGGCGGTAGAACGCTGTATAGGTTATCTATAACAACTAACATCTAACAATAAGACATATAAACCTGTCATCTCCGTACGGAGGTATAATATAACATCTCAACTCTATATCTCAATCACAAGTCTAGGAAAGATAAAGATAGAACATGATATGGAATCAGACGAAAGAAAGAACTGAATATATATAGAGTTATCACACCACACAAAGTAGATATCCAACACAATAAGTACAAGATCTGAAATATAACTAAGTCACAACTAACAATCGGAATAATCTGATACAAAATGAAAACTATAAACACTAGACTAGACTAGGCACCCTCTACTGAGCTAGATGCTCCTCAGGCTCCTGAAGGTCACCCTCATGTGTCCCATAGAAGGTAGGACAGTCACCATCATCATCTGTAATATTTTCAACAGGCCCAGTCAGGACAGGAACGAGCACAATACATCTCACGCAGTTCATATCAGGTTGGGAAATGTAAAGCATGCATCGAGTAAGATACATGAACTGTAAAGAATATATGTAAAACGAGAGAGATTTGATAACTGGAAATATCTATATATATGATAAGTAAGAACTGTAGGTAACCTGTGATTTAGAGCATGATATGGTTATATAAACGGGCTTAGGACATATACAAGATTTCACAAGATTTCACAAGAGTTTGTACAAGATGGGATTTTGATCACATAACCATTTCCTACTCACCCTCCCCAATCAATACACAACGATCCAGTCAAGTTACGTTACCTTGTACAAGAGGTTTTTATCATGTTTGCTCGCGTGATCATGAGAGTACAAGATTGCACAAGAGTATACATGAAAGCGGTGTACATGAAATACAAGATGTTCGTAAAAAGCACATGACAACTGTATCTGATGCACCCCGAGGGAGATAACATCGCATAACAAGATCCATATAGTACCAATCCATGATAATGACGTGACAGCATCATGTAAAGTAATCTAAAGCAAGAATATAAGTCCTAACAAGCATGAAAAGATCAGAGAATGTACTCGCCTGTCACCCTGTATGACTGATATGAATAGATGTCCGAACTGGTGTCACAGAGTCCTATTTAGAGTAAAACAGGTCACAACATATCCACAATGGTAAAAATAGAGTATACAATGCATACTACATGATTCTAGGTCAATCTGGTCAAAAGTCAACTCTTGGTCAACTCTAAAGTCAAACTAGTCAAAGTTAGGTCAACACTAGTCAACTAGTTAGGGTTTTAGTCAAACTAGTCAAACTAGTTGTTTTAGGTCATTCCTAGTCATTTCTAGGTTAACTAGGTCACTTTTGACCTAAGGTTGACTTTGGTCAACCCTTAGTCAACAAGGGTCAACAAGTTGGGTTTTGGGCCATTAGGGTTAGCCCCAAGCCATAGGCTAATAATCTTGGCCATAGGCTAGTGTTTAGGTTTCTATATAAACCTATACCTAGTAGTCATACATATATATATATCTATATATATAGACATACACTATCTATCTACTACCCAAATACCAATATGTAATACTCTATATAATACAACCCACACTCACATATATATATACATAATACCATGTATAATCTAATACAATATATATATATCAATATATATATATATATATATATATATATATATACATATTTATATATATAACTTATATATATCACATATATAGAGAGAGAGACATAGAGTGAGAGAGAGAGTGAATGAACAGTGAGAGAGAGGGCTGACAGTAGACAAGAAAGGAGAGGGGGTGGTTCCTGATCCTGGAACCCAAAATTCAGCCACAAACACACACACCCACAGTTATATATATACATATATATGTATATACACACAACTACACCTATACACAACCAATTACCCCTAAAATTCACCCATACTCTCACATACATATATACTACGTATATAGATACTAAAAACATACCATACAATATATAATTCAGATCAAAATTAGGTTTAAAACTCGGATTTGCAAAACTGGATTTATCCTAAAACCTGGAAAATAGGGACTGTGAACTAGAAACTAGGTAAACTCGATTTCACCCACGAAACCAAACTAAGACTCGATCCTATGGGTTGGTAATTAACACCCCACACATACACTAGTGTCCTAGGTGCCTGACACGACACCACGACACGGTTTTACGTGTCCAATCTCACAAAAACACTACACGGGTAAATTCCTGACACTCAACGCGTGCACAGCGTCGTGCACGTGTTCACGTGTCTCGTGGACACACCACGAGACACGACACCACTCGTGGTCACACACACGTGTAGCCTACATATAGGGCTACACGATGGACACTCTGTCACGTGTCCACGACATTCGTGGACACGATACGAAACCCGTATCAGTCGTGAAAAATACGACTGATACGCGCATTTCGACAGCGTCGTGCACGCGGTTACACGCGTCGTACTCGCGACACAGGACACGACGCACCACGTGCTCGTGTCCACGTGTACGCCACATGTAGGGCTTCATGCCCGTGTCACTACGAGACACCCTAGTGTCGTGTCCATACGACACGACACGCTCAAAGTCGTGCATGTGCGCGTGTGTGCTGACAGTGCACGACCAGTGCACGTGTCCGTGTGTCCTCTATACGACACACACGTGTCTCAAACTCGAGGGGGGGCATGTCAGAGGTTGCCCCCTCCTCTGTGTCAATTTGCACGTGTCCACGTGTCCTACAGTGCCCGTACTAGGTGTCGGGTAGCAGGGGAGGCTGTATGCCTCAGTGCGGTGTCCTGGCAGTGGGTTCGTGTCGATTTTTGACACGGACACGGTTCTAATTTGTGCTCAGTCAAGTGTGGGGGTAAACAACAAGTCTAGGGCTACAAGATTATGAAATTTGTTTTACAAAATAATGAAATTCATTTCTCAGTGGCATTTCATCAGACTTGGTTTCCTAGTTTAGGATACGTGTCCGATACGGACACCAAAACACTTCTAAATTCCACCAAACCTTACCCACAGTAGTGTTAATCCTATATGAATGCATTTATGAAGGAAAAACAGGAATTTAACTAAGTTTGTGAGAAAATACCTATTTGTGCAATCCAATGAAAATCAAGGAAAATGGGGGTGTGTGATCTTCAACTTGATGATGTCCAATGCCTCCAAATCCTTGATTGCTAGTTCCCTTTAGTACCCTAGATGTTGTAGGGTCCCAATGCAAGAGACTAGAGTGAATTTGGATCAAAATAGCTCAAGTTATGAAGGGTTGAAGGAATGGGAATTTTTCTAGGATTAAATTCATGTAAATTTGTTCATGAATGATACAATGGGCTATATAGGAAAGTGTGGCTGCTAGGGGGGTGCCCTATGGCCGGCCATAGCATGGGGGGTGTCCTAGCCCTTCCTTCTAGGCTAAGGCTTGGACTTGTGTAAAGGGGTTGGATATTTGGAGTGATTTAAGCAAAATATCAAGAATAGTAATATCTAGATATTTAACTTACTTTACCCCATGACCAATCTTCATCCTAATGCTTCTAGATTAGTGGCTAACCTCTAGTTTAGGGTAGGATAGGTTAGGGACTAATCATGGGACTTTAACCATGATTAAATAATAATAAAATCACATAATCTCAAATAAAGTCTAGTAAATTACCAAAATACCCTTTTGGCTAAAAATTACTAATTTGGTGTTCTAAGCCTATGGCTAAGCTCTCATGGTCATGGCAACTTCTAGGTTAGAGAAAACTAGGGTTTACACTAAGTTATACTAACCAAAATAACAAAGTCATAAGTCATGACTTAGCATGACTTTAGAAATGGTTTAACTACACTAATAATCACCAAAAATCATATCATGCCCTAAACACCATTTAATAAATAATAAAAATAATAAATTTTCAAAAATCCCCAATTTCAGAAAACTGGGTGCTACAGAAAGCAGCAAGGAAAAAGATATCAACTAATAGAAGTGTCATTATCATTTGGCGTGTATTTGGCCAAACAAAGACAGGTGCACTATGTTCAGTCAGAAACAAAAACTCATCTTCAAAACAGTAAAAATGGTACGCATACTATATTGGACTAACCATCGAGTTTGGTGCTAAAGATTGGCAAACCAATGTCTGATATAGTGCACAGAAAAAGAATATTAGAAAGCATTGCTTTCCTGTTGAGAATGAAATCTCACAAAAAGTTCATTCTCAGAGAAGAAGAAGAAGAATAAAGAGATGAGTATGTGTGAAACTCATCTATCCATTTAAAATAGGGTCGACGTGCAAGCCTATTCTTTGGAAAGATTCGAGTAAAAAGCGCTCATAACTACGGAATGAGTGTCACGTGTACTTTGGAAAATAGCACAATATTTGAAACATTCAAAGAGTGCCACTTAATGCTCTTCATTAATGCACGCTGCTCGGAGTAAAACTAGTTCTCAGCATAAAGTTGTACTATATTGAAGCACTGATGACCTTACATAGGAAAAGAAGTACAATATTTTTTATAGAAAACAGAAGCATGAAAAGACACGCTCTATTTTTCGAAGCGACTGAGCTTGACACCTAATTCCTCTACACTAGTGACTCCCATACGATGTAACAGAACATTGAGTGTTTCACGCTGCTCTGCGAGGCTGCGCCCATTAGAAGAAGACGAGCCGTCCAGACCAAAGTGGCTCAGGAAGTTCTTGGCTAGTTGTATAGGGTCATCTTTGAACTCAAAAACTAAAGGCTCCGGTTCTTTATCCCCGAGAGTAGGGTCGCCATGCGCACAGAAACCCAACTTTCTTGCTTCTTCTTCAGCTTCTTCCTTCGGAGTCATGTTGACGTAAGATGAATATCAAAGCTGAATTTTCTTCCCGTTTATATAAAAGAGCTCGCCGGCGGTTCATATTCCACCATAAATTAGATTCAATCAGTCTCGAAAAATGAAGAGTCATCATGACATTTAATAAATTCATTTGGATATTTTTAAAGTATTTCGAAATTTTGAAGTCTTTTCAACTTTCGAAAACTTTGAAGGGGGTTTTATAGGCCTTAAAAATGAAAGTCACGCTGAGTTGATCGGAACAGGGTCTCAAAGTCACGCTGAGTTGATCAGGACAATATTTAAAAAATCACGCTGAAAGACAGCTCATCATTTTGTCAGAGTGTCATTATGACTAACAGCACGACAGTCGAAGAATGTCTTCTCGTATGCCACGTATGCACGGAACTCGAGAGATCACAGCCGACTATTGCGTGACTTTTGAAATCTTCTTCAGCAAGACTCAGCCTTCACCAAGTTGGCGTACCAAAAGAGCTTCTTGTCATTTATTGCGACTGACAAAGCAATCACTGTCAGAGATTTTGTGTCAGTCGAGGCACGTCGAATCAAGACAGCTGGCAGTCCTGTCTCAATATTGCGTATATTTTGAGCCTTCTGGCTCAAGTCTTCGTATATTTTGAACTTATATGTTCCTTCCTCAAGTCTGCGTGTATTTTGAGCTTTTTGTCTCAAGTTTGCGTGGATTCTGAAGTTTCATGCCCTACGTCTGCGTGGATTTTGAAGCTTTCTGCCCCAAGTCTGCGTGGATTTTGAAGCTTTTTGCCCCAAGCCTGCATGGATTCTGAAGCTTTTTGCCCCAAGTTTGCGTGGATTTTGAAGCTTTCTAACCCAAGTCTGCGTGGATTTCGTCTTCAATAAGTCTGCGTGGATTTGATCAAATTGGAGTACGTGGTAGCCATGCCACTGATCTCTCGCCTGCGTGTCCTGTAACTTGCACACGACTCATGCATGATTGCCATGTGTCCAACAGTTACAGGCCACGTCCAGTAACTGCTCACAACCTTGCGTATGTTAGATCCTGCGTGATTTTCAACTAGGCACAGGTTGTGAAGACAGTTATCCTTTCAGTTATTTTTGACTCTATAAATAGAGTTCTTTTTCTTATTCATTGTACAGTTACATAGTTATCTAACTTACTGTCAAAATTTTGAGAGCTTTTCTTCTTCGCATAGTCCAAGGGATAAAGCGATCGTCTTCTAGATCGGATTCCTACAGTTGTAATTTTCCCAGATACACAATAAATAAAGTGAATTTATTTATGGAAAACAGCTTGCCATTAAAAGACTTAATAAAAAGTGTAGTATTAACCTTGCCTTTTGAAAAACTGTTGTCAAGTAGGAAAGAGCTTAGACGATCATACCAAGCACGAGGGGCTTGTTTTAATCCGTACAAAGCTTTCTTCAACTTGAAAACATGATCAGGGTTTTTAAAATCTATGAAACCCGGAGGTTGTGCTACAAAAACTTCTTCTTTTATAAAACCATTTAAAAATGCACTCTTGACATCCATTTGAAATAATTTGAAATTACAAAAACATGCAAATGCACATAACATGCGAATGGATTCTAATCTCGCAACTGGGGCATAAGTCTCATCGTAGTCGATACCGTCTTTCTGATTGTATCCTTGAGCTACGAGTCGAGCCTTATTACGAGTCACTAAACCATTCTCATTCAGTTTATTTCGGAATACCCAACGGGTGCCAATGACTGGATGATCAATAGGCTTGGGAACAAGTTCCCAAACTTGATTCCGTTCAAATTGGTTTAATTCCTCTTGCATAGCATCTATCCAAAAACTATCACTACATGCTTCATCAATAGTTTTGGGTTCTAGCTGTGAAATGAATGCAACACTAGAAACAATATCTCTACTGGATGTACGAGTACTTACACCTTTGGTAATATCACCAAATACCAAATCCTTTGGATGATCAGCCGTAAATTTTAATCTTTTCGGCAGACTCTGAAGGTAGCTGGTTCCTGGATCTTCTCTAGGAGGATCAGCTAGTGCCGAGCTTGGTTGAGAATCAGCTGTTGTTGAGCTTGGTACAGTTGGATCTTCGTCATTGTCATCGATAGTCATTTGATTTAGTTCATCAAAAGTGACGTTGATTGACTCTTCGATGATCATGGTTCGTTTGTTGAAGATCCTGTATCCTTTGCTCTTGGCCGCATAACCTAAAAATATACCTTCATCGGCCTTTTCGTTAAACTTTCCCAAATTGTCTTTTGTATTAAGAATAAAGCATTTACAACCAAATATTCTAAAATATGAAACTGATGGGATTCTATCAAACCATAACTCAAATGGAGTCTTCTTCGATTTGGGTCGAATTAGAACTCTATTGAGAACAAAACAAGCTGTATTGACAGCTTCGGCCCAGAAATATTTCGGTAGACTAAACTGGTTTAACATTACTCTGGCCATTTCGGATAGAGTTCTGTTCTTACGTTCCACAACTCCATTTTGTTGTGGAGTCCTAGGGCAGGAGAACTCGTGTACAAAACCGTGTGTGTCACAAAATTGCTCAAACTCTGCATTCTCGAATTCGCCACCATGATTGCTTCTAATACGAGTGATCATGTAACCTTTTTCATTCTGTACTTTCTTACAAAAGGTGACAAATTCGGATAATGCATCATTCTTGCGTGTCAAGAAGTATACCCACGTGTATCTAGAGTAATCATCTACAATTACAAAAGCATAAAGTTTACCTCCGAGGCTAGCAACTCTGCTAGGACCAAATAAGTCCATATGTAGCAATTGTAGAGGTCTAGTAATACATACTGCGTTTACTGACTTGAATGTGGATCTGGTAGCTTTGTTCTTTTCACATTTGCTGTATACCGAATCCTTCTTGAATGTTATATCTGGTAAACCGCGTACAAGCTTCTTTGTGGATAATCTTGAGATTGTGTCCATATTTGCGTGACCGAGTCTCATATGCCACAGATGACTCTCATCACTTTTAGCCATTAAGCATCTACCTGAAATGTTAGTTTCTTCCAACAAATAGAAAACATATATGTTGTCTTCCCTGATACCTTCAAAGATAGTACTACCAGTTGAGCTATCAACTATAGTACATTTGTCTTTGCCAAAGTTGATGCTATAACCATGATCAGTTAGATGACTTACGCTGAGTAGATTATGTTTCAACTCGGTAACCAGACAGACATCCTTAATCACCGGATAGGGAGACTTACCAACATCACCGATACCAATGATATACCCTTTCAAGTTATTACCAAAGGAAATATAACCTTCCTTCTTCTTCTTCGACAGTGTTGCAAATAATGTAGCGTCACCGGTCATATGCCGTGAACAACCGCTGTCGAGGATCCATTTGCTTTTAGCATGTGAAAGGTGTTCCACCTACAAAACAGTTTGCAGATAAAACTTTTGGTATCCATTTCTTGTAGGGTCCTGAAATGTTAGCTTTTGGTATCCATGCATAAATATTTAAATCAACAAGCTTTCTGATTCTACATGCAGAAGAAATATGACCAATGTGGCCACAATAATGACATTGTGCATGTTTAGTATTAAAAGCTGAGTGATGTGCACGGTTGGTAGGTTTAGGTTTTCTAGTATTGAAGAAAGCATACCTATAATCCTGTTTGGGCTTAACCTTTTGGGGTAAAGGTTTGATAGGGTTAGGTCTGACAGTGTTTGGCTTGGGAATGTTCTAATTTTTCGGTAAGTGACACGTGTTAGGGTAGGAAGCAGCAGTCTCAGGCTGTTTTCCTAACCTAATTTCCAATCTTTTGGAAGTGTCATACAACTTAGTATAATCAGAAGTGAGTGTTTCCATTCTGATTTGTGCACTTTGAAGACTTTTCTTCTCTTTAGAAAGTTCTTCTTTCAGTTGGTCAATAACCTTGTCTTTCTCTTCAGATGACTTGGTAGTCTCATGTAATAAGAGCTTAATAGAGGAAAGCTCACCAGACTCACTAACATTATTTCTAACCTCAGCTAGTAGGTCGGTAAGTCTTCCTATTTCACCTTTGTACTCTTTGAGTACCTTCTTAGAGGTCTGATATTTGCTACGCAGTTTCCTGTAATCACTTATCAGTTCACTGAAGGCATCTCCTAATTGCTCAAAGGTGAAGTCATTATATGTATCAACTACAGGTTCAGTAGGTACCTGATCGGATGCCATAAAGCATACGTTTGCAGCGTCTTCTGATTGTTCATCTTCTGAATCACTGGCTTCACTTTTATGCCATATGCTGGTGTTGGCATATCTCCGAGATGTTAATCTCTTCAGGTTCCCTTTTTCATACCTGTTGTTCTTCTTGCTTGATGATGAGTTTGTAGGACAATCCTTCTTCATGTGTCCCTTCTTCTTGCAGCCGTAGCAGACAGCATCATCTTGATACCAGTTGTTGCTGCTATTGTTTTCTTTGGCTTTCTTCTCATATCTCATGAATCTTTTGAATTTCCTTGCTAAGAGTGCTTGATCTTCAGCATCAGATTCACTGCTGTCTGAATCACCTTCAGCAACTTTTCTGTGCTGAGCCTTGAAAGTGATTGTCTTCTCCTTTGGTGCAGGCTCTTCAAAATCTTATAGCTCCAGTTCATGAGTGAGTAGCTTACCCATGAGTACTTCGAGGGACATAGTTGTGAGGTCGTTCCCTTCAATGATCGCAGTAGCCTTTGGAATCCAGTTCTTGGTAAGTGCTCGCAGGAGTTTGCGAATCTTTTCATGGTTACTGTAATCTTTGCCTAGGGAGGACAAAGGATTTACAATATCCAAGAATCTTTCGAATATCTGAGTAACTGTTTCGTTGGACTTCATCTTGAATACCTCATACTCTTGAGTAAGTCTGCTGACTTTTGATTCTTTGACTCGAGTCGTGCCTTCATGTGTGACTTCAAGAAGCTTCCACACTTCATTAGCAGTTGTGCAGATAGATATTCTGTTAAATTCAGTTCTATCTAAAGCACAAAATAAAGCGTTAATAGCACGTGCGTCAAGACTGGCCTTTTTTTTTCTTCCTCTGTATATCTGTTATGGGGTTTTTCAACTAAAACTCCATCAACATTTATACGAGGTGGCTTTTGATAGCCATCAATAATAATAGACCATAAATCAAAGTCAAGTGATTTCAAGAAAAAACTCATCCGTATTTTCCAATAGGTATAGTTCGTACCATCAAACAGTGGAGGTATGTATGTGGCCTGGCCTTCACTTGTGAATTTCACAATTGCCATGTGTTGTGCTGTGATCTATATAACTATTAATTAAATGAATAAATAATTACAATGTTACCTTGCTTTACCTGTAACACCCGCTCTGATACCAATTGTTGGAACGAAATCGTAAAGCACAATACTCTAGAGGGGGGTGAATAGAGTTGGCAGCGAAAAAATGCTAATTAAAAATGTTAGCAGCAAGATCACAGAATAATAATCACAACTAAATAATATAAAGGCAGAGATAAGAAAGCAAACGCAAAGACAGCGATGTATACTGGCTTTCCTCTGTTGAGGACTAATCCAGTCGGTAGAACTCTTGCTACCAGTTGAATCCACTATTGGCAAAACCGTAAGTTTTCTTACGAAGTCCTTGCAACTTCTACAACGCGAGTTTTGATACGAAGAACTCGTCCAACTTCAATTTTGAAGAGTTGAATCTTCTATCAAGCCTCTGATAACAATCACTCTGAAACTTCTAGACCGTACCGCACTGGCAAATCGACTAGAGGATTGTAATTGGCTTGGGATCTGAAATTTGAAGCTCGAGAAAACTCTTTGGAAGACTGAAAGCTTTTTAGAAGAGAGAAGATTGAAAGTGAATGAGTGAGTTGAAATGATCGAAATCCTTCTCTATTTATAGGAATTCCAAAGACAGAATTCTGGCAGAATTTGGGCAGAATTCGGGCAGAACTCGATGAGGAAATCTCGGTCAAATCTGCAACTGCAGGAGGACCAAGTTCCAAAGAATTCAAAAATCAAAACGGCCACTAATCGAACTCTGGCCGAACTCTGGCCGAGTTCTGTCAGGGTTAGGTTAGGTTTTTAAAATTAGTTTTTGGGGATTTTTGAAAACCTTTTTGAAGCTTTTGTTAATATGAATGTTTTTCAAAACTAAGGATATTTTAAAAATATTTTGAAATTATTTTGGAATAGCCTATTTGCCAGTACGACTCGGTGTACAACGTATTCTTAGACTCAAATAAAATGAAAAATATATTGCTCAAAAAAATACAGACTCGAACAGGCAAACATTGCTTCGGTCTTGAACTGTGTAGATAGCTGTTCTTGATCATGTCCAAGAGTCCGAGATATCCTGACTAGCTTCATATATCCAGACAGAGTTTGATCAATTATTAAAATCAGTTTGACCATATGACCAATGGGCCAACTGCGGCGTCCCTGATGATGATGGTAGTTGATCGGAGAAGAAGATGGGGCGGTGGATGCGTGCGCGTGTGGCGGAGGACAGGGGTTTCCGTAGGGTGATGGAAGGAGAAAGGGATCGGTTGTTCCTTCTAATTATATGCCTGGGTTTGGATTGATGTTAATCCTAGAAAGATTAGAAGAGATTATATTCTAATTCGATTCGGTGATTGCAGGAGGGAAAAATTAAATCTAGAGTATATAGGTAGGTAGCTATGCTACTGGAACCGAGTAAATCTAAATACAATACAAACAAATATAAATAGTATTATTTTCCATGATATCATTTTCTATTTATGAAATTTTAATAAAGATATAGGACAGAAGGTAAGATGTAAGCATATATATAAATAACATAAAACAAGAGTATATATGCTTATCTTTGAACACTTACTCCCCCATTACTAAAGCAAAACCTAAAATAAGAAGTATATAAATATCATGCTCAGATTGCTATCCTCGTGCAATATTAATATAATAAATCAGATAAACCATATAGGTAAAATATATAAAATAATTTCTAATGAAAACATCAAGCAGGTTTTGAATATTACGCCATTTTAAAACAATTGAGTAAATCATAAATATAATTTAAATTAACAACTTATTATTATCGATTATTTTCGAACACATAAATTCCAATAAATAATTTAGGTAAATTGTTACATAAATCAAATAACGTCTCAACTTCTCAATGCCACAATTAAACAATATTTTATATATCAAAATAATTTTTGAAAAACAATACTTAGTAACTACCAAACAACTTTATAACTCTAATAGTATAAAATTATTCTATTTGAACAATTTAGCACTTTCAAATATTTAATTTAAAACTAGTTTTAATTATACCATAATTAACCCTAAAATCATTCAGAAAGTCTCGTCGAAAATTATCTTTAAGTCACGATAAAATTGAAAATATTAGAAAATTCGGAAAGAGCAGTTACAACAACAACAACATGTAATCAAATACACTCAATAAATCCTATACATGAATCTAATATCTCAATGTCAAGCGAGCTCCAATGCCAATCATGAATGGTAATCTATGATCCATCTCACCTGTAATCAACGATCCAGTCAGGAAAGGAGCAAAGTACAATGTAACTCAATAAAACTCACCATGAAGATCAATGGAACGGTATATCAATATAACTGAAAGACAGAGGAACAATGTGAATAAAATATGCACTAGCTACGTGTACATGTGCAATTGGACGTTATCAACATGTGGGGACTAATATGTAATCAGGCATATAAAATATGCTATCAGTCAATATATAATCAGGCATGTCTGACGACAATGCTATCAGTCACGCAATAATCAGGCATGTCTGACGACAATGCTATCAGTCACGCACGAAATGGACTCAGGCATACAGAGTATGCTATCAGGCAATGTTTGTCCAATATTAGTCAATCACATGTCTCTAGAACGTCCCCCACCCAACACGAGAAACAATGCAATCAATCAATCGAGAACAAGTGAAATAAATGACACGATAACAAGTGTGAGTGCAATGCATGCAATGATGGTAATACTGAGTACATGTACTTGCCTTGATTTCGGGTTTTTTTTTGTCCAAGTCTTCTAGATCACCTAGAATAGAAAACAATATTTAGAAATGTTCTATTTCCTTTGACTAAATTCATTAATCCTAATAATTATTATCAATGCCTTATCACACTAATAGCGACTACTCTAATCTATCCTTGATAAAGTAATCAATCTAATACTAACTTTATGAGACCATTATAAACACTAATGTCACTAACAGGATATTAATTCTCTACTGACTCCTAATGGTCCCATGATATAAGGGCCCACCTCCTCAAGCAGCTAGAGCCTAAAAGTATTATAGGAACCCAAACCATTGCTATACCAACTTGCTGCCATTAGAACTATACAACTTAACATTCACTTCCCTAACTCTTCCATTTCAACTCAATCAGTACACAACTCCTTAATGACTTACTCCCAAGTAAACTAACAGCTACCGAATAATATGAGAATTCAAAGCCAAATAAATATGCAATTAACTACTGACTATTTGAACTCATGAACCCTCCTAACTAACGGCTATATTCATGTGGACTGCTCACTGTGTCCGATACTGCTCTCGTGTCCGTGGACACCTAACCATTCTAATTGATCCAAAACTTGGCAAATGCAAATACCGATTCACAGAACCATGTCAGTCCCGAGTCTCAAAACTCCTGTGTCACCCTGATACAAGGATCGACGCTCGTCCGATCTCCGAAACCAGATCAACAGTAAACCATTGCATACCTGAGCTCGAGGAAGGTTCATTCGTGTCTCCGGAAGTCGACACAGTAGCCCCCGTGTCCAATCTTTTGCATAATTCTTGGTTTAGGCATAGCATCGAACATGTGATGTGCACAGAAAGAGAACGACGATTGTGAGTTCAATTCGATTTTGCTCAACTCCAAAATTGGAGAAAACCTCAAGAGTCGATCCAATAATTCACCAAACCAATTAAATAAAGATTCGAACAAGAAATGATTCAATAATCGATCCAGGAACCGTGCTACCAACCAGTGAATGCGAAACAAGGAATAACCAATCACGAGACAGTGATCCACCGATCACTCGGAGAGTGGACTGAGCCTTCCATTCCAATAGAGAAATAATTGGAAGGGACTGAATCAAGAAGAATTTCAAGAGTAATTTAAAGAAGAAGAAGAATAAGAAGAAGAGGCTCACCGATCTACTGAAGTGCAGAGATCACGATCGATCGATCGAACGTTGCTCTAGGGAAAAAACTGACGCCGACCTTCACAAAGCTTCAGTCAATCGAGCCGTGGATCTCGGCTACGCCTTCGCTGTCCTCACTGCACAGCAGCGATTCGAAGCTCCATTCGCCATGGCCAGAGCTCGAGGAAGAAGAAGAAGCAGGGGATCCTGTCACCAATTCGACAGGGCTTCGCCGCTCTCAAGTCTGAATGAAGGAGAAGGGAGCTGGGCTCAATTTATAGGCGAGGCGTCGGTCAGGCGGTTGGCCGGGCACTTGACCAACGGTTGGGCGGACAGCCGCCGTTACGATCCGACGGTCAGGAAGAGTTTGGTCGTTGGGGATCGACGGTCGGGATGAAATAGGCAGTTAGGCAGTTAGAGAAGAAGTTTCTAGAGAAACCTAGAATTTTTGGTCGTCGCCGTCGTCGTCGTCTTCGTCGTCGTCGTCGTCTCCACAGCAGAGGAGTTGGATGGAGGGAAGAGTTTGGAGAATTTTGAATGAGAAGTGAACGTTGGTGAATGAAGAATGGATTATATACAGCTAATGGGTTAAACGGTTACGGATTAGGGTTAGCGGGTTGCAGGTTGGATCCATGAACGGCAACCCAATTGCTAATAGTCTGGGCTGGGCTCCAATAAATTGGGCTGGATTGAAATGAATGGCTGAAATGGGTCAGGCTGGCCCATTGACTGAATAATAAAAGATTAATTAAGGAAAAAATTAATCAATAAGTTTAAATAAAATCTAAGAAAATTAGTTATTAAATGGAAAAAATAATTTACAAAATCAATAATAATAATTAGTGATTAGTTAAGAGAAAAATAAATTCTTAAATTAATTCAAATAAAATCATAGGAAAAAAATACTCAAATTTATTTATTCAGGAAAAAGTGGAGTTACAAATATACCCACCTTACAAAAATTTCGTCCTCGAAATTTCAAAAGATTTGACTAGAAATAACTGGCACGATAATCTACTAAGCATAGAAGGATCCTACCGGGCATGATTAAGAGCAATCAAATACAATGGAAATTTGTACGATTAAGGATAATCAACACGATCATGATTAAGGCATGAATGAATCGAAGGTCAAAGGTTTGACACGGTCTAAAACAAAATCATGGTCAATTGAGAATCTAAGTTACTCAAGCATGATTAGAACATGATTTGGGCACGATAGATTCAAATCATTTAGGCACGATCTACTCATAACTACTGGAATTGTCTAGGCACGATTAAATTCGAGTTATGGTTGAAAATCAAGATAAGTTCTGGTAAAGTTGTCAATGGTGATAGGAGGCTAATCATGAATTTAGTCTAAAAATATTCGAAACTCATGCATATCCGGAATCACTTTACCTAAAATTCATGCCCCGCCAGTGTACACCTGGCTGCAGTGAACTCTTGGCTCCGTGACTCAAGAATGATAAGTACCGATTAATTTCTAAACTTTACTCATGGACAAAACAACTTCAAGGGATAGAAACATACTCTCGAGAATATTCGAAACCTATACATATACCTGAGATCACTTCGACTTAGATCCCCTGCCTCGCCAGTGCGCTGATGGCTGCAGTGGACCTACAGTTTTCATGACCCAGATAAATGGCTGCAGTGCGCGGCTGCCACGCCATAGTAGGATATCGAATATTCCTTCAATGGTTATCTATTGAAATTCCAAAGAAGTACTTTGATAATTCAATTCAAGCAAGCTTTCCGATTTACTAAGGAGATTCAATCACACTAGGAAGGACATGTAGTATAAATATCTGTTCTTGAGAATCAAGAGATTGACTATCAAATAGAAGAATGATTAGAAATGTATTATAGAGTTAATACACTAGTCATGGAAATGTCAATGGAATAAGTACTTAATACGGCTAAAGATGAGTTGAAACTCTAAATGGGGAATGGATAGAGAAATAGTTTTACGAAAGGATGGAATAGCTAGTATATGAGCTCTATGGTTCTAAATGAAATTGTTGGGCTTGGAATGGTTAGAGAAAAATCAAATAGACTTTAAAAACCAATGGAGAATTTTGAAATGTCTGGCTAAATGAGGAGTTTGGAAACTGTGTCTTAAATCTCTAAGAAGCAAGGAAACCCAGATTCTAAAGGACGTTAGAATCCAATAATATTGTGGGAGAAGATGATCCCCAAAAGTCATGGAATTGTAATCACGACTTTTGTAGAGACCACGATGAGACATAGAAAAATTCAGAGATTACTATAGATAACAAAATACATACAATCACACAATCGGCCTATGCTGTGATGAGTTTCCTATTTCCACAGGCTTCTAATGGCACTCTAATCCTAAGTACCATTAGATAGAGACCTGCATGGGCCACCACAAAAACATGTCACGTCCCGCTCCCGGATAATTGGGTACGGGTCGGTACATGCCCGGCCTACACTGTCGTTGACAGCGGTAGTGAGCCGTCAACAAATAATCTCATCACAGCATCTAATCACGGAATCTATACTAACCATCACAGCAATCCACTATACCATTATTACAACTATACTTGAATGTCCGGGTACAAAGCCGGTAAAAGATAAATAATACAACAACAACATGTAATCAAATACACTCAATAAATCCTATACATGAATCTAATATCTCAATGTCAAGCGAGCTCCAATGCCAATCATGAATGGTAATCTATGATCCATCTCACCTGTAATCAACGATCCAGTCAGGAAAGGAGCAAAGTACAATGTAACTCAATAAAACTCACCATGAAGATCAATGGAACGGTATATCAATATAACTGAAAGACAGAGGAACAATATGAATAAAATATGCACTAGCTACGTGTACATGTGTAATTGGACGTTATCAACATGTGGGGACTAATATATAATAAGGCATATAAAATATGCTATCAGTCAATATATAATCAGGCATGTCTGACGACAATGCTATCAGTCACGCAATAATCAGGCATGTCTGACGACAATGCTATCAGTCACGCACGAAATGGACTCAGGCATACAGAGTATGCTATCAGGCAATGTTTGTCCAATATTAGTCAATCACATGTCTCTAGAACGTCCCCCACCCGACACGAGAAACAATGCAATCAATCAATCGAGAACAAGTGAAATAAATGACACGATAACAAGTGTGAGTGCAATGCATGCAATGATGGTAATACTGAGTACATGTACTTGCCTTGATTTCGGGTTTTTTTTGCCCAAGTCTTCTAGATCACCTAGAATAGAAAACAATATTTAGAAATGTTCTATTTCCTTTGACTAAAATCATTAATCCTAATAATTATTATCAATGCCTTATCACACTAATAGCGACTACTCTAATCTATCCTTGATAAAGTAATCAATCTAATACTAACTTTATGAGACTATTATAAACACTAATGTCACTAACAGGATATTAATTATCTACTGACTCCTAATGGTTCCATGATATAAGGGCCCACCTCCTCAAGCAGCTAGAGCCTAAAAGTATTATAGGAACCCAAACCATTGCTATACCAACTTGCTGCCATTAGAACCATACAACTTAACACTCACTTCCCTAACTCTTCCATTTCAACTCAATCAGTACACAACTCCTTAATGACTTACTCCCAAGTAAACTAACAGCTACCGAATAATATGAGAATTCAAAGCCAAATAAATGTGCAATTAACTACTGACTATTTGAACTCATGAACCCTCCTAACTAACGGCTATATTCATGTGGACTGCTCACTGTGTCCGATACTGCTCTCGTGTCCGTGGACACCTAACCATTCTAATTGATCCAAAACTTGACAAATGCAAATACCGATTCACAGAACCATGTCAGTCCCGAGTCTCAAAACTTCTGTGTCACCCTGATACAAGGATCGACACTCGCCCGATCTCCAAAACCAGATCAACAGTAAACCATTGCATACCTGAGCTCGAGGAAGGTTCATTCGTGTCTCCGGAAGTCGACACAGCAGCCCCCGTGTCTAATCTTTTGCAGAATTCTTGGTTTAGGCATAGCATCGAACATGTGATGTACACAGAAAGAGAACGGCGATTGTGAGTTCAATTCGATTTTGCTCAACTCCAAAATTGGAGAAAACCTCAAGAGTCGATCCAATAATTCACCAAACCAATTAAATAAAGATTCGAACAAGAAATAATTCAAAAATCGATCCAGGAACCGTGCTACCAACCTGTGAATACGAAATAAGGAATAACCAATCACGAGACAGTGATCCACCGATCACTCGGAGAGTGGACTGAGCCTTCCAATCCAGCAAAGAAATAATTAGAAGGGACTGAATCAAGAAGAATTTCAAGAGTAATTTAAAGAAGAAGAAGAAGAAGAGGCTCACCGATCTACTGAAGTGCAGAGATCACGATCGATCGATCGATCGTTGCTCTAGGGAAAAACTGACGCCGACCTTCATAAAGCTTCAGTCAATCGAGCCGTGGATCTCGGCTACGCCTTCGCTGTCCTCACTGCACAGCAGCGGTTCAAAGCTCCATTCGCCATATCCAGAGCTCGAAGACGAAAAAGAAGCAGGGGATCATGTCACCAATTCGACAGGGCTTCGTCGCTCTCAAAGTCTAAATGAAAGAGAAGGGAGCTGGGATCAATTTATAGGCGAGGCGTCGGTCAGGCCGTTGGCCGGGCACCTGATCGACGGTTGGGCGGGCAGCCGCCGTTACGATCCGATGGTCGGGAAGAGTTTGGTCGTTAGGGATCGACGGTCGGGATGAAATAGGCAGTTAGGCAGTTAGGGAAGAAATTTCTAGAGAAACCTAGAATTCTTGGTCATCGTCGTTGTCGTCTCCGTAGCAGAGGAGTTGGATGGAGGGAAGAGTTTGGGGAATTTTGAATGAGAAGTGAACGTTGGTGAATGAAGAATGGATTATATACAGCTAATGGGTTAAACGGTTACGGATTAGGGTTAGCGGGTTGGATCCATGAACGGCGACCCAATTGCTAAAAGACTGGGCTGGGCTCCAATAAACCGGGCTGGATTGAAATGAATGGCTGAAATGGGTCAGGCTGGCCCATTGGCTGAATAATTAAAGATTAATTAAGGAAAAAATTAATCAATAAGTTTTAATAAAATCTAAGAAAATTAGTTATTAAATGGAAAAAATAATTTACAAAATCAATAATAATAATTAGTGATTAGTTAAGAGAAAAATAAATTCTTAAATAAATTCAAATAAAATCATAGGAAAAAAATACTCAAATTTATTTATTCAGGAAAAGTGGAGTTACACTTCGCGCACGAGTTAGAATCACTAGAACATTGAAAGACAATAGGCGAGCGCCCTAGCGCGCAAGCCCCGAACATTGAACACTAAGTTATAGAACATGGAAATACGGTCGAAACGTGCCTACGTGCACGGAATAATAAAAGATGGCTTCGTTACAAAAGAATACAGTTGTGGCATGAATGTGGCGGAACTGTCGGATATGACATGGTGCCTCGAAAGGTGTTCGAGACCTTCAGGTTGTTCGGTTGATGAGCATTGCATTGAGGCACGATGCCATCGAATCATTGAAACGAAGTATGAAATATAAGAATGCAGAAAGTTAACGGAAGAGACGCGAGATGATAAAGTCTGAGTCTCGGACTCAAGACTATGTTTGGTTGTTTGAATTTGATTGCTTGAATGATAAGGGCGTTGCATGGTCGAATGGAATGGACGAGAAATAAAATGTGATATCTCCCGTGCACGGTTGTTTCCCCCAAACGGTTAAATGCCGGAGCGCCCCGAAACCGCTTGGCCTAGGAGAAAATCGAATAATCTTTGTTGGCGCACATCCTTAAACAAGATAGAAAAGGCCGCAAATGATGGTATGCAGCGGAAACGTTTCGGTTGTTGAGACTGCAACCCAACCCGTGAAACGCCGGGCAGCCCGACCAAATATTGAGAAAAAAAGGAAAGAAAAGAAAAGAACTCCTTTAGTCCATTCCGGCGCGGATACGCCAATGGCCCTCATATAGTTAAGGAACGATGGGTTGAAAGTGTAGGCGCGTATGCGTCCCGCATATAGATCCTGCTTAGAGATGCACATATAACATGACAGGGAAGGAATAAGGCGTATTCACCTTGCGTCAGTGCAAGGGACGCAAGGGCGAGTGTGTCGCTTTGGTAAGTTGCGCCACAAATCAAACACGAGATTGCTTGCTTGCCTATTTCAATTTGAATAACATGCTTGCCATGCTAACATGCTTTACGCTTTCAAAGATGTCATGAAATTGACCCTAAGGAGAACATAGCAAGATCATAAGCTAAGTTGCATGATTCAACATAATATTATAATGTCAGTTTGGAAAGAAGATCTTTGCTTCAGTACATGCGAGGACGAACGTACTGATCCCCCACCAGCTTCATACAGGTGCAGGAAATGGATTGCTCACGGCGAAGCGTTGCTTGAACGCGTTGAGGCTTGGAATGCCGAAGCGTATTGAAGCGTGCAATCGCATTGACGCTTGGATTATGCAACAGGATTGATGCGGCCGAGATATAGAAGGCATGATGTATGGAACGGTAAAATCCTTTGTGGGCAAGAGAGAACCTGAGTGTTGTAGCCAATCTGGCATATATTGTTAGGCTATCGAAAGCCATTGTAACCTCAGTTTCGAATATCAATAAAAAGAATTATTTCGTATACTCTGTTTTCCTTTCGTTGTTAATATCGAATCAAAAGATAACCATTTGAGAACTTGTCATCTTGCCTTGTACGAGTGCAACTCCAGGCTCGTGCGGTATCATGCCCCCTGCGAGGACGATGATTCGGGTGATTCTGGGTCGGGGCGTGACCACATGCGCCGAAGCCCCTGAGTCTACCAACCAAGAATTGTTATCGCAGGCGAGGTTTGTGATAACCTCATCACCTACGACGATCACATCGCCTCCATGTATCGAGGCCGCTGCTGTAGTGTTCTCATCTTTCTTTCCCTTGTCGTCCTTCTTCTCTCTCTTCCAAGCAAAATAGTTCCGCTTGATGTGGCCCTTCTTGTCACAATGGTAACACTTCGATTCCTCGTATCGACCCTTGGACTTCCTCCTGCTCTTGTCTCTGCCACCACCTAGACCCCTACTTTTGCCCCTTTCGTGGCTCTCCGAAACCAATGCCTCTGAGTGGTAGGATGTGGATGAAGTGCCCCGAGAACGTCTCCGCTTCTCTTCATTCAGCACCCCGCTCTTGGCAAAGTCCAAACTGACCACGCCTTCAAAGCAGAAGTGATCATAGATACTCGTACGGTCTTCCATGAGTCTGGCAATATACACAGCAGCCATAGTCCTTGAATCTCGTCGTCGAACTTAACTCCCATCGAGGATAGCTGGTCAACTACGTCCTAGAAATCACTCAAGTGATCTGTAATAGACGCCCCATCTTTGTACCGCAGACCCATCATCGTCCGGATTAGGAACAACTTGTTTACCCCGGTCTTCTTAGCGTACAAAGATTCCAGCTTACCCATAACGTCTTTGCATGCTCAATATTGGCAACGTGGTTGTACACGTTCTCGTCAACGAACTGCCGCATGTACCCACACACCTGTATATGCTCGAAGTTCCAGTCCTCATCGAATTTGTCACTGGGCTTCTCGGATGCAAATACTGGAAGATGCAGCTTCTTGACAAACAGCAAATCCTTCATCTTGCTCTGCTAATAGTGGTAGTTGGTACCGTTCAGGTTCACCATGCGCACCGGCTTCGCATCTATCTCTGCTTTCTGGTTTGACTGTCAACTCCTGACACTTCTTTGAACCCAAAGCTCTGATACCACTATATTGGGAACGAAGTTCGGAAACCGTTCCCCCAAACCAGAAAGTCCTGCGAAAGAACCGAGCAAAAGCACACAAACCAAAAATGCCAAACACAATCGCAGATACAAAGTTTTTTGACGTGGAAAATCCTTGCGGGAAAAACCACCGGACGATCAGAGTCCAACCCTGAAGAACCTCCACTAATGGAATAAAGAGAATACACCATCTACAAGCTCCTCCCGATCTAACACGGATCACTACAACTCACTTGAAAGAAGAAATTTTTTGATTGCTGACTCCGAAGAACAAGAGATGCTGAAAAATTATTCGAAGCAATCTCTCCTTCACAATAATCCTTAATCCTCTCTCTCTCACTCTCTCAGATTGTAAAGCACTCTTGTTTTTGAGATGATTTTACAACTAGCATGCATCACTGTCACGACCCGCACCCACTGTGAGGGTACGAGAACGTAACAACGCCCAGCCTACGCCGCAGTATCGGCGGTAGAACGCTATCCTAGGTCAATCATCTAACAATATAAAGGTACATGTACAGTATATACACTCCTAATGGAGGTGACATAACAGAACAATCTCAATCACATCTAAGGTAGATACAGAATAATAAAGGTAGATAGAGAGTTCAAAAGCACAATGTAATACAATAAGAGGGAGAAAATCTAAGTGTCTAAGATAACAACTCAAGAGCATCCAGCTCAAAACAAATCTCTAATATATACAACATCTCAAAAAAACAACTGAAAGTTAAATAACACAATACTGAAAGAAAAACTAAAGCCTAGCTATCTAGCCTAGACTCTGGGAGTAGCATCATGTACTGCAGCTGGGTCCTCCAGAGGAACCAGGTCGCAGGTGTCGTCTAAGCCTGCTCCGTAATAGGTGGTACATAGGGCCTCCTCGTCATCCTCTGTAATATTTTCAACAGGTCCAGTCAGGACAGGAGCGAGTACAGTACATCTCAACAGATCATAGCAGGTTAGAAAATATTATCATGCAGTAAAGTAAGATACATGAACTGAAGAAATACAGTATGTAAACAGAGAGAGAAACTGTAATAGAAATATCTACTATACATAGAGAACTAATAGTGACTAGTGAGTCAGAGTAAAATATAAACATGTGAATGGCATAGGAGATTCATGACTACAGCTAAGAGAGTGATTCATGACTACAGCTACTTGGATAATATTCACATGTATATTTCTACTCCCCCAACCCCAATCAATACACAAAGATCTGTTCAAGTTATGTTAAGATTCGTGAAACTTCACATGGCTCATAAAATGAGTGATACGTGAAGGTGATTCATGATGGCTCTGTGAACATGAGAGTACATGTGTCACAAGCGATTCGTGAATCAGAGGAAGCATAGAGATACGTGATGATTCGTGAAACGCACAAAACATGCAGTATTCGATGCTCCCGAGGGGGATAACATCTCATGAAAAGATCCATATAGTACCAATCCGTGTGACCAACGTGACAGTATCAAGTAAAGTAATTTAAAGCAGGAAAATAATTCTAAGCAGGATATGAAATGATCAGAGAATGTACTCGCCTGGTATCCTGAATGTCCGAAGAGAATATACTGTCCGAGGAGTGGTGTCTGTCTCCTATAGAACAGTACAAGTCACAACAAGTCTAAAATAAGGTAATAGACTGCTACAATGCATCTACATGAAGTATAGGTCAAAATAGGCTAAAGTCAACCTTTGGTCAACTCTAGTCAACGCTAATAGTCAAACTAGGTCAAACGAGGTTAAACTTGGTCAAACTAGCCTAACTAGGTCTAAACAAGTCCAAACTAGTCTACACAAGGCTAAACAAGTCTAATCTAGACTCTCTAGTCAAACAGACACACACAGGCCATAGGCTATATCATGCCTATAGGCCATCCCAAACACATACACCAAGCCAAATCTATATCTAACCAATATCCTTATATATATATATATATATATATATATATATATATATATATATATATATATATATATATATATATATATATATATAATCTAGAACATACACATGTATGTATACTACATATATTTAGTACATACACAAGCTGTATATATATGGGACATGCATATACTATAATATAATCTATGCATCCTTGCAAAAGTCTATATAGACACATTTATATCACACATGCCTATTATATATATAGATACACATTACATTATATATAACATTATATATTTACATACATTACCTATTAGCAAGTATTTACATAGGAGAATAGGATATATATATATATATATATATATATATATATATATATATATATATATATATATATATATATATATATATAGGGTAGAAAATAGAGTGTGTGTGAAAATGGTGTCAATGTGTTGATATGTGTGTGTTAACATGGTGCATGTGATAGGGGTTTAATAGGATAGGGTGTGTGTGTGCATGTGAGAGTGGGTGAGGGGAACTGTGATAGAAGAGGGAAAGTGTGTGAGAGTGTTTTCAGGATTATGAGTGTAGGAGGAAAGTGTGTGTGTGTGTGTGATGGGGTGTCTACATGTGTGTGTTTGATACACAAGTGTACACAAGTGTATAGAACATATGACAGGAACTCATGAAGGCTGAACTTGCATGTGGGCAAGTGTGTGTATAGTGTAGGCAATTACATTTCTCAGGATATCAAAACAAAATTCAGACTTTGACCTATCTCAGGTTTTTAATGAAAACTGTAATTTGATTCATGAACCCATTTAGACTTCCTATTAAACCCTAAACTAAGTGACAGTGTCCTCAATAGCATAAATCAGAATTCAGGCTTTTGCATAAATCTCAGGTATCATGAAACATAGGTTTTTGAGTTCTAAACAGTATGGAAATTCAGGAAATTGGATTTCAGTATACTCCTAACAGTCTACACTATAACACCCCCTTTTTGAATTCAAATCAAAGCCAAAATACCTCAAAATCGACCCACAAGTAGAATTCATTTAGGAGGACTATAAGAGGGACTTGAACATGTGACTAGCAATATTTAAATTGATCGAAAGATCTGCCATAAATCACATTTTAAAATTGGAAGAAAAGAAAACAGTTCCAACATTGACAGTTTCTCATGTCAAAAAAAATCGACATCCAACCCCACAATTACAACCCATAAATTAGCATACATGTAGATTATATATAGGTAACCAATAATAGGGATTTATACATGTAATTAACAGCATTAGGTTGATCAAATGGACTGATAGGAGTCATATCAAAAAAACTGGAAAATCAGTAAACAGCCTGTATCGGGAAAATAGGGAAGAAAAAAATTAACCAACAAATTAAACTAAAATGCTAAATTAATGGTTGGTAATTCAAATACTATGTGTGAAGGTGTCCCTGGAAGTGTCAAGTGTCCACCACGTGGACACAGCCGTGTCCAAGACGAAAATTCCCAAAACAGTGCACTGAGACACAAACACAGACAGTGCATCGTTTACAGGTGCACGCGTGTCGTGCACTCGACACGACGCAAACTGGACCACGTGCACGTGTCAGTAGGTGCGCCTAGGGTAGACCTAGGTGTGTGTCACCCTGATTCGTATCAGTGCGTGTCGTGTCTAAAGAATAAAGGCCGTATCAGTGGCTAATTTGTACTGTACGCAGGATAGTGAGAAATCAGTGCACGAATGATTTCTCTCCAACCCGACCACGAAACTTAGTGAAATTTTGGGGGCATGATGACAGTGCAAGCCCCCTAGTGTCCACCAATTTTTGTATCAAACCATCACGTGTCGTGTCCTGTAGGAAACTCGAACAGCATGGGAGAACTGTAGCTGCGCGCGCGCGTGTCCGAGTGTATGTGCACGAGTGTCCAAACGACACGACACAAGCACGAATCAAGCTCAGACCTAAAGAAATGGATAAACGACACAAAAACACATTTTCCTATTCAAAAATTTTTGCAAAAATTGAACAAAATGTCCATTGAGACATTTCGTCAAACACTTATGGCTATCTCTGATACGTGTTCGATACGGACACGTACATGACACAAATTCCTACAAATTATATTCCTACAAGGTCAGGGTACTTAGGGCTAGGCATCCATGCAATTTAAACCTAGTTTTAATGGGTGGGATAGAATGTACCTATGAGTGTTCTTCAACACAAAAAGCTCTTCAAAGAGGGAATCTCCACAAGCCACCAAATCAATCAAATCGATTCAAATCTGTGATTGGACTCCACCAACAGCAAGAGAACATTGATTAGATCATAATGGAAGAAATCCCACTCAAAAAGGAGTCCTATTGATTAAACTAGGAAGGAATTAAAGAGGGCTTACCTATTTTCTTAAGAAATGAAGAACTATTAAAAAAAGAGGCTCAAATCCCCATAGAGACATTATATAGGCAAGGAGGGTCTCTTGGCTGGTCATAAAGTTAGGGTTAGGGTTTTTAGGTTTCATCCTATGGCTAGGAATGAATCAAGGGCGTTGTGTGGTCTAGAACAAAAGGCTCTTTCTTAGTCCTTTGCAAATCACTTAACCATAACTAGACTTGACTTAACCCCTTAACCAAATCATCTAATTCTTAAAGTGGCTCACTAAGTTAGTTATGACCCATCTAGGTTAGTCTACAAGTCTCAACTAGTCATGACTAACATAACACATAGCAATACTTAATTATATTAAATTCACACAAATTCTCATAAATCATAATAAATTCAAATAAATCCTAAAATGACCAAAATACCCTCTAAGCTAAAATGTACTTGTCAAACATCCTAATCACATGACTAGGCTCTAAGGTTACACTAGTCAAACACCAAAATCATAAGTCATGATTTAAATAGTTTTTAAAAATGATTAAAAATTACTAAAAATTATATTAAAATTTTAAATACCATAATTAAATAAATTAAAATATAAAATTTCAAAATTACCCTCATTTCAGAAACTGGGTATTACAAGTCTATCCACCTTAGAAAAATTTTGTCCTCAAAATTTAAAATGGTAGTAGTCTTCTAGGTCAATCACCCCACAATCAAAGTCTCAAACATACCGTCAGATAATCATATGCGTCTGTCCAAAATCATGATACTCAGAATCTTCGTTATGCTAGTGAGCAAGGCTACGATAATCATAGAGTCCTCGACTAAGGTACATACCTCTAGAATTATGGTATTTAAAATTTTTGCATTGTCGCATGCTTGACAGCGAAAACCTTAAATTCTCACACCCGAGAAATACATCCAAAATCTGACTATATGTCCTCACAATGCCAGCTATCATGACTACAGAAGACTCTAGATCCCATAACTTAGGCGACCTAGCCCATACGACTTATCTCGGAAGAAAAAACCAAATCGAAAAGAAATGCCAGATCAAAACTTATCGACAATTAAGGAGGCAGATAAGAACAGATGGAATTAAATTTCAAGATAGATATAATGAGACAAGGTGGGAATGGAATCGAAAAGAACAGAACCTGCAAGCACCTCTCCCACTGCCTGAGCATCCTCGACTGTCATGGAGTAAGCTCGCCCCTGCTGGCCTCCTCCAGCCTGATGTTGATACTGCACAAATCTCTGCTGCTGCGTCGGTAACGGTCCCCGCTGCTGACCTACCGGAGCCTTGGCTCCTCCTCCTGGTGTTGTGCCTATGTACTGGAAACACTCCCTCAGTTGGTGGTCCGCTGCTCCACATAGTAGGCACCTGCCCAGCCTCCTCCTGCACTCACCCCATCCATGCCCCGGCTTTTTGCAGTATGGGCAACTGACTGCCTGCTGTCTGGGTGCCTGATGCTGTCTGGACTGCTGCTGTCCCTACTGATGGCCGTGACCCTGGAACTGTTGCTGAAACTGATGCTGAACGTGCGGCCTCTTGGCCGGTCCTCCGCTACTGCTACCTCCCTGGGAGTCTCGCCCCCTCTTGAGCCTAAGCTCAAGATCATCCTCTGCAGCTAAAGCGTCCACCAGGATCTCCTCATAGGTAGCGCTGCGGGCGTTCTTGGTGTAGGACTTGACCTCCTTTACCAAGCCCTTCCGGAACCTCCGAGCCTTCGTCGTCTCCGACAAGTCCTCCATAAATCTGCTCAGGCAGCAGAACTCTCCTGCGTACTCCTCTACGGACTGGTTCCCCTGGACTAGGGCCTCGAACTGGGTCTCGAGGGCTCCCAGCGCTGCGTCTGGAAAGAACTTTTCCTTGAACAATTTCTTGAATGCTGCCCAAGTCTGTCCTGCTGTACCGACCCTCGGGTCGGTCTGGTACCAGGTACGGGCCAGATCCTGTATCATGCTGGCCGCTGCCTCTATCTGGAGCCTCGTCGGGATCTCAGCCAACCTGAAAATCTCCTCCATATGCTCGATCCACTCATCGGCATACAAGATCCCCTCTGTCCCTCGAAAGTCTCTCGGGTGCATCTTCTGGAAATCTTGGATGCCCTTCTTCCGTGGCTGGTACGGCTGTAGGGCTGCCGCTGGCTGAGCTACGACTCTCTCTACTGCGGTCACCGCCAGCTCAATGCCTCGCGTGAGCTCTGCTGTCTGCCTCTGCTGCTGGGTCTGCTGACCCTCCATGTACTACCGGAAGAAGGCTAACAGCTGAACGGCGTCAATTGTCCCTGCAGGTGGCTGCTGCTGCTGCTGAAGTACATCCGGGATCACCGGACTCGGCTCATGCCTCACTGCTGGTGGGGCTCCTCCAAAAGCTGCCGAAACGCCTACCCCAGCTGGCATGACTGGGGCTGCGGTACCAGGGGCTGGCTGCTGAGTATGAGAGGTGACAGACCTCTCATCGACGGCCCCCTGGCCCTGACAATGCGATCGCGTCTCAACCATCCTGGAGACACAGGTCAAAAGGAAACAATTGCTGAGAATGAGTCGAAATATCAAAGGAGGACAGTTTAAATTCAAGAAAGACAATAAGTGGCAAAATGTAGATATACGGAATCTGAATAAGAGTTTTTCCTATTTGTGATTGAGTACCTATTTTAATTTCGAGGACGAATTTTTTTTAAGGTAGGTAGATTGTGAGGACCCTGATTTTTGGGAATTATTTTTTTATTTTATTTTATAGTATTTCTAATTATTAGGTTATATTGTATATTTAATTTGGATTTTATATGTATTTTTGTGTCTTTGATTGTTGGAGCACAAGATATGTCCATCTCTCGAAACGTCATTTATGAGTTTTGTAGTAGACAGGATGATCTTCAATTTGATATATCATGTCCCATCCGAATTTTTCCCCTAGCATCCTTTTGACTTTGCGCAACTTCAAGTCAAATTTAGGCAATTAGATTATTTACCATAATTCCATGCCTAGCTTTCCATGTGAGTTCGGAACTCGATATAGATCAAAACCATTTCACCCAATATATGGTTTTGACCCATTTTGAGTCTACGACACACATGCTAAGGGTGTGCCACTCAATCAAATTTCTATGTGCTATTTAATTTAATGGCACAAGAGACTCATTAGTTGACTTTTCGAGTTCGACTTGACTAGAAAATATTTTTGGACCCTAACCTAGCTGTAAAACCCCTAAATTTCTACTATTTATTTTTTTATTAAATTTGGTTCCGATTTAAAATTTTGTATTGTACGTCGCGTAATCGTATTGTACGTCGTGCACGAAATTATTTTTCTTGCTCGTCGAGTGCGAATATGTGCGAGCGTACATATTTTTAAAAAATATTATTTTTATTATTTTTTAATGAAGACAAAAATTATTTCTAGCTATTATTTTCAAGTTTATGACTTTTATGAAAAGCCTTTCATTTATATAGTTATAATAATAAATAAATTTTTCCTATAAAATGGTAAATTAGAAAAGTATATCTATGTAAATATTATTTGTACAAACATATATTTTCATAATTATTTATTTGTTTATTTTAAAATAATAATATAATTTTTGAAATTATTATTAATAGTATTTTTAGAAAATATATTTCGAAATTATTGTGACGATTTAAATCGTGATTTAAATATTTTGGATTTATTTAAATAGTTAAATATTTGAACCAAGATTTATCTCATGGATTTTATACTAGAAATTTAATTTGATTTAAATTGGATATTTAATTTGAAATTAGATTTAATTGGATTTGGATTGGATTTGATTGATTTTAATTAAGTAGATGATTTATCTACTTGGGTTTTAAATATTCCTAGTCCATATCTAATTGGGAATTCCCACATCCTATAAATAGGCAGGTACTCCTCCAATTTTTTTATTTAATTCCTTCCACAAAATTCCACAAGGTGTGCCTCGTGTCGGTGTCCATCTCTTCCGTGTCAGCCGTGACGGCCTCGGGTCCGACCTCGGGTGTCTTTCCAATAGGTTTTTTTTTTACATCTACAATTTTTCCCCTCCTTCGTATCCAACATCCTGGACACAAATCCCCACAACATTCCCTTCGTGTCCTAACACCAGGACACGATACAATAGAAATTTCTAATCTCCAAACCCTAGTTCCTAAACCTTAGCCCTAACCCTAATCGACAACTCTCGTCCTGCTGCTCGAACCCCGCCACAGCGTCCCCGTCGACCCGTCATTACCACCACCATCAACCGACCCCGTCACCACAGTCCCAGCCACCACCAGCCCAGTCGTCACCACCACCGCCGTCGGCATCTCCGGCCACACCCAGCCACCACCATCGCTAAGGGTCAGCCCCTCCTATCCGCAGCCTCGCCACCACTCGACACCCAAAAACCCATAAAGACAACAGGAAGGAAAAACCTAACCTTCGCTCCGGCCAACTCGATGAGCCACCTTGCCGTGCCGGCTCGTCGAACCGCGTCTCCTCGCGAGCTCTGACAGGAGCCGCACCCGCGCCAATCCCCCGCAGTGCCGGAGCACCGCAGGCCGCTACGACCGCCGTGCGCTGCTTCACCGCGCCGTCGTCGACCCAAACCGCCGCCGCGTCCAGCCCGGCGAACCACCGCCGGCGCTGCAGCTCGCCGCCCCTCTTCCAGATCTGAGCCACCAGCACAGAGCGCGTATTTTCGCCGCGCCGTCGGCCAGTGCGCTCCACCGGAGGTCGATCCCGACTGCCCGACCCAGCGTTGACCAGATCCGCCGATTCCCAAGCTTCCCCGCCGGCGGCCGCACCAGCGCACCGACCCAGCGCAAGTGCCCCGCCAAGAACCCTCCGCCCGCCGACCGGCGAGCTTCCCTCTCCGACAAACCCCGCTCATCCCTCCGCTCGAACAAGCCCTAGCCGCCGCGTCCGGCTTCGCCGAGTACCGCCGCGCGCCCTTCCTCTTCTCGCCGCCGCCGTCCGCCCGACTCAGTCCAGCCTCCGCCTCTCTCTCTCGACCTTCTCCCTCTCTCTCCTTCTTTTCTTTTTCCCTCTCAGTCGCCTTCTTCTTTCTCTCTCTCTCACACTCCTCTCTCTCGGTAACAGTAAAAATTCTTTTACTTTCTCTACTGAGAAGAACAGATCAGTATTTTTATTTATTGATTTTATTTTATTTTTTATATATATTTTCTTTATCTTTATCTTTATCTTTTTTATTTGCTTGCTTTTTTAATATTATTATTAGGAGTATTAATATTATTATTGATTATTATTACTATTTTTGTTTTATTATTATCATTATTACTACAAGCATTAACATTATGGTTATAGAATTCTACTAGTTTCATTAGTACTATTATAGTAAATTTCAAAATAAAGTTATTAGGGACTTGACCCTATATGTAATTTCAAACTAAATTTTCAAAGACAAATAATATTATTATTTTGTGATATTTGATCTAATTATTACCATAAAACGATATTAGGGACAAATAATATTATTAGGGACTTGACCCTACAAGCATTAACATTATTGTGTGTCGCATGTAGAACACGGAAGTGCGTGATTGGCTGGCCACCAGTACGTACAAGCCGTACGATAGGAATAACCGCTAATAGAGATTGCATGCTAGTTTGACTTAGCGGTTATAGAGTTAGCATTGGGCGGGAAGAATATGATTGGAAGTTGACTACCACCCTATCTATCGTAGACTCGCTCGCTACTGAGGAACGATAGGTAGACTATATGCTATAGACTCGCTCGATACTAAGGAATAGTATATGGTGTTGTGACTCGCTACTGAGGTACTGCATTGTTAATTTCTCGACTTGACTGGGTAGTCATGCGACCATGAACTGTTCTTAAGCTGCATTCACCTAGATTTGGTTAGGCACCCTTATCCGTTAGGTATGAGTACCTTTGGTTTGGGTACTTGTATCTGACCGTGGCTTGGAACAATAACTTTTCGCGGATTAGTTCGTCACATCTTGTCCTTGTTTGGTTGTAGGTGTGACTTACTACTTCGATGAGAAGGTATTGAACCTTGTTGGGGTCCGGATACCATATTGGATTCATAGCATGGGAAGATACGTTACCGTGAATTAGTTTACCATCTCCTGTCCTTGTTTGGTTGGGGGGATGGTACGCTCGTTCAGTAGGTGCGTATTGGACCATGTTATAAATTCGATTGACTTATTTATTGAGCAATATTTATTCAGTTTATATGGCATAATATTATGTGTCTTGTTACGTCCCTCTGAGGACCTGGTTGTCTTGCCAGGTGTATGCTATTGTCTTTCGCAGGTGCTTTAGCCTTAGCCATGATCATCGCTATTTCTTCGAAGATGATGCACTTGGATCGTCTTCGCTTCGCTCGCCACTCATTTTCATTTTCCATGTATTTTTCCTTATTTTGTTGGTAGTGGATTTGTCTCCGCCCAACATATTGTATCAAGACAATTCATTATCTTTATATGATGTCTTTTATTCATTTATTTTGCGTGGATGAGATTAGTTATGGTTCTACTGCATTTTACAGCTTATGTATTTATACGAGGCTTCCATATATTGGAGTATACTTCGTATGAATACAGCTGGCATGTCTACGTTCCTAGTCCTACGTATTTTGGGACTGGGGCGTTACATGTTTTTGTGGTGGCCCATGCAGGTCAAGATAAATTGTTTGGTTACTTACCGTACCAAGCAAGCCTGCGTATAGGATTAGAAGACTAGGATCTCATCCACATACTTGACCTCTTTCCTTGATTCTATCTACCGTTTGACTCATCAATTGCATCTTGCTTGATTCTTCTATCATTATTCTTATCTTCCCTTCGTGCTTATTAGAGAGTGACCCTACTAGTTGGATGTCCCAAAATACCCTTAGCTTAATTCTTTTAAGTTTGGTAGAATACCCCACAACTTGACACACCCTCGACCATTAAGGAAATACCAATAGTACTACCTAAGACCATAGAGACTAGAGAAATTTAACCCTTTTTGTCAACCAAACCTTGGACAATAAAACCGTAGAATGATGGTAAAGAAATAAACAAAACTTAGATTCCTATGACTCTTAGACTATTCATATTTGTTTCATCTACCATCGTGCCTATATTTTTACTATCTAAACAAATGATGCTAATATAGCCTAGTATTTGCAAGCTAATTCTTATCGAGCTTGATCAAGACATATGCTATAGAGTGGCCACTCACTAGCCTATCGTCTAAATCAGAACCGGTGCATAGTGGTCTGATCAACCAAGTGTACTTTGGTTCGCTTTTGTCTATTACTCTACGTGGATGGGGACATAACTAAACTTGGCCCCTACAATTCCATCCACGACTGCCTTGACAATTTTTTTGAAATTATTCGATCGTCTTTGAATCACGTATTCTTATTCGATAACGCCTCCTTCGAACTCTATATTGCTTTCGCCTTCACCCATTTTAGGAGGACGAAAGCGTTATACTAGAACGTCCTCTAGCTATCCTATCACCTATGACCACTCCCACTCAATGTTGCTATATCTTCGTCTTAAACTACTCGTCCTTCTTCCCGACCCTATATTTGCTATCATGACCTTCTAATCACTTAATTTAAGTGAATCTATTTCATTCTCTTAATCGTGACCCTCATTCATTACCCATGACCATACCGTATTGTTTTTCTACGATCTAGATCACAATTTCTTACGACATAATTTTGTAAAAACATTGTCATCGTTGGATCCCCATCGATACCCCCTTGTGTCTTCTCACCCTCCCTATTAATTCTTAATTTCGAGGACGAAATTTTTTTAAGTTGAGTAGGATGTAAAACCCCTAAATTTCTACTATTTATTTTTATTAAATTTGGTACCGATTTAAAATTTTGTATTGTACGTCGCGTAATCGTATTGTACGTCGTGCACAAAATTATTTTTCTTGCTCGTCGAGTGCGAATATGTGCGAGCGTACATATTTTTGAAAAATATTATTTTTATTATTTTTAATGTAGACAAAAATTATTTCTAGCTATTATTTTCAAGTTTATGACTTTTATGAAAAGCCTTTCATTTATATAGTTATAATAATAAATAAATTTTTCCTATAAAATGGTAAATTAGAAAAGTATATCTATGTAAATATTATTTGTACAAACATATATTTTCGTAATTATTTATTTGTTTATTTTAAAATAATAATATAATTTTTGAAATTATTATTAATAGTATTTTTAGAAAATATATTTCGAAATTATTGTGACGATTTAAATCGTGATTTAAATATTTTGGATTTATTTAAATAGTTAAATATTTGAACCAAGATTTATCTCATGGATTTTATACTAGAAATTTAATTTGATTTAAATTGGATATTTAATTTGAAATTAGATTTAATTGGATTTGGATTGGATTTGATTGATTTTAATTAAGTAGATGATTTATCTACTTGGGTTTTAAATATTCCTAGTCCATATCTAATTGGGAATTTCCACATCCTACAAATAGGCAGGTACTCCTCCAATTTTTTTATTTAATTCCTTCCACAAAATTCCACAAGGTGTACGTGCCTCGTGTCGGTGTCCATCTCTTCCGTGTCAGCCGTGACGGCCTCGGATCCGACCCCGGGTGTCTTTCCAATAGGTTATTTTCTTTTACATCTACAATTTTTCCCCTCCTTCGTGTCCAACATCCTGGACACAAATCCCCACAACATTCCCTTCGTGTCCTAACACCAGGACACGATACAATAGAAATTTCTAATCTCCAAACCCTAGTTCCTAAACCTTAGCCCTAACCCTAATCGACAACTCTCGTCCTACTGCTCGAACCCTGCCACAGCGTCCCCGTCGACCCGCCATTACCACCACCATCAACCGACCCCGTCACCACAGTCCCAGCCACCACCAGCCTAGTCGTCACAACCACCGCCGTCGGCATCTCCGGCCACACCCAGCCACCACCATCGCTAAGGGTCATCCCCTCCGATCCGCAGCCTCGCTACCACTCGACACCCAAAAACCCATAAAGACAACAGGAAGGAAAAACCTAACCTTCGCTCCGGCCAACTCGATGAGCCACCTTGCCGCGTCGGCCTCGTCGAGCCGTGTCTCCCCGCGAGCTCTGACAGAAGCCGCACCCGCGCCAATCCCCCGCAGCGCCGGAGCACCGCAGGCCGCTACGACCGCCGCGCGCTGCTTCACCGCGCCGTCGCCGACCCAAACCGCCGCCGCGTCCAGCCCGGCGAACCACCGCCGGCGCTGCAGCTCGCCGCCCCTCTTCCAGATCTGAGCCACCAGCACAGAGCGCGTATTTCCGCCGCGCCGTCGGCCAGTGCGCTCCGCCGGAGGTCGATCCCGACTGCCCGACCCAGCGTCGACCAGATCTGCCGATTCCCGAGCTTCCCCGCCGGCGGTCGCACTAGCGCGCCGATCCAGCGCAAGTGCCCCGCCGAGAACCCTCCGCCCGCCGACCGGCGAGCTTCCCTCTCCGACAAACCCCGCTCATCCCTCCGCTCGAACAAGCCCTAGCCGCCGCGTCCGGCTTCGTCGAGTACCGCCGCGCGCCCTTCCTCTTTTTGCCGCCGCCGTCCGCCCGACTCAGCCCAGCCTCCGCCTCTCTCTCCCGACCTTCTCCCTCTCTCTCCTCCCTTTCTTTTTCCCTCTCAGTCGCCTTCTTCTTTCTCTCTCTCTCACACTCCTCTCTCTCGGTAACAGTAAAAATTCTTTTACTTTCTCTACTGAGAAGAACAGATCAGTATTTTTATTTATTGATTTTTTTTTATATATTTTCTTTATCTTTATCTTTTTTATTTGCTTGCTTTTTTAATATTATTATTACGAGTATTAATATTATTATTGATTATTATTACTATTTTCGTTTTATTATTATCATTATTACTACTAGCATTAACATTATGGTTATAGAATTCTACTAGTTTCATTAGTACTATTACAGTAAATTTCAAAATAAAGTTATTAGGGACTTGACCCTATATGTAATTTCAAACTAAATTTTCAAAGACAAATAATATTATTATTTTGTGATATTTGATCTAATTATTACCATAAGTATTTTAGTTAATTAAAATGTTAGTGACTAAAAATATTTTTTCCTTACACTTTATCTAAATATTTCACTAATGAGATATAGCTTTCTGTCCAAATTTTATCTTTACAAAACTTAGAATTTTAGCCCAAATCAGTTTTTCCGAATATTATTTCTACTAGTATACTATACTTCCAACTATTATAAATTGTTTTCAAAAATAGTATATATATATATTTATCTAATTTTCTTCGAATATTCTCTTGTCCATGACGCAGCCTATCTTCCTATTCCCTTACCAAATCTAGACTACCCTATGTCGACCCTAACTATTTTGACCCTTCTGGACCCAATAGAACTGTCCGTGCCGACATCAGAGGTCACCTTGCATAGTTGTTACACCAAAGTTGCAGATCGTGCCATCTTGATCATCGCAAGCACACCAGGCGTACTACCAGGCAAGACACCTTGCCATTTGCTGTTTAATTATTTTAGCTCATATTTCATGTATGTTCATTATTTTCTTTATGTAAAATAAACTGTGATATATGGCATAACCTGTTAGAATTTACTGTTCAGTTTCTTGCTATGTATTATTTTCTTACACATTTAACCTAGATTTAAGGGACCACCTTTGTGTGTTGCATTCATGGCCTTGACACATTGTACCACGAAGTTGTGTGTCGCATGTAGAATACGGAAGTGCGTGATTGGCTGGCCACCAGTACGTACAAGCCGTGCGATAGGAATAACCGCTAATAGAGATTGCATGCTAGTTTGACTTAGCGGTTATAGAGTTAGCATTGGGCAGGAAGAACATGATTGGAAGTTGACTACCACCCTATCTATCGTAGACTCGCTCGCTACTGAGGAACGATAGGTAGACTATATGCTATAGACTCGCTCGATACTGAGGAATAGTATATGGTGTTGTGACTCGCTACTGAGGTACTGCATTGTTAATTTCTCGACTTGACTGGGTAGTCATGCGACCATGAACTGTTCTTAAGCTGCATTCACCTAGATTTGGTTAGGCGCCCTTATCCGTTAGGTATGAGTACCTTTGGTTTGGGTACTTGTATCTGACCGTGGCTTGGAACAATAACTTGTCGCGGATTAGTTCGTCACATCTTGTCCTTGTTTGGTTGTAGGTGTGACTTACTACTTCGATGAGAAGGTATTGAACCTTGTTGGGGTCCGGATACCATATTAGATTCATAGCATGGGAAGATACGTTACCGTGAATTAGTTTACCATCTCCTGTCCTTGTTTGGTTGGGGGGATGGTACGCTCGTTCAGTAGGTGCGTATTGGACCATGTTATAAATTCGATTGACTTATTTATTGAGCAATATTTATTCAGTTTATATGGCATGATATTATGTGTCTTGTTATGTCCCTCTGAGGACCTGGTTGTCTTACCAGGTGTGTGCTATTGTCTTTCGCATGTGCTTTAGCCTTAGCCATGATCATCGCTATTTCTTCGAGGATGATGCACTTGGATCGTCTTCGCTTCGCTCGCCACTCATTTTCATTTTCCATGTATTTTTCCTTATTTTGTTGGTAGTGGATTTGTCTCCGCCCAACATATTGTATCAAGACAATTCATTATCTTTATATGATGTCTTTTATTCATTTATTTTGCGTGGATGAGATTAGTTATGGTTCTACTGCATTTTACAGCTTATGTATTTATACGAGGCTTCCATATATTGGAGTATACTTCGTATGAATACAGCTGGCATGTCTACGTTCCTAGTCCTACGTATTTTGGGACTGGGGCGTTACACTAGCCAACCCCACTTATAGAGCCATGATAGGTTGTCATGGCTTAGTATAATTATTTTGATATTTATTTTGGGATGTTATACATCCAAATAGATTTATATACAATTTTGCATATATATATGATTATATTTATAATAGCCTAATATTTTATATAGATATGGCCTTAGTCATGGTTAAGTTCTAAGATGCATAGCGACTAGGAATTTTAGTACGGTTAGTGTAGTTGTGTACTTTGACTAGTATATTAGCCATGCTAGGGAAGGCCCGACCATAGCTATGCCTCAAGTAGGAAAACCAGGTAAAATTGTGACTTAACCCCCACCGATGATTTATCATTAGATTATTGACTTTCTAGGAGACCCGGTTGTACCAATTTAGTTCCGACTTGACCCGAACCAAATCCAAATCTATATAGACATGTAGTACTCTCAAATACCTTCATGTTGATATATATATTTTGTATATATATCTTATTAATATTAATATATTTTTAATTTTGGAAAGTTTCTATTTATAGGAAGTGTCTACGTGTAATCTTAGTGTAATCATTGTTGGCATTAGTTTATATTTGACACAAAGTCCAACCCAAACCTATGTAGGCATGTTGGACATTAATATGTACTAATAACCATATATATTTAATATTTATTCATATTTAGATTGCATTTATATTTAGAAATCTAACTAGTCCCATATTAGGAAACCCTCCATGCAAATCTTCTTTGTATTTTAATTAAATCTAAATTTAATATTTAAACTTATATGCTTCTTATCTAATAGCAGCACATAGATTTTAAATTAAGCCTCCTTCAATAATGACCATTGATTATAATATTTAAACAAATTATATTCCAAATTTAGCCTTATTGGTAATCCTACTACTATAAAGATTATCTTATTCTAACATGTCCAATCTAATCATACTTAAATTAAATAATACATATCTATCTTAATTATATATATATAAATATATGAGTATCTCATAATTCTTATATTAAAAATCATGCACACCTTCTCTTTTTCGTCCAAAAATATTCTCCAAATTCGCTAGAAAAGTCAGCCACGTTTTTTACCCGACAAAACAACTTAGAAGGGCCATATCTCCTAGCTCGGGACTCGAAACGTGTCCCAGTTTTTTTGTTGGAAGCGTATCGAGGTAAGCTTTTCAAAAACATATTTTAATAGACAAAATTTGTTCTGTAGATTTCTGTAAAATTGTTTGAGTATTAGATTCCCCAAAAACAAACATGTTTCGATATTTTCGTGATTCCTAGAGATTCCGGAAACGAAAATGCGATCCGTTTAGTTTTTCGGAAAGCTGATACAAAGATCTATAACATCTCCTAACTAAATAATTCTAATAGGTACACTATTAATTATAATTAGGTAATAGACTATTTTCAGCATCCGGAGACGTTTGTTTGGACCTTAGTTCCTCGGCAGCCGTTGTTCTACCTACTTTCTTGTCAGATCTTCGTCACTACAGTGCTCACGACCCAGGCAAGTACACCTTGCCAAACTTTACAGTATTTACATGCATATTCTATGTTGTTATCTCTTTCCAGTTCTACTTCATATCTTTCATTCATGTTTATGTTACTTCTACTTTCTTATTTTACGTGCACGTTCCTATTGAGTAATCTTATGCCGTTATTATTCTATGCGAGTCTTGTGACGATTTTGACTAGTCTTCTACCTTCGTCCTTGAGCTTCACTTGACCTGTAGTCATGATTGATTGATTCGACATTAGCCCTGATATCTCTAGGACTGGGAACGTCCCATGGCGTTACGGTATTAGAGACTTCTTATCGACCTGTTATTCCATCTCTAGATCGGGAGCGTCCAATGGCGTTACGGTATTAGAGACTTCTTATCGACTTGTTATCCCGTCTCTAGGTCCGGGAGTGTCCCATGGCATTACGGTAGTAGAGACTTATCTTTTGTCTTGAGGTCGGGAGCGTCCCATGGCGTTACGATATTGAGACGTCTTATTGATCATTGCCTATTTTACATTCCTCTACTTGTTATTCCTATTTTTCTTGCATGTTATTTACTCTACAGTAGGCATGTATATTATGTGTCTTGCTAGTCCTCTGAGGACCTGGTGATCTCTCCAGGTATTAGATGAAGGTACGGTACACTGATAGATGATGTTTGCTACACCGAGACTTCAGGTATACCTAGTGTGTTATTATCATATCTTCCGTATTTCGATTTTGTCCTATATTTGATACTCGTTGTTATTATAGCTAGTCTTTTACAAGCTTCATTTTTATCTAGCTTGTTCATGATAAATGTGTTATTGGGGATCCACTCTAATATATTTATCTATTTTAGAATCAGTGTATTATGGTCTGATCAGCCTTACTGCACTTGATTCGTTATTGTTATCGTTATTTAGTGGATTGAGATATAGTTAATCTAGAGTAACCAGACAGCTTATATGTATTCGAGTTGGGCTGGAGTCCTCTCGATGCGTAGCTGACATGTATACGTATCCTAGTCCTATGTATTTTGGGACTGGGGCGTTACATGTTTTTGTGGTGGCCCATGCAGGTCCAGTTAGCCGTTTCAGTTAGCCGTTTCGGATAGTGAGAAATCAGTGCACGACTGATTTCTCTCCAACCCGACCACGAAACTTAGTAAAATTTTGGGGGCATGATGACAGTGCATGCCCCCTAGTGTCCACCAATTTTTGTGTCAAACCATCACGTGTCGTATCCTGTAGGAAACCCGAACAGCAGGGAAGAACTGTAGCTGCACGCGCGCGTGTCCGAGTGTGTGTGCACGAGTGTCCAAACGACACGACACAAGCACGAATCAAGCTCAGACCTAAAGAAATGGATAAGCGACACAAAAACACATTTTCCTATTCAAAAAATTTTGCAAAAATTGAATGAAATGTCCATTGAGACATTTCGTCAAACACTTATGGCTGTCTCTGATACGTGTCCGATACGGACACGTACAGGACACAAATTCCTACAAATTCTATTCCTACAAGGTCAGGGTACTTAGGGCTAGGCATCCATGCAATTTAAACCTAGTTTTAATGGGTGGGATAGAATGTACCTATGAGTGTTCTTCAACACAAAAAGCTCTTCAAAGAGGGAATCTCCACAAGCCACCAAATCAATCAAATCGATTCAAATCTGTGATTGGACTCCACCAACAGCAAGAGAACATTGATTAGATCATAATGGAAGAAATCCCACTCAAAAAGGAGTCCTATTGATTAAACTATGAAGGAATTAAAGAGGGCTTACCTATTTTCTTAAGAAATGAAGAACTATTAAAGAAAGAGGCTCAAATCCCCATAGAGACATTATATAGGCAAGGGGGGGTCTCTTGGCTGGTCATAAAGTTAGGGTTAGGGTTTTTAGGTTTCATCCTATGGCTAGGAATGAATCAAGGGTGTTGTGTGGTCTAGAACAAAAGGCTCTTTCTTAGTCCTTTGCAAATCACTTAACCATAACTAGACCTGACTTAACCCCTTAACCAAACCATCTAATTCTCAAAATGGCTCACTAAGTTAGTTATGACCCATCTAGGTTAGTCTACAAGTCTCAACTAGTCATGACTAACATAACACATAGCAATACTTAATTATATTAAATTCACACAAATTCTCATAAATCATAATAAATTCAAATAAATCCTAAAATGACCAAAATACCCTCTAAGCTAAAATGTACTAGTCAAACATCCTAATCACATGACTAGGCTCTAAGGTTACACTAGTCAAACACCAAAATCATAAGTCATGATTTAAATAATTTTTAAAAATGATTAAAAATTACTAAAAATTATATTAAAATTTTAAATACCATAATTAAATAAATTAAAATACAAAATTTCAAAATTACCCTTATTTCAGAAACTGGGTGTTACAATCACCCTTTTATAAACCCTTGGTAATCCATACATAGAAGGCCAATATATATGAAAACTTTCAATATGCATCAATCATATATTTAATGGAAATCCAATCATAATTGGCTTGCCATAATTGGAAACCCAATTATATGGAAAGCTACTATATGAAGGATCCAATCATAAATATATGATCAAAGTAAATATGGAAATCCAATCATATATTTCCTTACCATATATGTTCCAAAATAGGATCCATGCACTCCCCGAGCTTCTCCGACACACGGATGGCGCTCGTCGCTCTCCGGGGTATTCTCCACATAGGTTGGGAACCCCACCCACTCCAACATCGTGGTCCACTCCACGTCCTCTATGTCAATTCAACTAGTAATCTACTATATATGTCCATGTTTTGAGTTCCCACTGGGAAGGTCACGAGTAGCTCAAGAGGAGGAACTCGGACTCCGAACTCCACGCTATCGTCAGAATCGGAGATTTCGATGTCGCTGCCAACCCTGCTCGCCATTAATTTCTTGATATCTTCTTTTGATGTACGTCAAGAGCAAAGGGCAACCAAATTTGACTCCGGCTAGGATAATCCAATCCATTGGACCGGCCCTGGTTGTGGCATATGCTACAACCTCTTGTGTGTTTGGAGGGATAAGAATAGGGGTAGGGGGCGTGGAAGGGATGACATGGAGTTGGTGATGACTATGATTGTGATAGTCCTGACTTATTAATCGTGTAGACTATACTGAAAACGTCATAACTTTGCCTACTAAATTTCGTTTTAGGTTTACGAGCAGTCAAATTTAAAAAAAGAGGAGACATACGAATCGGAACAACAATAGATAGTAGTGTCATACGGACACGAAACACCACCTAGCTGTGTCAGATCCTCGTTTGGGGTCCTAAATCAACTCCAAAGATACATAAACACTACTAAATTTTTTCAAGTCATTTGTTCCAAAGATTCTACTTCCCTTACCTTCCCCTTGTACTGAAACCTTAACATGCAGGCTCTAGGCCTACAACAATAAATTTCCACTATTTTTAACTTTAATTTGAATGAAATAATGTTTGGCAACATAGGTTCCTTGAGATACTTGTTCAAATAGAGGGGCACAAATCCAGTAGCTTTGTCACAAGGAGCTCCTCTCCAATTCCTATATAAATACAAAAAAATCAAATACAACAGGAGTATGTATTACAAGAAAATTTTCTAGGAGATACCAAACTGTGATATTAAATGAGAGTAGCAAGCTTGACAAAATTGCGGATAGAGATACATATCGTCATAGCCTATGACAGTGTATGTGTAAGCACAAAACTCGTCATAGCCTATATCGATGTATGCGTATTGCACAAATATCGTCATTGATTAGGTTAATAATTTTTTTACTGTCCGGTCGTTTGGGTTCTATAAATATGAGGGGAGGAGGAGAGAGGAGAGAGTACGAAGAGTATAAAAAAGGTTATTTATAAGGGTACATCCAAAGTTGATCAGGGCACATCCCATTTCTGGCAGTCCTATGTACTTTATGGACTGCCAGAAAATGTGGCAGTCCAGATCTCGTGTTTAACTGGACTGCCACATTTTCTGGCAATCCATAAAGTACCTAGGACTGCCAGAAATTGTGGCAGTCCTAAGTTTAACTGGACTGTCGGAAATGGGATAGCCTTGATCAACTTTGGATGTGCCCTTATAAATAATCTAAAAAAATTACAAAACTTGCCAAAGCTAATGGCAAGATTTGTGAAATTCGCCGTAGGCTATGGCATTTTTTTGTCGAAAGCACATACAACGCCATAGCTATGGTGGCAATTTTGTCAAATTTGTTACCCCTTCTTCAATATTGTCAAGGTTTGCTATTATATTGATAATTCTCGATATATATTATTTCATTACAGGTTAAGAAACTTATATATGGTTGAAAGTTTGTTTTAGACATATTAGTTAAGTTATTTTTCCAAAATCCTCTAATATAGTTAAGTTATTTTCCCAAAATTTTGAATAGCTTATGTAGCTCTCTTTTTAATCAAAATTCAGAAGACTTTGAGCTCCTATAGTTCGCTCAAATATTTGCAATCGCTCAAATATTTACTTATATTCATTTAAGCAAATAATATAAAAAAAATGGTAATCTCTTGTTATGTCATTTTGTGTTGTGTCGGACACGTACCATACTCCAAACTAAGTTGGAAAAATACAAAACGAGCTAAATTTAAGGGACTTGTATCTAAAAAAACTCAACTAACAAATATAGCCAAAATATGGTGACCATAAATACCAAAACTTCCAGGGAGTTGCATGTAAGAACCCATTCACACTCTTTCCCCCTTCCCTCTCCGAACCAAATTTAAATTTCAAAGCACAAAGCGAACAAAAAGAACCCCCAAATTCAAGACCAGTCCCCAAAACCTATATTTTTTCTTTCGACTCCGTCGGAATTTGGGGTTCGATCTCCCATTCAAAAACCTCTATTGATCCTTAAATCGCCGGAATTTCGTCGGACCGAGGTGGAATTAGGTTTCCGAGAGGTTTTCCGGCGAGATGGGGTGCTTCTTCGGGTGCTTCCGGTTCAGAGACTCCGATCGTCCGAAGGCTCATCTGATCTCGAAGTCGATTGCTTCCAAGAGCAGAGTGAGTAAAACCCTAGCTTCAGAATTTCTGTCTGATTTTGCAAGATTTTTGTCTTCCTATGTCAAAAATTGGATTTTTTTTTTTAAATTTCTTTTGTAAATTTCTTAGGATCCTTTGGTTACCAGGAATCAGCTCTCGTCCATGTTCATATACGAAGGTAAAGCTCTAATCTTGAAAAAAAAATGGATAATGCCCAATTTTTTGTTTATAATGAACAAAATAAAAGAATGAAGTACTAACTTTGTAACTATTTAGTGTTTTGGTTTTGAAAAAAATGAACTTGGTAATGGAATCCATCTCACCATTTTTGTATTGGTTGAAGAGAAAGGTTCTCCATGTGAGCAAGTAGGTTGCAGTCTGCAAGTGAATCTTGATAAAGAGAGTGCCGATGAGGAGGAGCTCAAGCACGAGGTCGGTAATTCCATTTCTTAATTGTTTTCATGGTAGCCATGCCCAAGGATTTTTTTTTATAATCATGTCTTTCCTTTGTTGATATTGGTGGGTTGAAGTGCATCTTACTGATCATAATGAGATTTTGGAAGGTTTTCGTGCCAGGCACTAACAAACATTTGGATACATGACATTTTATGACCAAGTAACACTGTTTACTATCATCATGTTACTAGGACTTTCTGTTGCTGTTTTCACTTGGCTTTAGGAACTTTTAGTCCCACATTGGAAAACAACCATGGTGTATATCACAATATAATAGCTATGCTTGTGTTGGAGTATGCACATGGGATGAGGTGGCCAATGTGGATTGATTTTCCCATAGAGTTAAGTGTAATTCACTAGAAACAAGCCTTTGTTTTGTCACTCCCTATCGGAAACCATAGGAGCTAAGCCCTGTAGGGGCTCAGCGACTCAGGCTCGAACTCGGACGCAAAGTGGCACTTTGATGGCGCACTTTGCACTTTGCAAGACAACATCGTCGCAAGGCGCTCGGGCTCCATTTATGCGCAAGTTGCTTGCACGGTTGCTAGCTCGGGTCCGGCTATGCGCGGCTCTTACGTCAGGTTTTATGCGGCATGGCATATATGTGTCAACACGTCTTCGCGTCCTGGCACATTTTCGTCCAGGCACATAAGCGGCCATGCACGCATCAGCGACCACGCGCATTAGTAGCTAGGCGCATATGCGGCCTTGTGCTATGCGAGTAGGCGCTATGCCAGGCGCATGCATGCGGCTACTTTCGGCGCTCTATGGGCTAGGCGCATGTGTAGGGCTGCTTTCGGCGTCATCAGTGCATGTGCGACGTAGGCTGTACTGTTAGCGTGCGGTGTGCTGCTGTGTTGGCGCATGGGACTCTGTGATCCGGATTTTGTGTGATTTGGTCGGCCATGTGTGCTTGTGCTTCCATAAGGGTGCATGGGTGCGGGGAGCTATATAAATAGAGCTCCACTCTCATTTGAAAGATGTTGAAAAATTGGAAGAGAGAGAAACTGAGGGCCACAAATCCAGTCGACTATGATCCATGCGCCTACTGCAGTTTCCATGTGCTTATTTTTTCGAGTTTCCAACTTGTGTCACGACCTGCACCCGGTGTAGGGGGCACGAGTGCGTGACAGCACCCAGTCTACTCCGCAGCATCGACGGTAGAACATTGTCTAGGTCTATCTAACTAACTGACAATTATAAATATCAAAACCTGTCGAAATAGTCAACTTCAAACGGAGGACAAGTAATGACAATATATCATACTCAATCACAATACTAAAAGAAAGATAAATGATATGAAAAAATAAAGACAACAAAATATAAAAACATCCAAAAAAGTCTAACATGAAATATTACAAGTCCACAAAGTCTAAAAGTCCATAATTCACAAATACCAGTCTCAAAATAATAAACATGCCAATAGTCAACAACTGGAGATAAAGTCCAGTACAAATCTAGCCTAATGAGTCGCTAAGTAAGGGCCCTCTGCTGCGAATAGATCCTCATGAACCAGAGTCTGCTGGTCTATACCTACTACATCTGGAGGGCCGTAATAAGTAGGGTACTCATACTCTGCGCCGTCTGAAAAATATATCCAGTCGGGATTGGAGCGAATTACATCTCTAATAACAGTTCCCAATAAATGATAAGGTCTATATAACAGTAAATAGAGAGTATACAATAGAAATAATATGTACATGAATGTAACAGTACACGAGTAAACTGTAAGTGAAAGTAAGAGCAGGTGAACATGATATATCATGTACAAGAGTCAAAAAATAAACTATCTAAGTGAGTGAGTACTAGTTTCAACATGTGATCGGCTTGGGAACTTGCACATGAATATGGCCTGGTTAATCATACGTACGGTGTATGATTAACACTCACAGGAAAAAACAGGACATGCACAGGAAGGGTATGATCACATATTTATACTACTACTCCTCGCCCCTGACTGATACAGTGGGTCCAACCATGGCACGTTATGACACGGAATTCTCTGAAAAGGTCGCGAGCCTTCATAGGAATCGCTGTCTATATAATGCACAAGAAACAAGAACAAGACTGGCACATGATATACCAAGATATACAAGCAATAACATCTCATGACGGGATCCAGACAATACCAATCCGTATAATCAATGTGTCAAGGAATCAAGGATATCTACACTAAATACATGAAACATAGAAAATAAGGTAAATGACAAAAAACCCTTCCTAGATTGGCCATTTTCGTGAAAAAAGACACCATGCTCTTAAATTTTTCACTATTTATTTTTGTTGCAAAAAAACCCGCAAATGACAATTTTACCCCTCCCCCCCCCTCCTTCCTCGGCCGTTGGGGGAGGCGCTGGGTAGCCGGCGGCCCCACGGGGAGGGCTGCGTGGGGCCGGGACGAGGGCGGGGGGGGGACAGCGGGGGGCCGACGAGTGCGGGGGAGGGCCGTGCGGGGCCGACGAGGTCGGGAGGGAGGCTCGCGGGGGACGAGCGGGGCTGGGGGCTCGCTGCCGGGGGAGGACAGGGCCGGTGGTGGGATGGCAGGGGGTCGGGCTGGCTTGGGGGGTCGCCGCCGCCACCGGGGGGAAGAGGGGACCCCTCCCCCTTCATTCATCGGCCGTTGGGGGAGGGGTTGGGTGGCCGACGGCCCCATTGGGAGGGCTGCGTGGGGCCGGGGCGAGGGCGGGGGAGGATAGCGGGGGGCCGATGTGTGCGGGGGAGGGCCATGCGGGGCGGGCGAGGTCACGGGGAGGCTCGCGGGGACGGGCGGAGCTGGGGGGTCACCGCCACCACCGGAGGGAAGAGGGGGGCAGGGGCATTTTCGGAATTGAATTTTATAATTTTGATTGGAGGGGCCTTATTGAGCGGATTTGTTATCTAAGGAGGGGCGAATTGCTAAAAATGACTAATAGGTCTTAATTTGCAAAAGTCGGGTATCTAACGAGGATTTTTTTGTCATTTACCCTAGAAAATAAGATAAACGAAAAATTATCATAGAATGTACTCGCCTGAGATCTGGTGTAGAATATCAACAATGTTCGATACGGTGCCTCGAAGACCTAAATATGGAATATCAATATCAATTTGTGTTTTGGAATCATAAAATATGCTATGCTGGGTCAATTCTAGGCCTCAAAGTCATTTCTAGGTCAAATTAGGTCAAACCTAGGTTTTGGGGACCATACTTCTTTTACCAAGGTACACTAGTCTATACTAGTCAATACCCTAGGTATCTACCCTAAGGCCTCGTTTGGTTCACGGAAAGGAAATGAATTCCCTTCTGTTTTCCATAGGAATGAGAAAGTAGGATTTCTGTCACATTTCCTTTCCGTTGTTTGGTAAAACAAGAAAACTACCTAGGAAAGGAAAACAAAATATAACAATGTTCCAATAATATCCTTACCTTTTAAAATAAAAATAATATTATTAAAAATAACATTAATGGTAAAATAAGCAATGACACATGGTTACTTTTGTCATAACTTTTGTAATAAATATTGGGAAAGGAGGAGGGAAAATCAATCCCATGGGTCTTGAGTGGAACCATATTTCCACCAATTTTTCCCCTTGTCAGGAAATTGATTCCCAAGTTTGTCGCTACCAAACAAAAGAAAGGAACAACTTTCCTTTCTTGGTTCCTTAAATCCGTGAACCAAACGAGGCCTAAATGTGTATTTAGTTTACCCTATACTTATGACATTACCTTCACATAACCTATACCAATGGAATACCCCTTACATATATATATCTATGCCTATTATCTAGACATATTTATTACATAACTCAATATCTATCTACCCTAAATGTATATGTATTTAGTTTACCCTATACTTATGACATTACCTTCACATAACCTATACCAATGGAATACCCCTTACATATATATCTATGCCTATTATCTAGACATATTTATTACCTAACTCAATATCTATCCCTTAGTGTTGCCTAGGAAGTTCTCATTACCTACACCTACTCTAAGGACTACCAATACTTATATATATATATATATTTTATATATATATATATATATATATATATATATATATATATATATATATATATATATTTCGGTCTCATTTAAGGCTATCATTAGGTGCAGACCGGTTCTACAGTCCGCTATATGCAGGATTATGAAAGATGGGACGAATACTGATCTCTGGCTGGACCCGTGGATGGGAAATGGCTCCCTTCTGGAGATCTTGGGTGCACAGATGGACAGAGAGGCGAGCAGGGGGGGTGAAATGTAGTCGGATCATCAGGGATGGGAGCTGGAGGCCTGAGGAGTATCCATAAACGGCTCAGTTTGGAGAGGCGATTCGTCGGATCACTATCGATACTAGCCAGCCTGCGGACTCCTGGAGTTGGGTTGATCCTGGTTCGGTTGAAGGGTCAGGGATATTCAGTTTTAAAAGTTGCTATAATCTGGTTCGGACTCCACATGACAAGATTGCGGAGTATGACTTTATCTGGGCAAAGGGGATTGCCCGCAAAATACAGCTTTGTTCATACAGACTCCTTCTGGGCAGGTTGATGACGCGGGACAGACTTATCAGGTTTGGAATGTAGATTCCAGACCCGAAGTGTGTACTCTGTACGGGTGACGCGGAATCTATGGGCTACCTATTCTTTGAGTGTCCGTTGACTTGGCACATCTGGACAGAGCAGTGCATGCGATCGATGGGTGGAGTTGGTAGTGCCAGAGATATCCGGGGGATCCTCAGCTGGATCAGAGACCGCCGAGGCATGGACCCTGGGTGGGCCAAGATGGTTAGAGTTAGACTTGCAGCATCAGTTTGGCATGTCTGGAGGGAGCGCAACAGGCGTATCTTTGGGGGACTGGCTACTCCGCCAGTATGAATTCTACATAATATAGAATTCGATGTATCTGTAATGGCCCTTAACTGGGGAGGGAGATGTGAGAATAGTGTATTGTAATACCTTTACTGCGATTTGCGTGGAATAAAATTTACCCTTATTCCAAAATTATATATATATATATATATATATATATATATATATATATATACTCAACTATATATCTTACCTGTACTATCACCTACCCTTAACTTATAGGTAACTCAACAAACACCAATTATCCTACCTCATTTTAATACCTACGTTAGTTGTCAATTGCCTCAAGCCCCTCCCCTTCTCTTCTAATTACCTGCACCTAACCCCTTACCTATCTGCCCAGTCCTCAAGAATAAGGCTACTGATACTCTATTCAGTCCTTTTGATTGATACTACATTCAATCCAAGACTGAAACAACACCCCCCTCCAGTTCAGTCAGTAGACTGAAATTGAGCATCCTCCAACTCATTTCAGTCCATGGCTGAAACTGACACCCTCTTCTTCATCCCATCCTATTACTGATACTTCATCATCTATGAGACTCTCCCCTAACTGAACAATAGAGCCTCACTGATAGGCTTCCCTGCCTAAGGCTCCAGCAATATAGGGAAAGCCCCCAACTGGTGGTATTGGCCATCCCCTTCATCTATTCACTGCTGCTGTTGCTAAATACCTGCTTCACTAACCTGCAGCCATCCTAGATGCAATACCTACACACCCATACACCCTATGCCTCCTACATATTGATACATATCTCTCTCTATCCCTTCTCTTCTACCTATCTATTTATCTATCTATATATGTATATCAATATATATCTCTAATTACCTACTCACCTATCACTTGCTAATCTAAAATTTCCCCCAACTGAATGCCTGTACCCGAGCCAAACCCCCCCCCCCCCCCCCCCCCCCCCCCAACCCCACATCAACTCCTGTAGAGTGGCCAAGCTTCCAAGCCAAACACCCCTTCCCTCTGACTTGACCCCAAGCCTCCAACACTCTGTCACACACAACAGGAACCCCCAACTCCTATTTCACTAAACACACACAAGTCACATTCACATGTATCTACTCATTTAGTTATTTAGCTATCTGTTGGCCAACTTACTAAAACACATACTGGTATATACTCCTCTATTAACTGACATCTATAGGGCCCTTACCTCTCTCTTAACCCCTATTGATAACACTCACACAAAGGCACCACACTCAACCCCTCACTTGCACCCTTGCTGTACTTAACATTCCTCTAATGCCCTGCACTCCTGTAGGGCCTGCATTTACCTCCTTTACATGCCTTTAGGCTGTCCCTCACAACAGTTGCACATTGTTCACAGATGCAACAGGCCAAAACACTGGCCTGCTGCTACTGCTGCATATTCAAGGGACTAATCCCCTGCCTACTCCCAATTTCCTACTGCTACTGCAGGCCATACAAGCAGGCAAAGCTGCTTTCCCCCATTTACACATACACTACACACTCCCTAATCTGTCACACACTCATACATATATGACACTAACCCTACACTTACCTGCTGCTTGCCTGCTACTAGCTTCCCCAAGCCTATAGGTGCTGCTGCCTCTACCTGCTAAGTTGATGCTGCTAGTGTTAGTTGCTGCACAAGTGTCTATTTCTTCCCTCTTTTCACTCTACCTACCTAATCTATCCATCACACTAGCACCACTCCCTCCAATTGAACTCACTAACACACACAACTTATGTAGCAGGTAACACACACACACTAATACACAAACAGGTGTCCTATACACTTGTACACTCCCCTTTCAAATTCCTACAGCAGGGTACATAAATTCCCTCACACTACCTATACACGGGTCCTATCCTATACTACAATTGCACACACACACTTGCCCCCATGGTATCAACTGATACCAGTGCGCACAGGTACTGCCCCTTCCCCCACAACCTATAGGCACTTAGTTCTCTGTACTGGACGTCAAATACTTGATGTACCTATACACACACGTTTGCCAAATCAGCTGATACTTATTTATTGATGACTGATACACAAATATATCTATAGGACTGGTATGATACATTTACCTATATAACTGATGACTGAAACAAACATCCATCTCCATTCAGTTGTACCCCATATGAACCCCAATCTTGAAGCACTCATGCCTGACCCCCCAACTCCTAACTGATTTAGTCGGCCCCTACATGTACTGCTCTGACTTCTAAGCCAACATATCCGAGTATCACACTCACACACACTCAAACACAACCTCATCTCACTCATACATGACTAATTGGTACCCACACATATGGGGTGATACTCAAATGGCTGTAGAGGTGAAAGGGGGGGGGGGGGGGGGTCCTGTCCTCACTAACCGATACTCACATCAGTGAGCTGCTACAGCTCCCTACTGAAAATTGGTGGTTTAAAAACCCCCATCCTCTACAAGCACTGAACGGATACCCCTCAAGTATCTGTACTCTAAATAAACCCCAACTAGAAACCTCCCCTTGCTAGGAATTACTGCATTCCTACTGATGGCAGCAGAAAATGTGATCACCATATAACACACACACACCATCACACTCTATATACAACACATCTTTATAGATACCCATATATATATATATATATATATATATATATATATATATATATATATATATATATATATAATCATGTAAGGACCTAGATACCAATTCTAATGAATACACAATCTAAAAGCAAGATCAAAAATTGAAATAAAGTCAACAATAGCCACATTGTCAATTTGACAAACGCTTGTCATGCATATCATGGAATGCTATGATACACACCCGAAAAGGATTCAAACTTGACCCTAAGCATACCCACATATTCTAAATCACAATTAGGACCTAACAATCCTATTCACAAACCCTAAAAATCTCATTCTCGGATTTCTTCCAAAATGGGTCAAAATACAAAAGAAAAAGTCTCCAAATGAGAGAAAGAAGAGTCAAAACTCCTCTCCATGTTAGTCCTAATGCATGGGGGTTCCTAATTGATGCTTCTATACTAATTAGAATAAATTAGAAGGGTTAAATTCAGAATTACCTATTGAGAGATGGATACCCAATGCAAAGTCTAAAGGGACACAAATGGACACAACCTTCAAGAATGGACACCTCCTTCAAGCTTCTCTCCTTCCCAAGCTCTCCTCCTTGCTAGTCCAAGCTCTAGCCTTCTTGAAATGACACTAAAAATAGGTCGGGAATGAATTTGGGATTGGTAGAGGTTGGCTCTTCTTCTCAAATGAAGAGGAAATGAAGAGGAGGCAAATTAGGGTTTCTAGAGCCTAATAAATGAACTCAAGAGGGGTTTTATAGGAGATGTAACCAGCCAAGAACCGTAACCCTAAATGCCATGTAAAGTGTCTAATAAACCCTCCTAATTAGTCATGAAGGTTTAAGTTAGGAAAGGGTTTAGTTAGGAAATGTTTCATTAACTAAAGAAGGATTTTTTCCTACTCATTGCTCTCTAAATAAATAGGTATAACATGACTATCTAATGGGTTCACTAATGGTGTCATGACAAGTCTAGTTGGGTCCATTTAGGTTCACTAACATCTAGTCTAACTAGTGGCTAACAACTAGCAACCAATTATATCCTATATTTAATAATATGGAACAATACCTATCATGGAAATTTAAAATAAAATATCATCATTACAATTAATATGAAATAAATTTTAAATTGGTACAAGATTTGGAAAAGTCAAAAATACCCCTATTCCGGAAATGTGGTAGTTACAATCTGTCCAAGAGTGACAGGAGCGTTCAAGAAGTTCTTTGTTGAACTTCTGACTCCTGGGAGCAGATCGTTTATGTGACGAATCTTGCTTTGAGCAACAATGACCTGTTCATCCCAACAAGGAGATTTACTTTTATGTATTCTCTCTCTGTTTGTTCTATCTCATTGTAGTGTCTGCGAACGTAAAAAGAAGAACGTTTTGTTTATTTCTTTTTCATCCTCTTATGTTGTGAATGTTCTATCACAATTGCAACTGTGTTTGCAAGGAAGAACGAACTTTATTCCTTGTGTGCTTGTTACCTGGGTTTTCTATGTTTGGTTGGGATCGTGAAATTCCGGGAGCAAGTTTCTTCCATGGAACCCTGGACTTATTCATAAGAATTAAACAAAGAGCAGACTGAAAATTCTTACCTGAAGCTCTGTTGTTCATGTCCTTAGTTCTTATCTTGGTATGCCTCGGGACTAACAATCTCAAAGCAAGATCCAAAGAAGATACAGAACTTCAGTGCAAGTCTTCTCATCACAAGTTTTAACGAACTTGAGAAGATTAATGGACTACACTCTTAGCATTTTTGAAGAGGATGCAGTCCTTTGTCAAAATATTGGATGTTGGTTGGGCACCAACCTAGGGGTGAGCATAGGTTCGGTTCGGGTCAAACCGAACCGTGCATCCCTAAACCGATTAAGAACCGAACCGACCTACATAGAAACCGAACCGAACTGACCTGGTTCAGAAACCGAGCATGAACCGAACCGAACTAAATCGGTTCGATTGGTCGGTTTATTCGGTTTATGGGCCTGGGTATAATGGGCCAGCCTGCTATAATTTTAAAGACACAAAAGTCCAATTTTAGAACAAAAGCCCAATATTAAAACCACCAGATTCCAAAACCAAATGTTTCTCTAGCCATAGGCCCATGAAATTCCAGAATCCAGAAATATACAAAATCAAATAAGTTCCAGATTCCAGAAATTCATTTATACAATATACAGTTCCAAATTCACATGAAATTCAATTATACAGATCCAGATTCCATTACAATTTGATCCATATTCCACTCTCCATTGATCCATATACAATATACAGTTCCAAATACAATATACAGTTCCAAATTCACATGAAATTCAATTATATAGATCCATATTCCATTACAATTTGATCCATATTCCACTCTCCATTGATCCATATACAATATACAGTTCCAAATACAATATACAGTTCCACTCTCCATTGATCAATATTCCACTCCCCTTAACCTTGTTCCAGGCTTCTAGTTCCCGCACCTAGCTACATTTGGCATCAGAAAAAGGAGGCAAAAAAATCATATGGCTCAGATGGCTTATGCATCATAGTATTAGCATATTCTCAAGCCGTACTCATCATTGCCATTTTCTTGTTTAAATAAGTTAGTAAATTTTTCAATAAGAAATAATAAATAAAATGACAGCCACAAAGTATCAGAACAGTACCATAGAGGAAGAAGCAGTATCCACAAATGCAGTTAGCACTTAGCAGTATCCAGTTCAGATGGACATAGATGTATCAGAAGTAGACAGATGATACTAGCAGTATCCACAAATGCAGTATCGACCACAAGTACACATAGATGATTCTAATAGTAAACAACAACAGTATCATATTTATCAGAACAGAAGAACAATATAGGATTATCATAAAATGGGGATTCCAGCAGCAGTCTCAACTCTGAGTAAAGACAGCAGCAGTCTAGAAAAGACAGTGCTATCTGCAGTAGTATCATAAAGTGGAGATTCCAGCAGCAGTAAAAATATTCTGCAGTAGTATTTGCAGTAGTATCCAGACAGCAGCAACTCTCCAGTAAAAATATCCAACAGTATAGGAGAATGAGATTCCAACAGCAGCAGTCTCAACTCTTAATATTAATTCTTGTTTCAAAATATTAATACTAGTTTAAACTTCATAGAGTGATAGTAATCAAAGTCAAACCTCGCTTGTTGATGTTGACCCCACAGTCAACTTACCCAAATCTATTTGATAAGAAACAAGAAAAAAACAATGAACAAGTTAAAACTAAACTTTATAGTTGATCAATTACCCATTTCAACTGAAATAATGTAATACATAAAAATAATCAATATAAGAACATATTTGGCCAACTGAACATAAGTAATACATAAAAATAATCAATATAAGAACATATTCAACAAAATATAAGGCTTTTGGCAAACTGGCCAGCAATTTGGAATTTGTGCAACTTGTACTATAACATTATTTGCTCTGCATCAGAACAGAATCAACAAAATATTAGGCTTTTGGCAAACTGGCCAGCAATTTGGCAATTGTGCAATTTGCACTATAACATTATTTGCCATGCAATGCAAACACATTTCATTCCAATTTCCAGGCAGAAATTTCATTCCAATTTTCAGACAATAGATAAATATATAAGGAAAGAGATAAGAGATTCTTAGTTTCTTACAGCGATTCAAGAATTAACAATCCAAGTACAAGATCCAACTCCAGGTTCCCACTTCCCAGAATCCCAAATATAAATAACTGCAAAATTAACATTAATTAGCATAATGATTAACATCTGAGTCATCTGACATTAATTAGCATAATGATTAACACATTTCTATATGAATAATGAAATTGCAGTAGAAAATAAAATTGAGTATATCAATAATGAAATAGTTCAAGAACTTAATTACTCACAGGAACAAAGTGAACAACAGTTACAACATGCACCAACAAAATAATGATTAGCATAATGATCAACAAGAGTTCAAACCAGATCTAGTCTTCTAGACACTAGATCTGACTTCTGAGATGTAGATCTAGTCTTCTAGACACTAGATCTGACTTCTGAGCTGTAGATCTAGTCTTCTAGACTAGATCTGAGACCTGACTTCTGAATAATAACCCAGATATAGATCTAGATTTGAGACTAAAACGAAATAATTTGAAAAATATACTTAGGGTTGGGGTACGAACTACGAACTACGAACTACGAAGAGAGGCTACGAAAATAAAATAAAAAGAAACATATACTTACAGTAATGTCGGAGCAGCAAAGGTAGGTAGGGTTAGGGTTCTCCACTCTCCAGTACAAAAGAGAGGCTATGAAACGATGATACGCAGCAGAGGTAGGTAGGGTTAGGGTTCTCCACTCTCCAGTACAAAAGACTGAAAGAGGAAACTCGAGAGGAGAGGAGAAAAGAAAGGGTTTGTAGAGACTCAGCGCCGCTCCTCACAAATCAAGAGCCAGCCACTCAGCCAGAATGTAAGGAGAGAGGAAAATTAGATTATATACTTAGGTTAAAGCTGAGGGTTAATTGGTAATTTCATATGTAATTCGGTTTCGATTTTAAACCGAAACCGAAACCCAATAACCGCACCCGCACCCGATAACCGAATTAGCGGGTTTCAGCAACCGCACCCGACCCGAAATCATTTTCAACCGAACCGAAAGGCTAAATTGGTTCGGTTCGGTCCGGTTTTCGGTTTTAAACCGCTTAATGCTCACCCCTATACCAACCCATGACTGTTGCTACTGTGAAGTTTGCACTCGGTGTGTTTAAGCAGCAATACTGGATGAAGATTTGATCGTGTGCAAGTTGTTGCATGGCAGATGTCCAAAGCAGTTTGCAGTTCGGATTTATGCGCTTGGCTAGTACATGTCACTTTATGCGCATAACAGACTTAGCGCATGGCAGTTCCTCTGCGCATAAGTGAGTCTGGCGCATGACACTTTGTGAGCACATCAGACTTAGCGCATGGCAGTCTCTCTGTACAAAGGACTCGACACATGACTCTTTATGCGGCTAGCAGACTCTGTGCATGTTGGTCTCTGCGCACTCTGCCAGAGGCACATAATGTATCTCTGCTCCCCGTAGGCTTAAGCGCATGGTGGTACATGTGCATAGCTACATATGCGCATTATGGTATATGCACATGATTGCTTATGTGCATGGTGGTAGATGCACTTGACTTCTTATCCGCGGTCAACATATGTACGTGGGATCATGCATATCTCAGCGCATGTCTCTTCAGTTGCTCCAGACAGTAACAATGTAGAATGAAGGCAGCTTCATCTTTGACCAAGCCTGATTGGATATGTTACTCCGTTGGATGGAGGAGTATTTGAAGAAGGATGACATATCCTGTTTCTAACCAATTTAGCATGGTATAGCTAAACTTGGTTGTTTTGATTACTTAACTTGGTTGCTATTATTGCACAGCTTGAGTTATCTAGCGTGGTTGCTGACTAGTAGGCGGGCACTGGTGCATCTGGCCACGTGTGCTCTAGATGGAGCTATTTACCTAGAACGAGCCTATCTTTGACGAAGGTCTCGATGTCGAACATATATCTACCAGTAGATCTGAAGATCATACTGTGGTTCTGGACCACCAGCAAGGACACTGGAGTGCGAGTAGCATGTGCCAGAGATTTCCTGAGGAAGTCTATTGTCTAATACAGACTTGAAGATGTACATTCGTTCTAGTCAGATTATGATTTCTTGGCGAGGAACATGTTTCGGAAAGATGTTCAGTACTGAAGGAATGTTCGATCTTCTGTTGATGTCAATGCAGTTTCTTCATTGAACTGTGAAAGAATTGACCAAGTGTTGTGCTATGTAACAACAGTCTCAAGATGTCTAGTCTAGACCTTATCTCCAGAATATGGAGGCAAGGAGGTGGAGGGTCTGTGCAAAGACAAGATTGCCAGGAAGCTGTTCAGGCTATTGAACCAAAGTACAGATCTCCTGGAGTTTGTGCACTCAGAAATCTTTGACTTTTATCAATTCCCCATAGAGGTTGGGGTGGAGTATTTCTCGAAGTTCACGTTTGCATGTCTTCTCAAGGCGAAGGATGGAGCGTTCAAGAAGTTCAGAAACTTCAGGACTGAAGCTGAACGTCTAGCCGGTCGACAACTCAGTAGACTCATAAATAATTGAGACAAAGTGTCGTTTTCTTGGATTCACATTGTTCTGCTATGAACATGGAATTGGCTATGAAACAAATGCTTGTAGTCTCTTTATACACTCAGGATTGATCGAGGCGGAGAGTTTCATTTTCTTGGATTCACATCATTCTGCTATGAATATGGAATTGGCTATGAATCGATTGCTCCGTAGCGTCTCTAATCCAAAGGAGTTTCAGAAAGAAAGATCAGGACGATGTCAGAGAGGATCATATCTACACTGTAGATCTTCCGATATGCTTCTGGGGATAGATTGTGTGTACGACTACGTTTATTGCTGAATAAAGTACCGTTTGCATATCTCACTATAATTCTCATTAACACTGGTTCAAGAGTCTGGTGTACATGAAGCTTCCGGATATCATGATTCAGAAGACATGGACGAAGACCAAAAAGATAAGTTTGCTAGGGACAAGAACATTGTTCTCGCGGATGTTCCGGAGAACACTTTTGGTGCCAGAGAAGCAAGTACTTCCACAGAATGAGGTCCAGAAGAAGGTTGTCCTTGCGAGACAACGCTTGAACCAGTATTCGTTGAGCAGCTAGCAAAGCGAGTGAGAAGATCGAAAGATTTCGGAGATGAGACGATGAAGACCAGAGATGTGATCTTCTGGAAAGAGTGAGTCAATGATGAGATTTACTTCAGAACATCCAATTCACTTGGGTATTTGTTAATCTGTCTGAAGGAGCTAAACCGATTAAATCTTCTAGAAGATGAAGGCCATAGGAACCGTTGATAAGTTCGAGGCTAGGCTGGTAGCCGGAGGGGTTTGCTTAGAACATGAGATTGATGAGCATGTGCAAGATGTCTACTGTCTGGATGATGTTGGTCGGGACTTCTATTCATAAAGCTGATTCTTCATCAGATGGATGTCAAGACAGTATTTCTGGATAGGAAAATGACAGAAGAGATTCTCATGCAATAGCTAGATAGATTTGTCGTTCACGATCTTGAAGACAAAGTCTACAAGTTGATGGAATCTATGTACGCCTAGATGCAAGCTCCCAATCTGTGGCATGAGAAGTTTGACCTAGTCAACAGGTCAAATGGCTACAGGATCAGCGGAACTGATAATTGTGCTTACACGAAGTTCGCTGGTGATAGAGGTATCATCGTTTGTCTCTATATGGACAACATGCTAATCCTGTTCATAGATGTAGATCTGTCACTTGAACAAAGATGTACCTCTGGTCCTAGTTCTATGTGAAGGACAAGGAATATGCAGATGTCATTCTGTGGATTAATATATTCCGGTCGTTTGCTGGGCTTGATCTGTCACAAGCTCACTACGTTGATAGATGATCACATACTACGGATATCATGATCTTCCAGGGATCGATACTTCTCAAGGTGTGATCAGAAGCTGAAGCTATATCCAGAAAGCATGGTCTGACAGTTGGTGTACTCGAGCGTCATTAGGAGTCTGATGTAGGCTGCTAGTACCCACCAAGTCTGACATAGTTTTTGCTGAAGGTATGCCGAGTCTATTCACGAGCAATCCAGGTGTTGATCTTTGGAAAGCTGTGAAGAGAATGATGGGATATCTTTCAGGGACTCAGAAGGATGCACTAAAGCAGTTATCCAACAGTGGTAGTAGGAGGCTTCAATGATGCCATCAAATATTCAGGAGGAGAGAGCGAATATGTTATATCTTCTCCACGAATGGTTCTACTATATCGTGAAAGTCGAAGAAATAGATCCATGGGTGGTACTGCTATATTGATGAAGTCTAAGAAGCAAAAATTCCTCTAATTATGGAATATGAGTTCTATGTACTACCATCTGCAGCAGATAAAGCCGAATAGCTTCGAGAATTTGGGAATGATCTTCATGTGGTTGGTGCACAAATTCGGGTGATACCGATGTATTAAGACAACCATGCATGACTTTCCAGTGGTTGGTGTGCAAATCCGGATGATGCCGAAGTATTACGACAACCAGGTGGTGCAGTAGGGCATCAGATGATCTCTTCAATGATAAGAAAAGAACTGTGCGACAAGGCACATAAATACTGAATGAGCGCATTCAGCGTGAATCATTACATTGGGTAATGTTCGAAGTCAGAAGAAACTGACGAATCCGTTCATATTGGCCTTAACTACCAGTTGGTCGAGGAATCAACACAAAAATGGGCTTGACGGACCTCTGATATTGTGTCTCTGCAATCTTACCATAAGGTTTTATGCTATTAGTTCAAAGAAAAATCTACTAGGCATCTAGCTTTTGGTTCAATGGAGTACCATTAACTAGAAAAATATCCATGGTTCAAAGTATCGGTATCGGCTGTTTCGGATCGGTTTTAAGCTAGTTCGATCTGATACTGTCTAAAGTTATCATAAACATAATTTAATTCAGAAAAAATTACCTCATTTCCAGAGTGGATTATGAGGGCGGCTACGGATGGTTAGAGTTCAGGGACGTCGATCGGAGTTGTCAGGTCAGTCGACAGTGGAGGACTGTCTCCAGGAAGAAAATGACTGAGTGGCGAGAGTGTGGATTTTGGGCTGTTAAAGCCAAGCAAGTAGAAGTACTACTCTTTGTAGCAAAGGCCAAAACGCAGACTTTGTACAGTGATTTCAGACATTGCCATGTTGAGGTGTTGAACTTGTGAAGATAGGGAGGATGGGGTCCCTAGCCACTGGTACAAACTCTTCATCGTCCTCCTTTTGTTTCCTATAAAGTGGATGCTGTCACGTCCCGACCCGGAATCCACCCGAATCATCGTCCTCGCAGGGGACGTGATGTCGCACGAGCCTGGAGTTGCGCTCGTGCAAGGCAAGATGACAAGTTCTCAAAATGGTTGTCGTAAATTTGATATTAGCAAACGGAAGAAAACAAAGTATACGAAACAATTCTCTTTATTGATAATGAACTGAGATTACAAAGGCTTTCAATAGCCTAACTGAATTTGCCAGATTGGCTACAACACTCAGGTTCTCTCTTGCCCACAAAGGATTTCAGGCCGCATCAATCCTGTTGCAAGTCCGAGCGTCAATACGATCGCACGCTTCAAACGCTATGGCATTCCATGCCTCTGCGCGATCAAGCGAAGCTTCGCCGCGAGCAATCCATTTCCTGCACCCTGCATGAAAGCTGGTAGGGGGTCAGTACGTTCGTCCTCGCATGTACTGATGAAAGGACCCACTTTCTAAACCGGCATTTAGTATTTATGTTGAATCATGCAACTTAGCTTATGATCTTGTTATATTCTCCTTAGGGTCATTTTCATGGCATATTCGAAAATGATAAAGCATGTTATCATGACAAGCATGTTATTCGAATTGAATAGGCAAGCAGACAAGCAATCTCGTGTTTGTCTCGTGGCGGGACTTCTTACCAACATAGACGCACTCGTCCTTGCACTGACGCAAGGTGAATACGCCCCATTTCTTTCCTGTCATGTTATAAGTGCTCTCTATGCAGGATCTATGTGTGCAGGATACATACCTGCCTGCACTTTCAATCCATCGTTCCTTAATTATATGAAGGTCGTTGGCGTATTCGCGCCAGAATGGACTAAAGGTGTTTCTCTTTTCTTTTTCTTTTCTTTCTTTTCTCTCTTTCTTTTCTTTCTCGAATTGGGTAGCCCGACGCTTCACAGGTTGGGTTGCTATCCCAAACAACCGAAGACATACCGTATGCATACCATCTTTTGCGGTTTTTTACATCTATAATCGGTTGCTAGTCGTCTTACAGATGTGCGTCCATCAAAGATTATATCCCTCCTAGACCGAACGGTCCCGGTGCCCCGGCGCACCTGTTCGGAGGGAACGTCCCCGTGCACGGGAGATTACAGAATATACCACTCAAAACAAGGTTCGTCCTCGAACCAAAACCAACACTCCGATTAAGTGTTTTATAGATCGTTTCACGATCTCGTCCCACCAATGTTGTTCAGTTTCACACTATCTTGCAAGCTTTTCATTAACATTTCAAGTCTTTCCTGCAGCTCGATTTGAATTTTGTATACAACTCGATTTGGATCCGTACCTATATTCAAGGCGTCCCAAAGATATATGTATTTCGACTAAGTCCAGTGGTAGCAAAATTGGAACAAAGCTGACAGGTAATTTTCAATCCTATGCTTACCGTCTCGTACTCCCGTATCGGACAAAAATCTCAAGCCGTCGTTCTCAAAATTTTCATTGCGTATGCATATTCGATGCGTATGCAATTGTCTAATAAGATCACGACATGCGACGCGATTCAAAAATCGTATTTCACATTTTGTAAGTTTCGCACTAACTACCACTTCTATGTGTTGCGTTAAGCCGTTGCGCATGCGATCGCAACAAGTCTTCTGCAACGCCTTGCATTCGAAATTGCTATCCAACTATTTTCGAAGTCTGGCTAGGCAACTCATCGCGATACGATTTACTTTGTTGACTTGCAAATGCATCAACATTCAGGACTGCGTCCCGCTAGGTTATTTACCTAGACACCGTGCTCAAATTCTTCCGACGCAACTTTAAATTGACATTGCACAAAGGCCACAATCTATCCGACACAACAGTTTACATCGAGGCGACGGTCCTCAAGGCAACAATCGCTTTGACTCAAAGTCTCTACGATGCTCAAGGCAATAGTTTACGTTCGATTCCTAACGAGTAGGAATTCACTAGCCAAATTTCCAACTTATCTGTCTCGCAACATCGAACATAATTTCGATTCACGCAAGCTCAATTGCAAGGTGAATCCAAATCTAACGACATAAATCGTAAGTCATTCTCTCACTACTCGCGCTCGTGCATAGCACGATTCTCAAAATTGCCTAGACTTATCGTCAACGTACACCACATTATATTTGTTATCGATGCAATTTCATATGCGATCTTGCATGGGTCATCTTACGGTCTGCAACATTCAATTTGATTTGGCGGTTAAGTCTTCTAGGGTCAGCTGTCCCGAAGTTACGCTCGATAATTGTGGATCATTAACGAAAGACAGTTTACTACGAACCATGCTATATCTTATTTTGGAGCCAAATCACGTTCCGACGATTTCTATACGATTATCCAATTTCGGACAAAACTATTTCTATCGGCGCAACTGATGCGCAACTATCCTCCGAGTAAAGTCATGCACTACCGTCGATGATTCTACAATTCATGAAGCATCTACTCACATCGAGTTCAAGTCTATCTTATTTGCGGTCGACACATGTCATAACCTTAATTTATTTTATTTTATTTTTAGGTATTTTTAATTATTTTCAACCTTTCAAAATTATTTTCCTATATTATTTCTCAAAAAAATAGTGTAAATAAATAAATCGAAGAATTGCTAGCTAAGGAGTTTATCAGGCCTAGTGTTTCTCCGTGGGGAGCGCCTGTACTATTTGTAAAGAAAAAGGATGGGAGCCTGAGATTGGTAATAGATTATAGAGCACTGAATGAACTGACAATCAAGAACAAATATCCACTCCCTAGGATCGATAAATTATTCGACCAACTTGGAGGAGCAACTGTATTTTCCAAAATCGATCTCAGATCAGGCTATCATCAAGTGAAGATTAAGAAAGAAGACATACCAAAGACTGCTTTTAGAACTAGATATGGACATTATGAGTTCCAAGTCATGCCTTTTGGATTGACAAATGCTCCGGCCATATTCATGGATTTGATGAATAGAATATTCTATCAATATTTGGATAAATTTGTGATCGTGTTCATTGATGACATATTGATTTACTCGAAGTACGAGGAGGAGCACGAAGAACATTTGAGGATAGTACTTGAGACTCTACGACAGGAGAAGCTGTATGGGAAGCTGAGTAAATGCGAGTTTTGGTTAAAAGAAATTTCTTTCTTGGGACACATAGTCAGTGGAGAAGGCATAACAATAGATCCTAAGAAAATAGAAGCAGTCAAATCATGGCCTACTCCCAAGAATGTAGCTGAAGTTCGAAGTTTTGTTGGTTTAGCTGGATACTATAGAAGATTTGTGGAGAACTTTTCCAGAATAGTTGAGCCGCTTACTAGATTGACTCGGAAGAATGAGAAATTTGTTTGGACTGATAAATGTCAAGCGACATTTGAGGATTAAAGGAAAGACTTGTCACAGCACCAGTACTAGCTTTACCCTCAGGATCAGGAGGTTACGAGATTTACAGTGATACTTCTGGAAAGGGTTTGGGCTGTGTGCTGATGCAGCACAGAAGGGTTATCGCTTATGCTTCGCGGCAGTTGAAGGTTCATGAGAGGAACTATCCAACACATGGTCTGGAGTTAGCAGCTGTTGTGTTTGCACTGAAACTGTGGAGGCATTACTTGTATGGTGAACAGATCAAGATTTACACAGATCATAAAAGTTTGAAATATGTGTTCACCCAAAAGGAGCTAAATATGAGGCAACGTAGATGGCTAGAGTTGCTTAAGGATTTTGATATGGAGTTGGAGTATTATCCAGGCAAGGCGAACGGAGTGGCAGATGCTCTGAGTAGGAGGCCTGAAGCTTTCTTTATGAACACGCCCAAGGAGATATTGGATTACCTCAGAAAAATGGGGATTGAAGTGATATGCCCAGTTGCAGATGGAATTTGGGAAAGTTCACAAGTACAATCTTCTTTAGTGGGGAGAATTAAGGAGACACAGAAGAAGGATGTGAAGCTGCAAAAACAGTGGAGTCAAACTGAAGCTGGGGTACAAACTGGATTGATGAAGCATTCTGATGGATCCTTGAGGTTCGGGAGTCGTTTGTGTGTACCATTTGGAGAACTCCGGACTGAGCTAATGACTGAAGCACATAGTTCTCAGTACTCCATTCATCCTGGGAGTACGAAGATGTACCAGGATCTGAGACAAAATTTTTGGTGGCATGGAATGAAGCGGGAGATAGCTAAATTTGTCTCGAAATGTTTAGTGTGCCAACAAGTGAAAGCTGAGCACCAACGGACGGCTGGACTACTGCAACCACTACCAGTACCTGAATGGAAGTGGGAGCATATTATAATGGATTTTGTATCAGGACTCCCAAGAACACAAAAAGGTAACAATGTCATCTGGGTGATAGTGGATAGGCTTACAAAGTCCGCGAGATTTCTACCATTCCGAGTTGGACAATCGACGGAGCATCTAGCGGATATGTACATGAAGGAAGTTGTTAGCCACTATGGGGTGCCGGTAAGTATCGTCTCAGACAGGGATACTCGGTTCACCTCCAAGTTTTGGAGAAGCTTGCAAGACAGTCTTAGCAGTCGCCTGAAGTTTAGTTCAGCATATCACCCACAGACTGATGGACATTCAGAAAGGATGATACAAATTTTGGAAGACATGTTGAGAGCGTGCTCTCTAGATTTCCAGGGATCATGGGATGACCATCTGCATCTGGTAGAATTCTCTTGTAATAACAGTTATCAGGCCAGCATCAAGATGGGGCCATTTGAAGCACTGTATGGACGGAAGTGCAGATCACCTATATGTTGGGGTGACGTCGGAGAACGACAACTTCTAGGGCCAGAGTTGGTCACACAGACAGTAGACATAGTCAAGGCAATTAGAAGTCATCTTCAAGCTGCGCAGGACAGGCACAAGATGTGGGCAGATAAGCATCGGAGAATCTTGAACTTCAAACCTGGTGATCATGTATTTCTGAAGATCTCACCAACTAAAGCAACCATCCGGTTTGGAACAAGAGGGAAGTTGAGCCCAAGGTATATAGGCCCATTCGACGTCCTGGATCGAGTCGGCGACGTGTCTTATCGATTGTCCTTGCCACCATCTCTCGAAGAGTTCACGACGTCTTCCATGTATCTCAACTGCGGAAGTATGTGCCAGATCTCAGTCACATACTGGATCATTCGGAAATCACAGTTGGCCCAACTCTCCGCATTGAACAGAAGCCAGTAGAGATCCTGGATCGGAGGCAGAAGATTCTTAAGAACAAGACCATCTCTTTGGTTCGAGTATCTTGGAACAAGGACTCACCGGAAGAATCTTCTTGGGAAAGGGAAGATGAGATGCGGCAACTGTACCCCTACCTCTTTAATGATTAAGATACTTAACAACCTATCCTTTTCTACCTCTCTTATCTTTAAATTCCGGGGACGAAATTTAATTAAGGTGGGTAGAGTGTCATAACCTTAATTTATTTTTATTTTATTTTTAGGTATTTTTAATTATTTTCAACCTTTCAAAATTATTTTCCTATATTATTTCTCAAAAAAAATTATAGTGTAAATAAATAAATCAAAATTTCTTTTCAAAATGCCCCTCATGCAAAATTAATTTTTGCATTTTTACATGACAAGTTCATGTGGCATGCATGCATGGAAGAAATGCCAAATGGCATCCATGCCTCATGACTAATCCAAAAAGGGTATTTTGGTCCTTTCATTTTGCACCCTTCTTTATATTAAGAATAGAGAATGAAATTTTTTCATTCTTCTCCCGATCAAAATCCAGTATTCTTTTCTTCTTCTTCTTCTCATTCCTTTCTTCTTCTTCCATCCTTTTCCTTCTCCTTTTTCCCTTTCTTTTGCTGCCACTGCTGCTGCATTTGCTGCTGCTAGCGCTGCTGCTGCCGCACTGCGGTTGCGGGCGCTGCTACGGGCCGCGCCGGCGCTGGCGCCGCCGGCCGTCGGTCGTCGGCCGAACCCCCTCTCTCCCTCTCACATTCTCTTCCTCTCCATCATCCTTTTCTCAATGGCTTCCTCTTTCTCCCAATTTCAAATCCAATTTTTTTTCCTCTCCTAGGTTATGGTAATAATCCAATTCCAAATTTTTGTGTAAATTGGTTCTGAGTTGGGGGAATTTCTCTCTTAAGGAAAACATCCAGGGATCAAGGCAAGCTCTCTCCCTTCCTTTTATTCTAAAACTTTTCCATCAAGAAAAAAATTAATGTTAAATTATTTTATCCAAAATTAAGGATGTTGTTTGCTGAATTTTTTTTTGGAATGAAGTATGTTATAGTGTAGAGTTCCATTTCTATCATATATATATATATATATATATATATATATATATATATATATATATTTCTATCATATATATATCTTACCTACACCTTAGTCCTTAATGACACAATTGGTAGTTACAACTTGTGGTTTTACTTACTCATGAATGGAAATTGGAAAGGTAGAAAATTTAGAAACTTAGTATATATATATATATATATATATATATATATATATATATATATATATATATATATATATATATATATATATAAACGTGTATACTAATTTCAAGGTGAAGTTGGCCCAACATTGTTGTTTTGCACAATAGTACATCTAAATATCTTCAAACAAGGTTTTAAGAATTTTATTTGATATTTAATTATACTATTCCAATTCTGTCCAGAAATTAATGTATGCTTAATTAAAGTAATTCTCACTTTATTAACCTAGAAAACAATTATTTTGGCACCCGGATTCATACGTGACTTTGGTGACATAATTCTTGGACTAGTATGTTGCACTCATGGATTGTAAATCAACCTTAGAAACGAGAGTACGTTGCACTACTACTTAGATGTTTATTTTGACACACCAATAATTCTCTTTTCATTAAAATTGAAGTTAAGACCAATTAGCCACCACTTGATTTAGTTATAGTATTGCATTCCATTCCGCTTAGTTACTTTATGTACTTATTGTCAACTATTTTTAGCATAATATGCAAATATGTCCAGATTTTTATTTATGCTTAAAATGCTCTTTTGTCATGAAAACAGTCAAAAGTTGATAATATCGAATACCGGTTTACTAGGATAGTTGTGTGTTTACTTTTCAAGTTTCAAATTGCCTTTCTTATATCCGTAATAAGCTAAATGTGATGCATAGTAATAATAAGTTTTCTTAGCCTCGTTTTATTACTAATAACCCATATCATCTTTGACTTGTTTAGTGTTTAGATAATGTATATGCAAAACCAAGAATAGTTGCACGCTTGCTTGCTTACTAAGGTAAGAAAGCTTTATCATTTTGCATAACTTTATTGTATTGTGTGGCCGGTGTTGAGAGTTGCTCCACCGAAGGGGTCGGCGTACCCGGTTATATATTTGCGTGTTGCCGGTGTTGAGGGTTGCTCCACCGAAGGGGTCGACGTGCCCATATATTATTCTTTTGTGTTTACTCGTATCGGATTGATTTCCGGGTCAGTAAATACAAAGGAGACTGCCGAAATTTTTGAAAATTTTCAGAGTTAGTCTATTTCCGTCAATTCGGACTCTTTAGAAACTTTTGACTCATGCTCTTGACCATTTGAACCATCCATCTCCGACCTATAATATCGGAGGGATTTTGGAAATCATGTCCAATTGGATACCTTGGAATTTTACCTTGGTTCCAATATTTCTCAGACTACTTTAGTTTCGGAAAAGACGAAACTAATATTTGAATGCGACTTGACTTCTAGGACTCCCGTTTGGGAGATAGTTTCTCTGAAGTCTGAATGTCTAGAATAGGTTGCATGGGGTTTGGGAGAGAAACCGTTGGATCACACCCGGCTGACTTCTTTGCAATATAATTTTCATTTTCGTACTGATCAGTCCCTGATACGGTGTTCGTGCGGCCGTGCGAATATCCGGGGTGAGGTTTAGCTCACTTTCTTGATCGCAATTGGACATCCAGGCCCTGAGTTTCAGCTCAGCTATCCATTTGCACATTACCCTGAGTTTTTAGCTCAGAATACTTATTAATTCATTAGATATCCAGGCCCTGAGTTCAGCTCAGCTCTCTAATGAATGGGTTCGATATTCTTGGAAAAGTCCAAGTCATACGAACTTCTTGTTATAACACATGATGCGATGACTCGACCCAGATGATTCGGAAACCACTCATGATGTTATCTTGCTTGTAATCACATAAATATGTGATAGTACAGACGGCTGGAGAATCTAAGCACCAATCCGTTTTGTACGAGCCTGATCCCGGGCAAATGGGGTTATTGTTGAGATGCTAGGCGAGTGTGTGTGATCCAGAAAGTTTATCTAAATTGCATTTAGGTCTAAAAAGATCTTGTCGTGTCCTTGTGACATTAAATTGAGAATTACTTACTTTTGACTGATATCAAGGTATGAGTTTAATTGCTCTAGATACTATATCTTGTTTCACTTGTCTTATCATTACGTAATCATACTTCCTCCTTTGACTGAGGGCTTGCTCGTCGTATTGACGACCTAGTTTTGTGTACTAGGGATTGTTGAAGATCAAGATGTGGATCAGGCGTACACTAAGAACGATCTCTATGAATGACGAGAAACTGATGGATTGTAGTTTTTATTTTGAGAACTTTCTCAGTTATGTAAATTTATGTGTTTGAAGAACGATGAATCGAATATGTATAATTGTGTTTGATGAATCTTGATCAAGATGTAACTTTATAGACAATGAATGCAATATAATTTGTGGAATTTCTGTTGATTATGCCTTATATTTATGCCTATCCCGGACCTTACAGGCGACAATCGCGGGGTACAATTCGGTACTCATTGTACTGTTGCGTAGCCTGGGGAGAAGTATCACGTGTCTCGAGTCATCCTAGGAACCAGGGCGTGACACGTTCTCTTTTGTTTTGTGGCCCATGCAGGTCTAGTCTTTAAGGATAGTGTATAGGTTAAGGAGATTGTATAGGTAGATATTAGATATTCTAAGGACTTACTTGAACTACCCTAGGACAGAAATATTTAAATTGAAGATTGAATTCCTAATTAAAGAATCGAGGATTATGCAAGGATTTGGAATATGAATCTTGATTAAACTTTATTTAAATATTGATGATGCATTGTTTTTTGTCATATATTTCTAATTCGAGAATTTTTGGGTATAGGTCATGGCTCGATTTATGCCAAGCATTTATTGGGATGGGAGTGACCGAACCTTCTACGGTTATGAGCAGTTCGCCCGGAAAGCTTGGCTAGTGGTGGACGATGCAGAACTGCCAGTATTCGGAGTATTTTTCCATCGCCTGCATCCCAAGATTCGGGACATTGAATATGGAGGAGAAGTTTATTATAAGAAGGAATTACGTCTTATATTCTTCCTTGCGAAGGACGGTCCATCTCCCTTTACTTATGGGTATGACGGTACCATAAGTGAGTGGGAAGAGATCAACCCCTACGATAAGATTCTGGAGATCACTTACCTGAAGCTGACGATGGGTTAGTCAGGATAACTTGAAAATGGGGTAGTTTTTTTTTTGTCTACTGCAAAACATTTTGACGGATCAGCAGATATATGTATATGTATATGTAGAAAGATATGATGTGGAGGTGTAGAGGGAAATTTTTTGTCTCTTGTATAATATTTTGGAAATTATAACAGATGTAAATAGTTTTGTATAGGGTTTAGAGTATAGAAGTCGTAAGGACTTCCTTGTGAAGCATATTGTAATCCTGTTTTGTGAATGAATGAAATATGCTTCTTTTGGCTTTAACTATCTTAATTGCGATTGCCTTTTTATCTCCTTTAGCAATTAAGTTCTTTAAGATTCTCCTTTAAATTTTGCATTAAGAATTTTCCATCCTTAATATTTAGGAAATGTCTTCTTCACCAAATTCCGACACATTGCAAACGGAAACCACCGAGATGCGTTCGACAGACGCTATGGAAAGTTTTCAGAAAATCTTCGCAGCCAACACCCAACAAATCCAACTTTCCCAAGCTGTGTCTGCAAAGCTACAGGAAAGATTAGATGTCGCAGCTGCTCCTAAGGCTGGGACCATTTCGAATTTCAGGACGATTAAGCCCCCAGAGTTCAAGGGGACTGAAACTCCTATGGAAGCGGCACAGTGGATTAGGACCACAGAAGGGTTGCTGAAGGGCACGAAGATCGCGCCAAATGACATAGTGTCTCTTGTAAGGATTCAACTGAAGGATGTTGCCGATATCTGGTGGAACTTCTTACACCCGGAAGAATCAGATGAGATTGTATCATGGGAAAAATTTAAGGAAGAATTTGAAGAGAGATTCTTTTCCCCAAGTGCCAAGTTAGAGCTGGAAAGGAAATTCCTACATTTGAAGCAGAATAAGACATCTGTCGATGAATACTCGGCGAAATTTACAAGACTAAGCCGGTATGCTTCGAGCATGGTGACTACGGAGAAGGCTAAGGTAGTCCGATTCATGGAAGGGTTGGACGATAAGCTGAAGATGAAAGTTGCCCCCTACAGATGTCAGACTTACGTAGAAGTGGTCGAAGCTGCAAGAGACCAAGAAAGGATGCAAAAGGATAAGAACAACTCGAAGGCTGCAGGACAAAAGCGAAGTCTGGAGACCGGCTCACCTCAAGGAAGGACTTCGGGACAAGGACAACATAAGCGTGCTCAGCATGAGCAGAATAGAGTCACGCTAAAAAACTACCCTATTTCCCAGTTATCCTGACTAACCCCTCGTCAGCTTCAGGTAAGTGATCTCCAGAATCTTATCGTAGGGGTTGATCTCTTTCCACTCACTTATGGTCCCGTCATACCCATAAGTAAAGGGAGATGGACCGTCCTTCGCAAGGAAGAATATAAGACGTAATTCCTTCTCATAATAAACTTCTGCTCCATCTTCAATGTCCCGAATCTTGGTACGCAGGCGATGGAAAAATACTCTGAATACTGGCAGTTCTGCATCGTCCACCACTAGCCAAGCTTTCCGGGCGAACTGCTCATAACCGTAGAAGGTTCGGTCACTCCCGTCCCAATAAATGCTTGACATAAATCGAGCCATGACCTATACCCAAAAATTCTTGAATTAGAAATCTATGACAAGAAACAATGCATCATCAATGTTTAAATAAAGTTTAATCAAGATTCATATCCCAAATCCTTGCATAATCCTCGATTCTTTAATTAGAAATTCAATCTTCAATTTAAATATTTCTGTCCTAGGGTAGTTCAAGTAAGTCCTTAGAATATCTAATATCTACCTATACAATCTCCTTAACCTATACACTATCCTTAAAGACTAGACCTGCATGGGCCACCAAACAAAAGAGAACGTGTCACGCCCCGGTTCCTAGGATGACTCGAGGTACGTGATACTTCTCCCCAGGCTACGCAACAGTACAATGAGTACCGAATTGTACCCTGCGATTGTCGCCTGTAAGGTCCGGGATAGGCATAGATATAAGGCATAGTCAACAGAAATTCTATAAATTATATTGCATTCATTGTCTATAAAGTTACATCTTGATCAAGATTCATCAAACACAATTATACATATTCGATTCATCGTTCTTCAAACACATAAATTTACATAACTGAGAAAGTTCTCAAAATAAAAACTACAATCCATCAGTTCCTCGTCATTCATAGAGATCGTTCTCAGTGTACGCCTGATCCACATCTTGATCTTCAACAATCCCTAGTGCACAAAACTAGGTCGTCAATACGACGAGCAAGCCCTCAGTCAAAGGAGGAAGTATGATTACGTAATGATAAGACAAGTGAAACAAGATATAGTATCTAGAGCAATTAAACTCATACCTTGATATCAGTCAAAAGTAATTCTCAATTTAATGTCACAAGGACACGACAAGATCTTTTTAGACCTAAATGCAATTTAGAGAAATTTTCTGGATCACACACACTCGCCTAGCATCTCAACAATAACCCCATTTGCCCGGGATCAGGCTCGTACAAAACGGATTGGTGCTTAGATTCTCCAGCCGTCTGTACTATCACATATTTATGTGATTACAAGCAAGATAACATCATGAGTGGTTTCCGAATCATCTGGGTCGAGTCATCGCATCATGTGTTATAACAAGAAGTTCGTTTGACTTGGACTTTTCCAAGAATATCGAACCCATTCATTAGAGAGCTGAGCTGAACTCAGGGCCTGGATATCTAATGAATTAATAAGTATTCTGAGCTGAAAACTCAGGGTAATGTGCAAATGGATAGCTGAGCTGAAACTCAGGGCCTGGATGTCCAATTGCGATCAAGAAAGTGAGCTAAGCCTCACCCCGGATATTCGCACGGCCGCACGAACACCGTATCAGGGACTGAACAATACGAAGATGAAAATTATATTGCAAAGAAGTCAGCCGGGTGTGATCCAACGGTTTCTCTCCCAAACCCCATGCAACATATTCTAGACATTCAGACTTCAGAGAAACTATCTCCCAAACGGGAGTCCTAGAAGTCAAGTCGCATTCAAATATTAGTTTCGTCTTTTCCGAAACTAAAGTAGTCTGAGAAATATTGGAACCAAGGTAAAATTTCAAGGTATCCAATTGGACATGATTTCCAAAATCCCTCCGATATTATAGGTCGGAGATGGATGGTTCAAATGGTCAAGAACATGAGTCAAAAGTTTCTAAAGAGTCCGAATTGACGGAAATAGACTAACTCTGGAAATTTTCAAAAATTTCGGCAGAGTCTCCTTTGTATTTACTGACCCGGAAATCAATCCGATACAAGTAAACACAAAAGAATAATATATGGGCACGTCGACCCCTTCGGTGGAGCAACCCTCAACACCGGCAACACGCAAATATATAACCGGGTATGCCGATCCCTTCGGTGGAGCAACTCTCAACACCGGCCACACAATACAATAAAGTTATGCAAAATGATAAAGCTTTCTTACCTTAGTAAGCAAGCAAGCGTGCAACTATTCTTGGTTTTGCATATACATTATCTAAACACTAAACAAGTCAAAGATGATATGTGTTATTAGTAATAAAACGAGGCTAAGAAAACTTATTATTACTATGCACCACATTTAGCTTATTACGGATATAAGAAAGGCAATTTGAAACTTTAAAAGTAAACACACAACTATCCTAGTAAACCGGTATTCGATATTATCAACTTTTGACTATGTTTTCATGACAAAAGAGCATTTTAAGCATAAATAAAAATCTGGACATATTTGCATATTATGCTAAAAATAGTTGACAATAAGGACATAAAGTAACTAAGCGGAATGGAATGCAATACTATAACTAAATCAAGTGGTGGCTAATTGGTCTTAACTTCAATTTCAATGAAAAGAGAATTATTGGTGTGTCAAAATAAACATCTAAGTAGTAGTGCAACGTACTCTCGTTTCTAAGGTTGATTTACAATCCATGAGTGCAACATACTAATCCAAGAATTATGTCACCAAAGTCACGTATGAATCCGGGTGCCAAAATAATTGTTTTCTAGGTTAATAAAGTGAGAATTACTTTAATTAAGCATGCATTAATTTCTGGACAGAATTGGAATAGTATAATTAAATATCAAATAAAATTCTTAAAATCTTGTTTGAAGATATTTAGATGTACTATTGTGCAAAACAACCATGTTGGGCCAACTTCACCTTGAAATTAGTATACATGTGTGTGTGTGTGTATATATATATATATATATATATATATATATATATATATACACTAAGTTTCTAAATTTTCTACCTTTCTAATTTCCTTTCATGAGTAAGGAAAACCACAAGTTGTAACTACCAATTGTGTCATTAAGGACTAAGGTGTAAGTAAGATATATATATATATGATAGAAATGAAACTCTACACTATAACATACTTCATTCCAAAAGAAATTCAGCAAACAACATCCTTAATTTTGGATAAAATAATTTAACATGATTTTTTTTTCTTGATGGAAAAGTTTTAGAATAAAAGGGAGAGAGCTTGCCTTGATCCCTGGATGTTTCCTTTAAGAGAGAAATTATCCCAACTCAGAACCTATTTACACAAAAATTTGGAATTGGATTATTACCATAACCTCGGAGAGGAAAAAAAATGGATTTGAAATTGGGAGAAAGAGGAAGCCATTGAGAAGAGGATGATGGAGAGGAAGAGAATGTGAGAGGGAGAGAGGGGGTTCGGCCGGCGGCGACATCGCCGGCGCGGCCCGCAGCAGCGCCCGCAACCGCAGTGCGGCAGCAGCAGCGCTAGCAGCAGCAAATGCAGCAGCAGTGGCAGCAAAAGAAAGGGAAAAAAGAGAAGGAAAAGAATGGAAGAAGAAGAAAGGAATGAGAAGAAGAAGAAAAGAATACCTGGATTTTGATCGGGAGAAGAATGAAAAAATTTCATTCTCTATTCTTAATATAAAGAAGGGTGAAAAATGAAAGGACCAAAATACCCTTTTTGGATTAGTCATGAGGCATGGATGCCATTTGGCATTTCTTCCATGCATGCATGCCACATGAACTTGTCATGCAAAAATTAATTTTGCATGAGGGACATTTTGAAAAGAAAATTTGATTTATTTATTTGCACTATATATATTTATTTATTTATTTTAAGAAATAATATAGGAAAATAATTTTGAAAGGTTAAAAATAATTAAAAATACCTAAAAATAAAATAAAATAAATTAAGGTTATGACAACACACGAGATGCTATATGCATCGAACAATCGTCGATGACTTATAGTCTCGTCTTGATCAATCACAAAGTTCATAATCAACCAGCTCGTTCATTCTCGTATTTTATTTACAAATTTTTTGATAGCGCGAAGCACACTCTATTTTGTATTCTCACACCGTGCTTACGTTTCCTTACGTATCGATCTCGATATGTCGTATCAATTTCGATAGCATAAGGGTCAACTTTGATTCTGTTTCAACGTCGACAACTTGCATTGCATACGTCCAAGTTCTCCACAAACATTTCTGTACGTTTCGAATCGTTTCTCGATTCGTTGCATTCCGTTATACTTCGGTCGCGTAACCAAGTTATCGATTTTCCGACGTCGTGCCCTCGAGTCATGCAATCGTGCCCTCTAAGTTTCATATGATTGCATCGTGCTCACAGTGAGTCTCGTCTCGACATAACCTACTATCTTTCTTAGGCGCGGCTATCCGAATCAACCAATATTTTCATCGAAATCCAAGTCGTGCGATTCGATTACACTTTGCATCGACTAACATTTCTATCGAGATTCGCAAATAGTGCGATTCGATTACCATTCGCGTATTCTAACATTTTGTCGAGATCGCATGTCGTGCGATTCGATTATAATTTGTATCGTCCAACATTTTTATCGAGATCGTAAGTCGTGCGACTCGTTTATAACTTTAAGTTTTCCTTTCCTGTCGATCCGATTATTGCCTCAAGGCATAATCGTTCTGCTAGTCTCGATCGTTCGACCGACTTATAAATTTTCGTCCGATGTATCATTCATTGATACGAGTACCCGCCATATCGTTCCAACCGATTATCGAAGAACACTTGCATCAACATACCGTCATACAAATTTCCAATCGAGTCTCGGTACTCTCCCGTCCGTTGCGGACAAACCTTCCGCAATTCTCACAACGCGTCGGTCCAATCCATCGCACAAGTGGTATATCATAAACCATTCAGAATAGAGTCATTCATCGCATTCGTGGTATGGCATATACCACTCAGAAATCAAGCAATTTCTCTTGCATCATACTCGGTATGAACCAACAATCTCTTCCGACTCACGATTTCCGTAGTTACTGTGCTTGATCACAACCGTAACTTTGATTAATCAAAATCCGACACAATTCGGCTAATGTGTACGTTTGCCAATACAAGTTCAAGTTCGATGCGCTGCCGAACGATACGTTTCTATCGATTTATGATTTCAGTTCCACCCGTTGCACAGCATGCAACGATTTATTTCCAATATCCGTTGCACTCCGTGCAACGATTTCTTGACATGCGTTGCACCACGTGCAACAATTTACTTCCGACACGTATTGCACATCGTGCAACGACTTATTTTCGACATTCATTGCACCTCGTGCAATAATTTATTCCCGACATTCAAAGTCAATGCTCAAATCCGTTCAACACATTCGATATTGACTTATCACTTTCATTGCAACGCACATTCACACTCAACTCGTTGCACTTCCTGCAACGCATTATTTAAGTTTCCGCATTGGCGCAACCAATATTCACAACCCATTGCACTTCATGCATCGTTTCATTTCTTATTCAACATGTTACATTGCAACAAAAATATCTTAAATCGTATTTCACAATTTGTTGCACTTGCAGCAACTAACATTTCACGGCTCGTTGCATTTAATGTAACGAAACGTTTCACGACTTTCTTCGCAACATTATGTAAATTCGAAGTACTTACGGCAACGTTACCCGACTTTGTATTAGACTTATTGTATGGAACATCGAGTGCGGCATCGAGTAGAGTCAAGAGTGATTTGATTGGTGTTGGGCAACTCTTTGGAATTGAAACAAAGCAAGCGTCCTGAGAAAATTGAGCCTAGAGCTCTGATACCAATTTGTCACGCCCCGACCCGGAATCCACCCGAATCATCGTCCTCGTAGGAGGAGTGATGCCGCACGAGCCTGGAGTTGCGCTCGTGCAAGGCAAGATGACAAGTTCTCAAAATGGTTATCTTAAATTTGATATTAGCAAACGGAAGAAAACAGAGTATACGAAACAATTCTCTTTATTGATAATGAACTGAGATTACAATGGCTTTCAATAGTCCAACTGAATTTGCCAGATTGGCTACAACACTCAGGTTCTCTCTTGCCCACAAAGGATTTCACCGTTCCATACATCATGCCTTCTATATCTCGGCTGCATCAATCATGTTGCAAGTCCGAGCGTCAATGCGATCGCACACTTCAAACGCTACGGCATTCCATGCCTCTGTGTGATCAAGCAAAGCTTCGCCGCGAGCAATCCATTCCTTGTACCCTGCATGAAAGCTGGTGGGGGGTCAGTACGTTCGTCCTCGCATGTACTGATGAAAGGATCCACTTTCTAAACCGACATTTAGTATTTATGTTGAATCATGCAACTTAGCTTATGATCTTGCTATATTCTCCTTAGGGTCGATTTTATGGCATATTCGAAAACGATAAAACATGTTATCATGGCAAGCATGTTATTCGAATTGAATAAGCAAGCAGACAAGCAATCTCGTGTTTGTCTCGTGGTACGACTTCTTACCAACATAGACGCACTCGCCCTTGCACTAACGCAAGGTGAATACGCCACATTCCTTTCCTGTCATGTTATAAGTGCTCCCTATGCAGAATCTATGTGTGCAGGATACATACGTGCCTGCACTTTTAACCCATCGTTCCTTAACTATATGAAGGTCGTTGGCGTATTCGCGCCAGAATGGACTAAAGGTGTTTCTCTTTTCTTTTCCTTTTCTTTCTTTTCTCTCTTTCTTCTCTTTCCCGAATTGGGTAGCCCGGCGCTTCACGGGTTGGGTTGCTATCCCAAACAATCGAAGACATACCGTATGCATACCATCTTTTGCGACTTTTCACATCTATAACCGGTTGCTAGTCGTCTTACAGATGTACGCCCATCAAAGATTATATTCCTCCTAGGCCGAACGGTCCCGGTGCCCCGGCTCACTCGTTCGGAGGGAACGTCCATGTGCACGGGAGATTATCGCAATTTCCCTCAAGTCCATTCGACCATACAACGCACTATTATTCAAACAACCAAACATAGTCTTGAGTCCGAGACTCAGACTTTATTATCTCGTATTTCTTCCATTAACTTTCTATAGTCTCACATTTCATACTTCGTTTCAATGTTCAATGGCATCATGCCTCAACTCGATGTTCGTCAATCGAACGATCCGAAAGTCCCGAACACCTTTCGAGGCATCATGCCACATCTGACAGTTCCGTCACCTAAATGCCACAACTGTTCTCTTCGCAACGAAGCCATCTTTTATGATTCTTGTGCACGTAGGCACGCTTTGACACGATTGTTCTCATTTCTTCGAGTCGTGCATGCGATGCACGCCTCGATACCATAATTCCAAATTCATAGCCTTAATGTACAATGTTCGTGGCTTGCACGCTAGGGCGCTCGCCTTCAAAATCTTTCAATGTGCTAGCCTTTCTAACTCGTGCACGAAGGCACGGAATGGCTCGTGCACGAAGACACTCGCCGAATACAGTTATCCCATGTTCTTGCGGCTTGCGCACCGAGACGCTCGCCTTTGCGATATCCAATGTTCCATAGCGACTCGTGCATTTGATGCACGTTTTATCTCAATCGTTCTAACTAGTGTTCGACGCACACTATGGTTTATCTTCCGATCGGATCACGTCCGTGGCGTCGATAGGTTAACTTAGCATACAATGATACATTCTTACTTAGGCATGAAGGAGTAAAAAGAAGAGTCAATCCTCCCACCTTAAGTCGATACGCCTTGTTGTTTGCCGAGTCGATGCGGCTCGATTTCATATCTTTGTTGCACGGCCAAAATCTTCTGACTTAGCCATTCGGACACTTCTTGTTTTATTGAACTACTCGATTGATTTCGGCCTACCATGCCCAAGTCCTAGCCCGTTGCAAGGCGGTGGTTTGGGTTTTGCGGACCCGTTACGAATGAGGCAAAATGTCGACCTCTAATATTTTAGCGTAAACGGATAGCCTGCACATGAAACCAATTAAAATCATACTTGCATCGATTTGGATTTGCGCCTTGGGTAGATTCGATTTCTTAGAATCTTCGAGCCGACTCAACGCACTTATCCTTCGGGGCAATGCAGCGCTTTGCATCGATTCAACTCGATGTATTCTTTGGGACAATGCAACTCTTCGCATCGACTTAGTTCGATGCATTGCTCGGTACAACGTAACTCCCGTATCGATTCGCATCGATACTTTTCATTCGGTCAACACGACTCTGAGTCAACGTCTCAGCGTAATACGTCGTGCGGAGCGGGACATTATAGATGCAGAGGAGAATTGGGTGGGGTTCTTTCTTTCCTATAACAAAAAAGTGGATCAATGATGAGGAGGATGGTCCACTGCACACTTTCTCTATGTAATGTCAGTGTCTCTGATTTTTATTTTGGCTCCTTTTTCTTGTGTTGTCAATGTCATTGCTTTTCTCTATTGGCTCTTTTAAGTCCACTTCTTTGGTAGTGATGCATTGAAAAAAATGAACATGAGTGAGATGTAGGACCCAACGCATCACATCAACTGCTAAAAAATGAAGAAAAAAATAAACATTTGAGTGTATCGGTATCTAATGTTACTCATTTGCATATTTGCAATAGGTAATTAGTCTATGCTTTCTAAACCTACAAAACCTAAGCTTATTCCTCCTGATAATGAGCGCATACATTCATTATATAGTTGATACTGTCTATACCAAAAAATTCGATACTCCAATTCGATACCGTCGATATTGTCGATACTGTCGATACTGATACTTATACAAAATGTTCGATACCGATGCCGATACTTTGAACCTTGAAATGTTAGGTAAAATGGGTAATCCTTCTGGACAGTGTGGGATACGTACCCGGAACGATTGTGGTATACTACTTGTTCTTTAAATAGAACAAGTCCTGTGGAATGATGACTTTGACGCCTTAATGAGTTATCAGACATCGTAGATGTCTGACGTGCTTGACAGGAGGCACGGATAGTTCATCACTATAAAGGAGCGTAATACTCTATGCTACAATGAGGTGACACCACCATGAGGTACCTTAACAGGGTAAAGCCTTGGCTTCGGGCCATGTCAACGGCATGGCACCACATATAGGCAGATAGCCTAATGCTGAAGAATGGAGAGTTGTAGGCAGCACTACAAAGGGTCGGCGACCCCATGCTACAGTGGCATGACACCACAATGAGGTACCTTGATAGGGTAAAGCCTCGGGTTGATGCAATGTCACAGCAGCGTAACACCGCAAAGCTTCTTGTTGAGTAGTATGACACTACAAAGAGGCCAGTGTTCTCATGCTACAATGGTATGACACCACGATGAGGTAAAATATGTAAAGCCTCGAATTTTGCCACGTCATAGCGGTATAGCACCGCAAGAAAGCGCAAGGCTTCATGTTGGGACTCTTAACAAAAGAACTCACGTAGAGTGTATGAATAAAGATACATGCCCTCTCTTGAGGGTAAGGTTGTAGACACCCAAAACCTCTATGAATTAGTTCCAAGAAAGCGGCCGTTCACGTCAGGAATAGAGGTTGTTGATGTAGTTGCAATCCGTTTTCATTTTTTCATCGAGATTGGGTGGGTGTCATACGTTGAAACGACATCTCTCCTAATGCATGATGGCAGTCACTGTGAGGAACGCTCAACCATATATTGTGATATATGTGGGAGATTGTCGGTATTTTCACTTGGCTTTAGGAACGTTTAGTCCCACATTGGAAAACCACCATGGTGTATATCACAATATAATAGCTATGCTTGTGTTAGAGTATGCAAATGAGATGAGGTGGCCAATGTGGATTGATTTTCCTAGAGGGTTGTGTAGTTCACTAGGAATAAGTCTTTGTTTTGTCACTCTTTATGGAAAAATAGGAGCTAAGTTCCGTAGGGGTTTAACGACTTGGACTCGGACTCAGACTCAGGCACAAGCGAATGGCGCAAAGTGACACTTTGATGGCGCACTTTGCACTTAGCACGACCTCATCGTCGCAAGGCGCTTGTGCTCTCCTTTTATGCACAAGTTGCTTGCACGGTTGCTAGCTCGGGTGCATGCGCGAGTTCATGCTCGAGACGTATGCGCGGGCATATGCGCGACTATGCGCCAGCTATGCAAGGCGCATGCGGGGCTCTTGCGTCAGGCTTTATGCGGCATGGCGTATATGCGGCAATGGCGTCTTTGCTACTTGGCGCATTTTCGTCCAGACACATGAGTGGCCATGCAGTATAAGCGGCCTTGCGCTCATATGCGACTGTGCGAATCAACGGCCACGTGCATTAGCGACTAGGCGCATATGCGGCCTTGCGCTATGCGGCTATGCGCTAGGAGCATGCGTACGGCTGCTTTCGGCGTCGGCCTGTCTGCTGTCAGTAGTGCGGCGTGGGGTGCGCTGTCAGCGTAGGGTGCGCTGATGTGTTGACGCATAGGACTCTGTGACCCGAATTTTGTAGGATTTGGTCGGCCATGCGCGCTTGTGTTTCCATAAGCGCGCCTGGGTGCTGGAGAGCTATATAAATAGAGCTCTACTCCTCTCATTTGAAAGAGGTTGAAAAATTGGAAGAGAGAGAAATTGAGGGCCACAAATCCAGTCGAGTAGGGTCCACGTGCCTACTGCTGGTTCCATGCGCCTAAGAGTAGGTTTCCAAGTTGTCCAAGAGTGACAAGAGCGTTCCAGAGTTCTTTGTTGAACTTGCTGGCTCCTGGGAGCAGATCGTCTATGGGACAAATCATGCTTTGAGCAAATGCGACATGTTCATCCTAGCAAGAAGATTTACTTTTATGTATTATTTCTTATTTGTTCTATCTTATTGTAGTTTCTGCGAACGTAGAAGAATGCTTTTGTTTATTCTTCTTCTTCCTCTTATGTTGTGAACGTTCTATGATTCTATCCCAATTGCAACTGCGTTTGTAAGGAAGAACGAGCTTTATTCCTTGTGTGCTTGTTACCTGGGTTTTCCATGTTTGGTTGGGATCATGAAGTTTGGGGAGCAAGTTTCTTCCACGGAATCCTGGACTTCTTCGTAAGGATTAAACAGAGCAGGACTGAAAAAGGTCTTGCCTAAAGCTCTGTTGTTCTTGTCCTTAGTTCTTATCTTGGTACGCCTCAGGACTAACACCTTCTTCATTTTAATGATTGATTGAGCCCTGACCTTGCCACATGTGCCGTACTGTTCTGGACATCTGATAAGAATTGAGTTGCTTTTATCTACCAATCACTGTGTATCAAATTATTTTTGAAGATTTTGATACATAAAACTTATACCAGTCCTTGTAATATTGTAGTTCCGTCTCTTTGATCTTGAACTGATTATTGTATTATTGTTGATAATCTTTTGGGCACACAGCTCTGCATAAAAGACTAGAGCTTTGTATGTATTATGTTTTCCCTTGTGTTGTTTTGGCTTTCTCTTCATCCGTTGATGTTCAACCCGCTAAAGCGAGTTACTTGGCGGTGACTTCTCTTTTTGTATTCCCTGTTTCCCTTGACATTGGTCAACCATCGCACTTTAATGCATAGGCTTTTTAATTTCATAATTGGAGGTGAAATATAAATTATGGGTCTATTTCTTCCTCTGATTCTAAGTATCATTTAATCTATATTAAACCTAACGACCTCGATTGAAATTTTATATGCAATGTTCGCCATTTTTTGCTTTTAGTGTCTCTCTTTACTAATTATTGTAGTATTTGGCTCTCTTTCTTAGATGTTTTGTTTGCTAAAGAATGAAGTTTGCTACATGGATCAGAAAACTTTAAAAATTCATTTATAAAACACAAGTTATATGAGCATTGCTTTGTCTTAGACATAAATTAAATTTTTTAAATAGAAACTGTTTGTTCCTGGCTCAAAATATTATTCTCAGACATGCATATACACTCATGGGTGCTGTATCCTTTCCATGGACTTTTTGTCTCAATTGTTTTTTGGTGAGTGTTTTCTATTTGTTGCTCTTCCATAGGCATCTGTGCATTGCTCTATGAACACTATATGTGCTAATAGATCGTAAGCCATGTTTGTGATGGTTTAGTTAGGTAACAGTAATCAATTACTAGGTTTCAGATTGTGTTCTGTATTTGCAAGAGCTATATAAGGGAATTATTTGGTCATACTTGGATGGAAAAAAAAACTCAATGGAATGCCATTTTTCATTATTAGGCCCAATTCCTCAAATCCTGTGGAGCACTGCTGGAAACTCCTGCAGAAATCCGCAAAGCATCAAAAGAAAATACGGTTCAATCTCCTAACGACAAGGGAGTGCCTTCAAAAATTTATTCTAGGGTTCTCGATACATCTTGTAAGAAACTTCACTGGGATGATCAACCTGGTCAGATATCTGATACTCCTGCTAATGTCCATGGAGATTCACATTCTCAAGAAAATAAAACCGGAAGGTAAAATGTCTTACTTTAAATACCACTTGAGATCTCTTAATTTGATTTTCACTTGGACTGCAATTGACTTGTAGAGATAAGTTCACCACTAGTGATATTCTTGGCATTTGGGTAGAAATATCTTTGATTTGAAAATGTATTTGGTTAGATGACAAACTTCTGTTAACTGCAGAGTAATGTGGACATGTACTTGTTGGATAGTTATATGCCACGGTTTAGCTCTTCTCATCACTAGATTCCAAAGGCATTTAATCTTCTACATATGGCTTCTGGTTCCATAATCAGTTATAAGAGTTATAATTCATTTATTAACTTGCTGTGTAGCTGTCACCCTGAGGAACATAGGACACAAAGGAAGGCTGTTAGCTTTGAAGAAGATGAGCATGTCTCTAGTAATGGATTAACAGTGGATTCTGTTGGCTGTGATGTATCCCCAGTTGAGAACCAGATTAAAGCACATGGTTTCGACGATTCCCCTTATCCAACTCCAGTAAATTTGACTGAAGAAATGCCGACTCCTGGAACTGTTTATCCATTAAATCTCCGAACTGGAAATAACGCAGGGGTTCGAATACAGTATGTATATCCTGTTCTAAATCCTGTGGAGAATTCATTTCAGGGGATGCCAGTAAAAGAAGGAAACTCTCAGGCTCAGCTTGTTCAATCAGCCGATATCTTTGAACAACACACGGGAAAGTCTGCTCAAGATAATATTTCACTTAGTCTGCTGCCTGTGGAATCACCTCTAAATGGGAAGAATCAAACCGTTGAGGTGATCCTTAAAGAGAATCTCAACGAAGATACTCCCAAGCTCCTTCCTGGCTTATCGCAATGGCTGAAACCTCCACCTCCAAAGGATGATAGATGGAACGCGAAGGATGTTTTCAGGGAGAGATCACATTCTGATAAGAGCCCTGTTGCTGACAGGCCTATCATTGGGCTCGTCGCAGCACACTGGAATGAAGATGAGCCATCTCGTCCGTCAGCTAAGTGGATCAATGGGAATGGAATTCCGAATTCAACAAACAAGTACAAGGAGGTTGAATGTTTTTCATCATCTCTATATGTTCTTGATTCGTTGTGATTCAAAGATCATTAATCCTGAATTATATCAGCAGGACCAGAAGGTCAATTGGCATGCAACCCCTTTTGAAGAGAGGTTAGAGAAGGCTCTGTCAGATGAAAAGCTTTTCCCTCAAAGGTTTGCTACCAACTATTATACATAGATATCCAAATGGCTGATATTTGCTGAAATATTTCTTGAATCTTCTGTGTGAATGGATTTTCGGACTTCCCAATGATCAAACTCTATGCAAGAAATCTTGATTATCATCATCTACTCATTGTTTGTTGAAACATCACACTATTTTGTAGAAATTCATAGATTATTCATGTAATACTTAGGTAATCTTGCCTATTGCCTTTGCTATACTATTTCTGAACAATCTCTAGCACTCTTCTAGAAGTACACTGGACAATTCTCAGATTCCCAATTTTATTTCCTCTATTAAATAGCTTTGACTACAAAGATCTGTCTTAATTCCAGGAAGCTTGATGGAAGACCGATCAACTTCAATGATGAAGGTGAAGATAGCGATACAGCAGCGTCCTGAGGATCCCAGCTCCAGCAGTCCGGGGCTCGAGTTTCTATACATCCTGTTCTTGTAGCAATATAACAGGGTTCATATGTTATATCATCTGTCATGTTAGTATTATAAATCATCCTACGAACTGTTCTCTAATTGGGCTGAGTTTGCTGCTTCATATGTACATTAAGAGCTTTCAGATATGTTTCTAACATTTTGTGAAACATTCCTCTATAAAAAGATGAGCTTTCCCTGGGGACCAATTTATGACAGTCATTTCATCTCTCCTTCTGATATTGCAGAGTATAGTTTTTTTTTCCTCATCTAATAACAATATTTTATGAAATAACATAGATAAATTAGAGCATAAACAATATTCATTCTATGCGTATGAAGATTTTACATATAGTAAGGTTAAGAATGACCATTACATGTATATAGCATTTTACTCTCAAACATTTACCTCTATCAACTGCTTTATACTTATAAAGTAAATAAAGTGTTTCTATTAAGGTATCATTTGTACTCATAGGGTTTTATATCAGGTATATGCTCACATGTTTTACCGTAAATAATAGATAAATTTGAGCTTCCTTTCATTACTAAGCACTATATAGTTTTTCTGCAAATAAGCAAGACAGCTCTAGTGCTTTAGCTCTCTCCTTTAGCATCGTCTTTACCCGAACTGTTCTAAACTTGGCAAAGACTAGAAAGATATCTTAATATTACAAGAACCACATGTAGGTAATTCCCAAGTACATCATTACCGGTATCATATTATAAAACATATATACTTTCTACATTACATATACTCCTTCCTTGACAGTAGCATGTTATCAGTGAAAAGTTGTACAGAAAGATCTTTATTGCAGTAAGGATAAGTTTAAACATCTGAATTCCTTAGGTCACTTTTACAAAGCTTCGGGATGAAGGTTTTCCTTCCCTGATTTGTGTTCGTAAAACCTTTTAGGGTTATTTTAGCAATTTTGCTATAATCAACTACATTTGTTGTTCTTTCACACATGTATGAACGAAAAAGAAAAACCATGGGGTTGCATTTATTTTCCAAGTAACTCATGATGGATAAACTTCTTGTCCCACTTTAAGCCATCTCTCTTCATCACTCCCTCCTTCAGCTTCCTCCATACTGGCATTTTCATACCTAAGCAGAACACCAAACAAGATCTTCCCCTGCAGCCAGGGCAAAAATAGGGTCATTAATCCTTTCAGTTTCAGTCTTTCAACAATATACTTCTCATGTGGCTACACGAAGAGAGAGAACTGTAATAAACTGGAAGTTATATTGACACCTGAACTCGCCGGTATGACGCTAATGTTGCCAATGGTTCCCGTGAGTTCAACATTTGACCAGTTTCCTGATCAATATTAATCATCTGACAGCGGTTACATCCACCAAGAGACTGCAAGGGAAAAAGAGAACCAACCAAATGACTGCAAGGAAAGTAAATCGAACCATTAAGTTTCTAAAGTCTGATGGAACCCAGCCATTATGGTAAGCTGCTACTAAGACTTGATTGCAGTAAATAGAACCCTTAAGGTCCTAAAGTCTGATGGAACCTAGCATTATGGTAAGCAGTTACTAAGACTTGATTGTAGATAAAACCAAATATCCTGATTACAGATGGAACCACAGATTCCTAAAAATGCAGTAGATTGCTTGCATTAAATTAAACTCTGACATGCAAGAACAATAAGTGTACATTTTTGAGTTGAACAAAAATATCGGCTAGGGAATAACATATGGGATGGGACCATACAATAGGAGGATCATCAAACTGGAGTTTGTTTACCCCAACGAAGAAAAAGTGACATGTTCAAGTTCATGATATGGGAGTTTCGTCAACTCTCTCAAATTTGCTTGTTGGTTTTTCAATGAGCAGATAGTTCTATAAGGACAAACTATTGGGTCTTTAACAGCCATCTTAATAGATAAAGAAATAGAGGTTACATATGTTTTTTCCATTTAAGAATTCAAGTAGCAAACAAATCTCTAGAAGAAAAATGACCCAGGGAGACACAGAAACTGGTTCTCCAAGGGTGACCCAGATGTCTCCCTTGCACAACCCAATAGACAATAATAAATATCGGAATAAATCAAATATATGCACAAAACTGGTATTTCTCTCTGTTGGGCTATCAAGGTATAAGTACTACGACATCACGTGAAGAAATATATAATGATTCCAGTGCAGGATTTCCTAAATGCACTATGGGTTGTGCTCATGTGTCTCGACATATTTTAACCCAGAAAAAACTCACTTAACAGGTGTAATTCGAGAAATAAATGAAAAGAGTTATACATGGAAATATCTTCTATTCTTGGAGGATATGTTACCTTGAGTTAACCAATGAACTGCATTGTACAAATTATAAAGATGATCTTCCCATCAAATTGTTTTTACACGGTGCAAATCAACCCTCGGCTTTAAGGCAGTTAAAATAATTGTGATTTCCTTTTCTCATGAGAATGAGTGAGAAGAGAATGTATGCAGTGGCTTAACTAGTAGAAAAAAGAAGGTAACTGGATACACATATGTACTTGGGAAAATCACATTCAAACTTTCTTATAAAGCACAAATGTATTCCTGCATGTGATAATTATTCTTATTAATGGAATGAAAGAGCTAAGTTCAAGTTCCTATAAAAATTGTACAGATATTCTTGTACTAGAAAACTACTCTATCTTTAGAGTACCCTGCAGCTGGTACAGGCGGACTAGTATTCGAAAGCATGGATACTTCAGTTTTTGTTTCCATGTCATGTCAGACACCACACATAGTCACTCCAAAATAAAGCCTTTATCCCAAATTTTAGGGGTTGGCTGTATAACAATATATAATCCATATATTAAAAAGTCTAATGTTCAAGATATCGCAGATCGGGTTCATATCGGTTTGGGTTTTCAGATATCGGATATTGGAGATATATTGAAAATATCAGATACCAATAACATAAAATATAGTATATATTATATATAAAATATAAAATATCCTATTAAATCCAAATTTCTAGATGTACTAAATGTTCTTCATGTCCTAAAAGCATAAATCTAAGTAACTAACCAACAAAAAACATCCAACATGACATCATAACATGGTAATAAACTAACACCTATAAAATTACAAGTACAAATTAAAAAACTAGCAATATAAATAAAGTCGTATCAAAACTAAAACCTACTCGAGAGAGAGAGAGAGAGAGAGAGAGAGAGGGGAGGGGAGCCTTGTTGTCGTGGCTCGAGAGTTGAGAGAAGGGAGGATTCCTTACGGCGAGAGAGTTAGGTTTAGCCTTTTTAGGTTCAAGTTTGGTTAGCGGATAGGATATGACCCAACCGAAAAACACTTGTTCGCTTCTAATATCTGTTGTTTTACTATATCGGGAGATACCGACTGATATCATATTGGTATGTATATCGATCTACAATCGGATTTCGACCGATATATCGGCCGATTTTCCTCAAATAGATATATACGATAGACAGCCAAACTGATATATGTCGGTTTAGACCTCAAACCGATATATCGGCCGACATCATGATTATTTTATAAGGGAGTCGACATGTGGACTTTGAGTTGCATGATAATAAAGAATTAGACTTACAACAAAAATTTCCTTTGCTATATGAAGAGTTTTCCAGTTATCTTCAGCAAATGGTTCTGCTCCCGAAATAACAAGATTGGGACGAAATCTCATTGCATCAACAAATGCTGGCTTCTCAGATGTAGAATTGCTCGTCTGTTTATCTGTTAAAGAGTTTAACAGTTAATGACCTGGCACATCCTGCAACTGGACTAAAAAGCAAAATCATCTTTATATGATACCAACATGTGTGCACACACAAACAAAGTTGAATTTTGGAAATAAACAACACATTGGCATGTTTTAAATCAAGAAGAAACTAACATACTCGAGCGTAATCGGCAGTTAAGGTCATTAATACTGCTTTCTGATAGCAATAACAATTGGGCCTCATTAGCAAAATTCAATTTGCTATGAATATCCCTGCATTGCCGACCCTTGCTACCCCTGTCCAAACGACAATCATTTTCTGAAGCCAAACATCTTACAAAGGTGCAAGGACGACCGAGGGCTTCAGAAAACCACATGTTAACTTCATTGCCATAATTCTGCACTTCATATCTAGTCAAGGAGGAAAGTTATACATATTAGTTGCCAGTCTTATAAACATGTCCTACAAAGATTATATTTAAGTAGCGCATAATTCTGTACTCTGTATCTAAGGAAGATAACAAATTTAGCTATAATATTCATTTATAACTGTCTACATAGAAAAAGGTTTTCGTGAGACAGAGCTTTGCTAGAGATTATTGAGCATACATCCAAGAGATTTGCTTGAAAAGCAACATCATCATTTAAGTAAACTGTTTCCAACAAAAAAGGAGACGGATGTTGGGGAATCCTCCATGGAAGGATTGCATAGTATTTTATGATTGCTGTTAACCTGACATTCACCATTTAGGACAGTGTGCAATGTTTCAGGCTCCAGAAAGTAGAAACCATTGCAACAAATGGCTCTAGCACAGAAACATACAAACCTGGTTCATGGAAGAGCCTAGGAAGCAATGAGGTTCGAGGCAAGTAGGCTCTTCCAAGAACCAGCTTTTAGGCAAGTAGAGACAGGTGTATAATATATTAGTATCTAAGAGACCACTACATATTTCTAGCTTCTATGAAGCAAGAAATGCACACCTTTGACCATAAACCTCCATTTCTTCCTTCAAACTGCATGACAAGTTCTTTTGAAGACAAATCTGCAACCTTGTTGTGGAATGTGGCGATTCCACAAACAATTTTCCCAACCCTAAATCAATAGAAGTATGGATATGACACATTTTAGGTACCTGCAAGTGATAGGATAATGGAATTAAACAAAACCTCACATATAGTACATAACTAGAAGAAATTCTTCACTTAAAGAAACAGAGTAATTTAAGCATATCATACAAAATCAAATTTAAAACCAATAAGAAATGACAAGTAAATCAACCAGAAGATGATATAGTATTAGTAATACCTTATTAAACAAGATCACAATTACAACAAAGTTTGTAGTTCATCTCATGAATATATCTAACCAAACCTCAGTTTTGACACTTCTAATGGATTATCTATACCATTCATTATGATTAACTTACCTCGTAACAAAACATTATGTTTTGTACCTTATAACAGATGCCTCCAGCAATGAAATAAACATGTTACTATAACTTAATAAACAATTTGATGCACACAAAGGAACCCTCAAAACATGTTTTCATTCACACGCCATATGTTTTACATTGTGATTACCTAATGTGATGGCCCAAGGAGACTTGACATGCGAGTGAAATTGTGCCTTGGTAACATTAGATCCTTTACCAATGAGCAGACTGGACAGAGGACTAAAATATGAACCATCAAATAACCAAGGCTATAGAACAAAGTTTGCTGATGAAGCCTTCAGTAACCATTACTAAAAAGCCATGGCTTCTGTGAAGCATTTTGCTGGAAGGAAAATCTTATACCCTAACACCACATCTGGCTTATAGATTACAAGCTACGTTGCACACACACGGGTAAATGTTGTCGGTATCCGTATCGTGTCCGTACCCGTATACCTTCCCGTATCCATGCAGTGTAGGTGATTACATTGTACATATTTGAAAATGCATGTATACCGTACCCGTATCGTGTCCTTATCTGTATTCGGGTCCATACTCGTGTAGCATAGATTACAAGAAAATGCCTCCAATACCTGGAAAGACAGTATATGTCCAATCCAAGTTTCTTGCATCAAATTCATACGAATCATAAACTAACTGCAGAAGTTTATAATTCTTCTTAACTAAAGCTAACATCTTTTCCATGTGTAAGTACAGGAGATATCAGTCAGCCAAGTATACATGACCTTTTCACTTAAATTTTCCTTCAGTTTTGAAGGGATCCCATTAATTATGGTTCACCCCAATCACATATATGTGTGTAATCCAAAAGAAACATTTGTAAATACGTTGTACAGTAACAACAACGAAGCCTTGATCCCAAATTCTTGAGGTCAGCTATTTGAATCCTTTTCTTCCATTCATCTTGTAAAGATTCATTTCATACAGACCCGACAATGTTTTTCGCTGACTGTCAACTATCTAACACCGAATCAGCAATGAAATATAGGACATTCATCACAGCACATTTGTATGTGTTGTAAACTTTTCTAAATTAGTGCATTATTCTTTGTCACATATTGCCTGAATGCAGAAACCATAAATGATGCAAGAATCCTGCTACAACAAGAATTATCCAAAACTACTACAAACTAACAAGAAAGAATATCAATCAAGGGAAACACCTTTATACCATAATAATAATCCTCAATTGCTAAAAGGCAGGTAATATTGTTACGATATGGTAAGCTAGATGTAGGTGTGATATATCATACTACGTGAAATCATTCATACAAAGTTGTAATAACCTTTTTCTGGGTCAAAATATCACCACTAGGTCCTCTCAATAGCCACTCACGATCATGCATCAAACCTGTTCAAAAGTCGGAACAAATTAAATGAGACGAGCAACACAAAACCATAACAGGATATTGCCAGTTTCAAGATAATATACTTGCATAGTATTGCTCCTTGTTTTAGTTTTGTAGCTTGTAGAATAAAAGGAATATAAGCTAGTTTCCCATCATAAAAAGATTGCACCGGACTTGCATGGAAACAATAATATCAGATAGACTAATGAGTTATGTGTAGTAAAAGATATGTCATATTTAATTGACCAAAAGCAGAAAATCAAATTATCAAACAACACTGTGCTTACATACAAGAACTGTTGAGATTCCCCAGTTGAGATAAAAAGATTTTCAATGATCAAGAAAAGGAATTTTAATCATAAGTTTGTCCTCTACCCAGAAGATCTTCAAGATGCATAACACATATCCACTTTCCGTATAAGTTCTGCCATCAGGTATGCTTTCAGTACACACAAGCCTTCTCTTTGGATAGCTAGAGTCAGCATCATATGCTAAGGATTACCACAATGTGGTAGGGCCCAATGTACAATCTGCACAAAAATGTAATAGCAAGTTTCCTTGAAGGTACTAGGTAGTACCAGATGCACATCCAGATTTCCAGTATCTCTTGGCATTGGCGTGGCATGCATTGAGACCCTTTAACAGACTCTATTTCTATATTAGAGCAACAAATACATCTTCCATCATTTGCAGTCCTAGGTGGCTAGGTTACCTTCTCTACTGAAGCTGGTGGCTTCTACCTCGGAACTAGTAGCAGTTACGGTAATCATCACATCTACATAATATAATATTGCAAACTATTGCATAATTTATATCAAACACTTGACACAAGCAGCAAATTATAAACATTGCACATCACTTGCTCTAATAGGTAGGGTAACGTAGAAATCATTTTGACCAGTACTATATAAAGGCCTGTAAGTTTATGGCATCAAAACAATAATATTTAAGTGACAATGTCCTATATAAGAAGGAGAGAGTGATACCCTTATGGGTTAAAGGCCAGCTGTTCACGCTGAATCCTGCACAAGATTTTACTGGGTAGATTGTGATGGATTTAAGACGAATACCTCCAACTAAGTTACTCCCCCCAGCATCTGCAATTCAAGAAATTGAAAGTACAAGTTATTTTAACGAGTGATATAACCAGTGCTCAATTGTTAATTGTATAGACATGCACCGGTCCACAAATCAGCACCAAAATAAGAAACACCACTTCCCTTGTGTTACCATCTGTTTTAAGGTAGGAAACAGGGACACTCCAAATTGTGGTGCCATTCCTATGTTGGAGAAATATTGGTGAATAAGGATACTCCGAAACATTATACAAACATGCCAAAGTCGAGGTTATTTCCATGTCTGGACATAGGTTTTAAGTATAGCAAAGCACATTGGATCCAATATCATAAGCAATTCCCCAAACAGTTTTAAGTGTCATACAGTCCAAGCCTTGTGAACCTTACCTATCACCCCAATCAAAGCCCATCTGCTCACAACATAATCCCTTATCCATTCACGCTACCCTCAACACCAAACTCTTCACAGCATTTTTATAAGAGAAATTTTGAGTTACCCCCCACTTTGATTACCCAAATTAAGGGTGCACCCCACAGTTTTGCATTAATTAAGAACGACCCCCACTTCTAACAGTTTCCGTTCCTCACTAACAGAAACACTCGTTCGTGGTAATTTTTTGACGTAAATGCCCCCTGTCTCTATTTTGAAGTCTAATTTCTTTCCTAATTCCTAAAGTACCCCTCTTTTATAAATCCCTACCGCTCTCTCAACCTAATAAGATGAGTCGGAGGCTCTAACCTAACCCCCAAAATCTCTCCTCCATTTTTCTCGTGGTGATATTAGGGTTCACGAGAAATGGCGACCTCTGCATGTCGGGTACAATGAAATTGCTTTCGAAATATTTTCCGTGAACATTTTGTTTTCTGGTTTGCCGTTTGCTCCTCTCTATTCTCAGTCATTTTGGTATTTCTTGTAGGAGAAATGTCAAATTTGCTCCAAGAACAACCACCTTGCTGATGAATGTACGTTCTTGAGCTCGCCTTGCAAGATGAAGAACTGCAAGGGGATTAGGCACTTGTTGAAGTCAAATACTAAGTCAAATCCTGGGAGAAAATTTTTGAAGTGCCCTGTCTGCTCGGATTTCCAATGGTTGGATGCTGCTATTTTGGATTCAAGCTCTGGAAGTTCTTCTTCGACAATTCAAATGGAGGGATGTTTCACTTGTGGTGACTTAGGGCATTGGAAGAAACAATGCCCTTGGGAAGAAAATACTTGCCCAAATCGACACTGTGGAGGGAAGAGAGCTGTCTTCATTTCAAAAAGGAGTCACAGCAAGGGAAGGAGATTCTTGCAATGCATGAGATGCAACAATGCATTCCAATGGTTGAATGAGGCTGTTGCTATAGACGAGAAAAAATGTAAAATTTCAGTTCAAATTGTAGTGAACACAACTTTAGACCAGTTGTGCCATAAATTTGGAAAAGAATTGGAAATGTAAAGTTAAAATTATGTAGTTGAGTGGAAGTTTCCCTCTATGTAATGAATTGAAGTCGAATTTGTGTGCTTTTGTTACTTTGTGAACAACATCTTCTCTCTCTTTTATGAATGTTGAGCATGAACAATATATACAGTAACCTCAATATTCATACAGCAAAGTGGAAGAAGTAACCTGAAAATATATGCAGTAACCTCAACTTTCAATATATGCAGTAACCTCAACTTTCAATATATCAAGCAATATATGCAGTAACCTCAACTTTCAATATATGCAGCAAAGTGGAAGAAGTAACCTGAAAATATGCAGTAACCTGAAAATTGCAGTAACCTCAAAATATGCAGTAACCTCAAAATATGCAGAGTTTAAATTGTAGTATCCTCAACTTTCAATTATCAGTAACCTCAACTTTCAATACAAGTAACCTCAACATTCAACAATATATGCAGTAACCTCAAAACATGCAGTAACCTGAAAAAGCTTAAATTTCAGAACAGAGTTGAAATTGCTTAATCTGTAGAAACCTCAACATACAGTTCATATGCTTCAAAAAGCTTCAAGAAGCTTAAATTCCAGTAGGGTCAACATATAAGCAAGAATGCTTCAAAATGCTGCAGAATTCCTTAACAGACTTTAAGGATTGCACAAAAGTGAAGCAAGCATACAGTTAGTGCTTCATACAGTTAGTGATTCATACATTCATTACACTTAATCCAAGCAAGCAAGCATACAGTAGTTGCTGCTTCAAAAAATTGTAACATTAAACAAAAAATTGTAACATCAAACTCCTATTGTTGCTGCTGGCTCTTCCTGCTGTTGTTGAAGGAATCTTCAAGGATTGAAGGATTGTTGCTATTGTTGTTGCTGATGCTGCTTCCAATATTTACTCTGGCACTAGTATTCCATGGAGGTCTAAACACAGAATTCAGTGGCCTCCTTGGTGGTAGAATTGCTGCAATGTTATTAGTCCTGACAGACATGCCCAGGTTTTGATGTATCCATTCACTCCCAGACTTGAAGGGAATGGTAGATGAGTGAGGAGGTGCAGGACTTGGATGCAGCAAAGTGGAAGAACCTGGAGTTGGATTGGAAGGACCTGGAGTTGGAGTTGGATTGGAAGAACCTGGAGTTAGATTGGAAGGACCTGGAGTTGGATTGGAAGGACCTGATTGTTGTGGTGAGGATGGTATTTGTGGTCCTCACCCATCTCACCCTCACTGTATAAGTCATCAAATTCAGCAGGTCTATGATCACATTCAGAAGCAGATGATGGACAACTATGATATTCCTCTTCAGGCTCTAGTTCATCAATTTGAGCTTTCTTCCTTCTCAGAAACTCTTCCCTCTGAAACTCTGTTTCTTCCCCCCATTTTTCATTCCTGTTTTCTGAAATGTGGTCATCACTGCTTGGTACATACTCCTCATCCCCCTCCTCTGTTTCTTCCTCTGCATCAGGTATTTCTTCCTCCACTGCCTCCTCTGCATCATGTATTTCTCCCTCCACTGCCTCCTCTGCATGTGTTCCCTCTGCATGTGTACCCTTTGCCTGTGTACCCACTACCTGTGTACCCTCACCATCTGTTTTTGAACCATCACCCTGCTTTCCAGCCTCTGCTTGACCATCTTTACCACCAATATTGAAGACCCTTGATGGCATTGCATCCAACTCCTCCTCTGGAGGTCCACATCACTATCACTAGGTAGAGGTTCAACATTCTCATGTTCCAATTGAACAACAGGTTTTCTAGGTGATTTATGTGCTACTCTCTTTACAAGTCTTCTCCTATTGTTAACTGGTTGCATGGTAATTGATGCTTGTGTCAGAATATGTTGTTGTTCTTGGCTTGTCTCTTTACCAACCTCTTCTAAGAACAAGTGTATTTCTCCATTCTTGTCAGGCAATTGGTTGCCAATCATAGCCAGCAACTCAGCATCAGTAAGAACCTCCACTCTTTTACCATTGTTTGAGTCATCAACCCAGTGGTACTTATAACTAGCCTCCAAAGTATTACTCTGAATTATGTAGGGTATATCCAATAAACTAACCAAGTCTGGGTCCACTTCAACAGCTACAGAACTACCATTCACATGGTGGACCCTAAGCATGACTTTCCTACATAATTATACAAGTATAGTGAACTACCATGCACACATATAATAACATGCTTACAAACAACATACTATAGTGGACCCATTCAGAAAGCTAAACATTGAATAGACTAAACAATGAATAGAGAGGAAAGTAAAAGTTATGAAAGTATAACTTACAGTGGGAGACTGGCTTTCATCATATCAGTGGTCCAGAGGAAGCTCTGTACGAGAAAGGGATTTTTTTTTGGATTGGAAAATTTAGGACTTAGCTACGATCTGAAAAAGGAGAGACACATGTCGAAGGTGCTCAGAAGAAAGAAATACATAATCAATCTTTCATATATTAAAGGAAAATTTTCAAAAAAATTGAATATTACCTAACTTGCAGACTTTGGCATGGGAGCTGGACGATCTTCCTGTAACACACGACGAGATCGAATGGAAGGGACGTGATCGAATCGAAGGGGGTTAGGTAAGAGTCGATTACGGAATGGAAATTGGGGATTAGGTTAGGGAAGGAAATTGGGGATTATTTGGGGATTAGGTTTTCGAGTGAAAAGAGAGTTTGGGAGAGAGAGAGGCGGTTAGGAGATTATTAAGGGGGGTAGTTTAGGAATTCCATAAAAAGTTTCTAAGGGCTGTAGGTCAACAGTTCAAAGCAGGGGTATTTACGTCAAAAAATTACCACGAACGAGTGTTTCTGTTAGTGAGGAACGGAAACTGTTAGAAGTGGGGATCGTTCTTAATTAATGCAAAACTGTGGGGTGCACCCTTAATTTGGGTAATCAAAGTGGGGGGTAACTCAAAATTTCTCTTTTTATAATTATCATTTATAAGTCAAAGTAGCAGTAGTGTCTAAATTTTGCCATGTGCATCTACACAACTTATCAGTAGAAGATTAAGCTATCTGGAGTGGCCTTCCACTCTTGTAGCAGGAATCTTTTTAATATTTCAGGGTCGGCTACATGAATCCATTTCTTCCTCTGGGCATTATCAAAAGTCATCTCTATAATATTAGCAGATACCAGTCTTATACCCATCTTACAGAATTTTCCTTTCAGTATGATACAAAGGTAATGGATTCCATATATTGTCTAGACTTATGACAACTTACTCTCCTACGGATCCGACAACTTACTGACGCGGGACGAACATCCAAAAATAAATTATTATTATGAAATTAGGGATTTGAGAAGATTTGGGTGCGAAAGTTTTAATTGAATCTGAAAATTATACTTCTGTTGATGTCCTCCAATTCGGCAATGGTCGAGGCCTTTGCTTTGACAACTTGATCAACATTGAAGCTTCTGACAAGGCGACAAATCTCCATGGCGGTACTAGGGGTTGTGGAAGTGGAAGAAGTAGAATATTCAACAGGGACCTATCAAGCACTTCAATAACTTTTGGATGTCTCGATGTCTCCAGAATAGCAAAATGATCGTCCCTACAATCAATTATTATTTTCTGCAAACTATTACAATTATTTGTAACAAACATATAATAGAAGTTGTTCACAGGTTCAATTACTGGGACACGTTCAAATATTTAGATGACTTAATGTATTTTTTAAATTTATTGGTTTCATCAAATGACCTATTTAATTCTTCTAATAATGATATATAACGCTCAAATTTTATTAGTGGCTTAAATCTAGACTTATAAAGCTCAAAATTTATTATTGGTTTAAATTTAGACTTAGACTCAGACATGGATTTAACTTCTGACTCGTCCATGACAGAGTCAGTGGGTTTCACTAATAAAAAATATGTATAGGATCATCGTTACCAATAGTTTTTATTTTATTAAGATTGAAAAAATCTTCAAACACCTTTTTCATTTCAGCAAGCATCTTATCATATATATTATCGATTATCGCACAAAAGTGTTGCGAGGAATTTTGTGTGGACATTCTTGTATGAGTCTTATCTACCTTCATATACAAATATTTCTAGACCAGGGTTTGGCTCTAATACCAATTTGACGCGGGAAGAACACCCAAAAATAAATTCTTATTATGAAATTAGGGATTTGAGAAGATTTGGATGCGAAAGTTTTCATTGAAGAGTGAACAACAATTATTATAAATTTATCACAAAAATTATAATAGAAATAGAAAATAATAATATGATTACCGTTGAAAACGTTAACATCGAAAGCGGAGAAATAGTGTTGAAGACGTCAACGTCGAAAGCGGAGAAGCTACGTTGAAGACGTCAACGATAAAAGCGGATAAGCAACGTTGATAGAGAGATCCACTTTAAGGTTTTGGCATCGCACCATATAAACTCAAATAGATTTCTCATTCTCAATCTTCGATTCATAACTTATGAAATTACAAACTATTTATAAGCTACAAAATAATCAAAAGAAGATAAACTAAATATCTAAGTTCTTATCATAAGATAAGTTAAACCTTAACCAACCCCAACCAACTCAAGAGATAAAATTCTCTTTATTTTGTTTTATCCTAACAAACAAACTAAATAAATCCAAAATAACTGAAATTCCAAGTTGTACTCCATCACTTACTCTCCTAGGAAGTATCTCAGCTAAAAGGTAATATTAATCTTTCGATACTGACAGTAATTGTACACTCTCTCATTGTAAAACTCCTGTGAACTACTATAACATGGGTTAACAACATAATAATGATATGTGCTGACTTTATTTGTAAATCTTTCAAGTACTTTGCTGACGATATAGTTCTTTTATTAACTAGTAGCATTCACAGTTGTGCTTTATCTTTCTTTTAAATTATTCTTAGCCCCGAATATACCTAATAAAAGCATTGACAGTATAACTAGTTAATATCCTACAAGTATTAAGATTCCCCACTATGCTACGGAACCATCTTTGATCCTAGACGCTTACTTAGTTCTTATGTGAATGATAAAGGTATAAAACACATCGATATAAGTCGTAAGAAACTATCTGAGTTGAATTACAAAGTCAATTTTACGATCCCAAACCCTGAAGTTCTCCACTTACTCTGACCATGTAAATTTATCATTCACGATATCTCGAACCAATTCATTTCTGCCGCTTCTTCTCACGGCTGGCAACCATTGAAACTGTAAGTTCACCATTCTTTTGTCCCTCCTGTTGTCACAAGGTTAGATAGTCGGAATAGTAGTTCACTACCAATACCTTTTGGTTGTAATAAAATGAACTATTGTTTGATGACTTGAGCCCATTTGAGACTCCATTTTCATGCCTCAAAAAACCGTGTTTTGAGGCTAAAACTCGGTTTTACGTTGTTTGTGACTTGGTTTTGGCCAAATTAAACTAAGATTTTCCTAGTTTTAGAAACAGAACAAACTCCATTCACAAAACGAAACTAGGTACTAACGAATTTTACAAAACTGTTCCTGATCTTTCTTCCATTTTCCCTCTTCCTTTCCATAAGTCTCTTTCTCTCATTTTTCTTCCGTCCTTCGTGTTCTATATAAGCAAATTATATCTCTTGTAGATATTGTAAGATGTATTGGGCATGATTAGATTGATTTATATCAAGTTTTAATTTAATTAGCTTTCCAATTGTACATTAGATTGGACGAGATTTGAATTTTTAAATTTGATTAGATTAAATTTTACATAGCTAGGTTAGACTAGATTTCAAGGTCTAAATTACATTAGTTACTTAATAATACGGATTTCAATTCTACTGATAATATACAATTGTAAAAGAAAATTATTTTCACAGAAAATGACCACTTGTTCTAAAAATATAAAAATAATAGCCTAATTTTAATATAAATTTTCTTCACTTATCTTGTTGATACTTTCCACATAAACTCTGCTTACATGCACGAACATTTTTGGTTTAGAAAACTAAATCCCAAACACCCAGACTTGTTTATCTCTACTAAAACTCCATTTTACAAAATTCCCTTTTCAAAAAACAAGAACACAAACGGATAATTACAAGGTTGTCATTAGGCTTAGTGACATACTGTTGAGAATATTATAATGGTAAGCTTTATCTATCACACTTACTCTTGAACAAATATTCCTTTTGGGTTGTACTGTGAAAAAAAAATAGTTTATTATATATCAAGGAAGGAAACCAGGATTTTGGCAGTGTTGATATATATATATAGTGTTATTGGACTTTAGTCCCACATTGGCTAGAATGATAGGAGAGGAGGCTAGCCTCTCCTATATATATGTTGTTACTCCATTCAATAAAATCACTTCAAGTCTCAACATGGTATCAGAGCCTAAAATTGTTGTGAAGGACAACAGACCATTCGTTGGAAAACTTGACCCTAGAGCAGTCAAGTGCATCTTCGTGGGCTACTCAGCAACTCAGAAGGGGTATGTATGCTGGAGTCCAGTAGAGAAGAAGAAATTTGTTAGTATGGACGTCCACTTCCGGGAGCATGAGCCATATTACCGCCAGGATGGAACTTCGTATAACACGCCTCATACTACAAGTATAAGGCGAGAGGGGGAGATAGAGAACTTGGAGAACCTGGTGGTAACCGATTTAGAAGTTTGGCATAGAGACACGGTTGAGGAGGAACATGAAGGTGAAGCGGAACAGAGGGAGGAGACGAGAAGTGTTACACCTACGGCTCAGGGGGAGTTACTGACCTACAACAGGAGAAACAACAAGCAGACTACAGGACCAGTACCTACAGTGTCAGTGCCAAGTCCCTTGCCTGCGCCTGTCCCAACTCCTGAGACACCTATACCACCATCCTCCTCATCTACACCACCATCCTCCTCATCTACACCACCACCCTCCTCAGGTGATATCGTTCCTCCCATACCACTACCTACACGAAGGACTACTCGCAGCAATGCGGGAAATCCTCCGGACAGATATGGTTGGGATCTTGCTAAGTTTGTTTCTTATGATCATATATCTTCTTCTCATGGAGCATTTATAGCATCTTTGGATAGTATTACTGTACCTAACAATTGGCAGGTTGCCAAGAACGATCCAAAGTGGAAAGCGGCAATGCACGAGGAGTTGGGAGCTCTTGAGAAGAACCACACTTGGGAGCTGGTGAGACTGCCAGAAGGAAAAAGAGCAGTTGGATGTAAATGGGTTTTTACTGTGAAACAGAACCCAGATGGACAGGTTGAGCGCTATAAAGCTCGACTGGTGGCAAAAGGATACAGTCAGACGTACGGCATCGACTATGACGAGACCTTTGCACCAGTGGCGAAGATGAGCACTGTCAGGACCTTGATCTCCCTGGCAGCCAATGGAGGGTGGAAGCTACACCAACTGGATGTGAAGAATGCATTTCTTCATGGAGATCTAGTAGAGGAGGTGTACATGGAGATACCACCAGGATTCGGCACAAAACAGACAGAAGACAAGGTCTGCAGACTGAAGAAGTCTCTCTATGGACTGAAGCAGTCTCCTCGGGCATGGTTTGACAGGTTCAGGAGAGCAATGATAGGGATGGGATATCAGCAGATCAATGCTGATCACACTGTCTTCTTCAGACGGAGTGGAGGCCATATCACCATGCTTGCAGTATATGTAGATGATATGATTATCACAGGCAATGATGAGCAGGAGATCGCCCAACTCAAAGTAAAACTTGGCAAGGAGTTCGAGGTGAAAGATCTTGGCCCCCTTCGATACTTCCTTGGGATTGAGATTGCTCGAGATAATGAGGGAATCATTCTTTCTCAAAGGAAGTACGCACTGGACCTGCTTACGGAAACAGGGATGATGGGATGTAAACCAGCTACGACACCGATAGACCAGAAGTTTAAACTGGATGCTGAAGCTGGAGAACCAGTTGACCGGGATAGATATCAGAGATTGGTGGGCAAGTTAATCTACTTAAGCCACACTCGACCTGATATCAGCTTTGCGGTAAGTGTAGTAAGCCGCTACATGCATGACCCCCGGAAGGGTCACATGGACGCAGTGTACCAGATTCTGAGGTACTTGAAGGGAGCCCCCGGGAAGGGACTGATCTTTAGAAGAAATAATCATGTAGGCATTGAGGGCTATTGTGATTCTGACTGGGCTAGCTGTGCTGACGACAGGAGATCCACATCGGAATACTGCATATTTGTAGGAGGCAACTTGGTCTCTTGGAGGAGTAAGAAGCAGTCAGTAGTGGCCAGATCAACAGCTGAAGCAGAGTATAGAGCGATGGCCTTGGGAGTCACAGAACTATTGTGGTTGAAGAATATGCTGACGGAGCTAAAGCTGGACCAGGGAACAAAGATGAAGCTATGGTGTGACAACCAGTCAGCTATTAATATTGCCAACAATCCAGTGCAGCATGACAGGACCAAACATATTGAGATTGACAGATTCTTCATCAAAGAGAAACTGGATAAAGGAGAACTAGAGCTGGGCTATGTTCCAACCAAAGATCAGGTAGCAGACGGACTGACAAAGGGGCTTAGTTCTATCAACATGATGAGAGGATGTGACAAGATGGGCTTAGTGAATATCTTTCGCCCATCTTGAGGGGGAGTGTTGATATATATATATAGTGTTATTGGGCTTTAGTCCCACATTGGCTAGAATGATAGGAGAGGAGGCTAGCCTCTCCTATATATATGTTGTTACTCCATTCAATAAAATCACTTCAAGTCTCAACAGGCAGTGAAGTAGCAAAAATTGCGTGGCATACAGGACACAATTCTACACTCCAGTTTGACATTCATCATAGGTCTGCAGTCTGCATAAATAAGGAAACATCTATCATCATTCCTCCTGCACGTATGATACATTCCCACTCATGAAGCTCCATTCCCAGTCATGAAGCCTCAGCTCCGGAGAGTACTTCTATAGTTACTTAGCAGTTAGGCAGTTAGCCTCCAGCTAATAGCAGTTAGCTTAGCTCAGTAGTTACCAGTACCAGCTGTATCCTGTAAAGAGGAAGAAGGGTATTAGTGTCATTGTATAGGCAATTCAAATACTATAAGTAGCTGAAGTAAAGAGGGGAAAGTTAGTGGATGTAATATTCTTGAATTGTAACTACTTAGCCATTAATGAATAGAAAGCTTCCTCTTCTTCCCCAAATCTCTGATTTCTTTAGTCAATTGCTGCAACTGCCATGGTGGTGAACACCAGATCTTCCTCTAATTCCATTCCTGCAGGAAGAGGTCGTATCAACGTGGTATCAAAGCCACTCGACCCCCTCATGGAGTCGAGTCGGGATCGAGGTTCGAGTAGTCGAGAAGTTCGACCAGGTTCCCAGGAAGGGGATCGACAAACCCTAGATGAGGATCGGCTTCGTCTTCGATCATTGGAAGGCACTGTGCTGGAGCTCAGTAACAAGCTCGAGAAATTCATGGAGAATCTCTCACGAGGAGGAGGAAGGCCAGAAGAGAATTCAAGAACCTCATCTATGGAGGTCCATAATGGTTCTTCAGCAAGAACAGCCAATCAACAAAACCAGCAAGGATCTCGAGGTATGATGATGCCACCAATTTCCATTAATTCTGGCCATTTACCTCAGTTTGGATCAATGATGCCTTCTCCAAACCCAAATTTTTCTCCAATGATGCCTTTTACAAACCCCAATATACCTCAATTTGGAGTTAACATGATGAATCCAAATTTTGGTACTCAAAATCCTGCTATGAGGACTGAACCAAACCAGTTTCAGCAATCAAGGATCCATCAAGGATTTGTAGAAATGCCACAGTACCAGGGACAAGTACCATATCAAGAACAACCTCAGAATGTTATGCCTCCTCCCACCTTTGGAACACACCAACCAAATTTCCAAGGGGGACAAGGGGGACATCCTTCCATATCAAGATCCAAAATACCTGAATTTGATGGGGAAATTGATGTAGTGGAGTGGCTCATGAGAGTCAAACACTATTTCAAGGTCTATGGGGTCCCTGAATGGGAGAAAGTTAACTTGTGTTCAGTCAGATTAAAAGGAACAGCAGCTTACTGGTTTGATTGGCTAGTTGAAACTAATGGTGACCACATTCATTGGGTGGATTTCTGTAATGCTATTATGGTAGAATATGGTCCATCCCAATATGTGGACCATCATATGGACCTTAAGTTTCTCAAACAAGAAGGGACAGTGCAGGAATATACCCTCCAGTTTCAGAAACTTTCCAAGAAGGTTAGGGGCTTGCCTGAACCCTCCTTAGTTAGCCACTATGTAGGAGGACTAAAGGAGGAAATCAGATTTGAAGTATTAGTAGCAAGACCAGTCAGCATGACTGCAGCCATACAAGTTGCCAAATTGTATGAATCTAAGGTTTTAGCAAAATCTGCTTGGAGAAAAACTCAGAAGAGTGTGAATTACACTAACAGGAACTTTGCTAATAATAATACACCAGCTCCCAACCATCCAGAAGTTGCCAAGAAGGCCTCCTCCCTTAATACCAGTGGAACACACCAAACAATTTCCCCTACAGAGCTTAACAGGAGAAGAAATCTGGGATTATGCTATATGTGTGATGAGAAGTGGTCCAGGGGACACAAGTGTAAGGAAAAGAGACTCTTTATGATAGTGGCTGAAGATGAAGAAACAGAAATGGAAGCTAATGAAAAGGCAGTAGCAGAACCAGTGGAGGGAACAGTCAAAGCTTCTTTGAAATCTCTTTACAAGCCATTTCAGGGAACTTAAACCACTCCACCATGAAGCTAAGAGGAGTATTATACAACAAACCAGTTATGATTCTAGTGGACTCTGGATCCACCCACAGTTTTATTGATGCAGGTTTCAGCAAGAGGATAGGTTTACCTATTTCTGATAGCAGAAGTTTTGAGGTACAGGTAGCTAATGGGGAGAAAGTTGTTAGTCAAGGTCTTTGTAAGGCTGTAGTTATTGAATGCCAAAATAAAAAGATCATTACAGATCTGTTAGCACTGCCTATTGCTGGATGTCAGATTGTGTTGGGAGCTAACTGGCTCAGCACATTGGGAGATATCATATGGAACTTCCAAGAGCTAACAATGAAATATGAAGAGTCAGGAGTGTGGCAGCAGTTTACAGGAGTTAAAGACACTAGCTTATCACTTCAGGAACCTGGCAGGAAGGATTTCAGACAGAAGAGCCAGATTTTCATCATCCAGTTATGTTCCTTGGGAGTAGAAGAGAACAAACTGTCAGAAGGAGTGGAGGAAGTAGCTGTAAAGACTTGATTCAAAAATATCAGCAAGTCTTTGAGGAACCCTCAGGTTTACCTCCCCCAAGACCCTTTGACCATCAAATTCCATTAGTACCAGGGTCTGTGCCAGTATGCAGCAGGCCATACAGGCATCCTTACACTTGCAAAAATGAGATAGAGAGACAAGTCCAAGAGATGCTCAATACTGGAATCATCAGGCCTAGCCAAAGCTCCTATGCATCCCCAGTAATATTGGTGAAGAAGAATGATGGCACATGGAGAATGTGTATTGATTATAGGAATCTCAACCAACAGACAGTCAAAGATAAGTTTCCTATCCCTTTTATTGAAGAACTCTTTGATGAATTACATGGCTCCAGATATTTTTCTAAGTTGGATTTGAGGGCTGGTTACCATCAAGTAAGGATGGCACCTCAAGATGTCCATAAGACTGCCTTTAGAACTCATGAAGGACACTATGAGTTCTTAGTCATGCCCTTTGGCCTTACAAATGCTCCTTCTACTTTTCAATGTCTGATGAATTCAGTTTTTAAAGACTTTCTTAGAAAATTTGTTCTTGTGTTCTTTGATGACATACTGGTTTATAGTCCAGACTTGGAAAGCCATTGTATGCATTTAGAGAAAGTTTTTCAAAGGTTGCAGAGTCACCAACTGAAGGTCAAAAGGAGTAAATGTTACTTTGGACAACACCAAGTGGGGTACTTGGGTCACATTATCTCTGAAACAGGAGTATCAGTTGATCAAGACAAGATAAAATTAGTTTTGGAATGGCCTATTCCTAAAACTGTCAAAGAACTCAGAGGTTTTCTGGGACTAACTGGGTATTACAGAAGGTTTGTTAAGAACTATGGAGTTATAGCTGGTCCACTGACTTCTCTCCTCAAGAAGAATTCTTTCAAATGGACAGATGCAGCTCAGAGGGCCTTTGAAGTTCTGAAGATAAACCTTACTCAACCTCCTGTCTTGGCTATGCCAGACTTTAATGAGCCTTTCACCCTGGAATGTGATGCATCAGGTAGTGGAATTGGAGCAGTACTTATGCAGAAAAGACATCCTATAGCCTACTTAAGTCAACAGTTGAAAGGAAGGGCTACTGTACTGTCAACCTATGAAAAGGAGATGTTGGCTATTCTCTTAGCAGTCAAGAAATGGAACCAATATTTGTGGGGCAGACAGTTTATTATCAAAACTGATCACCAGTCCCTCAAATACCTATTGGAACAAAGGGTATATACAGATGCCCAATATAAATGGTCTTGAAATTGCATGGCTACAACTATAAAGTGGAGTACAAGAAGGGGGCAGACAACAAGGCTGCAGATAGTCTCTCTAGGAAGGAAGAAAGTCAGTTGCAAGCTATCAGTATGGTCCAGAATAATTGGGTACAATTATACAAAGATGCAATGCAAACTTCACCATATTACCAAAGTCAGTTGCAGAAATGGACTGAAGGATTACTTGACAACAGTAAGTACACTATTACAGATGGCCTATTGTACTATAAGAACAGGCTACTTATAGAACAAGGTTCAGAATTTGCATTAACTATGCTCAAGGAACATCACAACACTCTCCAAGCAGGACACTCTGGGTTCCAAAAAACACTCCACAGGCTTAGAAGGGTTTGCTACTGGAGAGGAATGAAAAGGGATGTTCAAGAATACATCAGAAATTGTGAGGTGTGTCAAGCCCATAAAAGTGACAATTCTTCACCTGCAGGGCTGCTGCAACCCCTCCCTATCCCAAACAAAATATGGGAGGATATATCCATGGACTTCATAGAGGGATTACCTCTCAGTCATCACAAATCTGTGATTATGGTAGTGGTTGACAGACTCACAAAGTATGTCCATCTTTTTCCTTTAGCACATCCCTATACTGCAGCCAGAGTAGCTCAGACATTTATGGAAGGGGTTTTCAAGTTACATGGGATGCCAAGGACCATAGTCTCAGACAGAGACCCTGTTTTCACAAGTGCTTTTTGGAAAGAATTTTTCAACTTACAAGGCTCTCAACTTAACTATAGCACATCTTACCATCCCCAAACAGATGGGCAAACTGAGGTCACTAATAGGACCATTGAAGGGTACCTAAGGGTTTTTGTAGCCATCAACCAAAGGAGTGGGTCAAACACTTGTTATGGGCAGAATATTGGTTTAATACCAATTGGCATTCAGCCACAAAGATCACTCCCTATGAAGCAGTCTATGGAAGAACTCCCCCTGATTTGCTGACTTATGTGCCTGGACTAGTGAAGGATACAAATGTAGCAGAAGCCCTAACTACTAGAGATAATTCACTCCAGATTCTTAAAGACAACTTAATACTTGCCTAAGACAGAATGAAGATGATAGCTGATAAGCACAGGACAGAGAGAGAATTTGCTGTAGGTGACTGGGTTTATCTCAAATTACAGCCATATAGGCAGATTACTGTGTCTCAGAGGAAATCCCAGAAACTCTCTCCAAGATACTTTGGCCCATATCAGGTTTTAGCAAGGGTTGGTCAAGTGGCTTACAAGCTGGACTTACCAGAGGAAGCATCTATACACCCTGTCTTTCATGTATCACAACTTAAGAAACATATTGGTCAAAGGGTGCTGGTACAGGAGGGTATTCCTCACACTACAGATGAAGTAGTGAAGGAGCCTGAGAAAATACTAGAAAGAAGGCTAGTCAAGAGAAGCAACAGAGCAGCAGTTGATTTGTTGATCCAGTGGAAGAATCAAAGCACAGAAGAAGCTACTTGGGTTCCCTATGGGGAATTCATCAAAGCATTCCCTTATTTTGACCTTGAGGCAAGGTCAAATTAAGGAGGGGGTATTGATACATTCCCAGTCATGAAGCTCCATTCCCAGTCATGAAGCCTCAGCTCCGGAGAGTACTTCTATAGTTACTTAGCAGTTAGGCAGTTAGCCTCCAGCTAATAGCAGTTAGCTTAGCTCAGTAGTTACCAGTACCAGCTGTATCCTGTAAAGAGGAAGAAGGGTATTAGTGTCATTGTATAGGCAATTCAAATACTATAAGTAGCTGAAGTAAAGAGGGGAAAGTTAGTGGATGTAATATTCTTGAATTGTAACTACTTAGCCATTATGAATAGAAAGCTTCCTCTTCTTCCCCAAATCTCTGATTTCTTTAGTCAATTGCTGCAACTGCCATGGTGGTGAACACCAGATCTTCCTCTAATTCCATTCCTGCAGGAAGAGGTCGTATCAACGTACAAGTAAGCATTCCACTTTCACATTTTTAAGTTACGCTTATCAATTGATAAATGAAAGAAACTGACTAGACAAATTCTTTTCATCGAGTTCAATAACAATGTCATACAGGTCATAATTTCCTCCAAGTGTACCTTTGAACAACTAATAGATCTCTAAATGCAGTTCTTATAAATTATTGTTCCTAGCTTGTTCATTGCAAGTAACTTGTATAAACAAGCAAGAGAAAAGAAAATGGTCCTTTAGCTTTAGCTACTCCATTAGCCTTAAAGCACATTTAATGTGAATGGTTCTGATTAACCCTTCCCGGCATAATAACCAAGTGCAAATGCGGGTACATATCAGAATCTACAAAATAAGAACATCCATGGGAAATTTTATATAATATATATAAGAAGTTACAAGAAAACATGTGGTGGAAGGCAGAATTACCAGATATCACCCTACAATCAATTTCCACTACAGGAGCCAATTGTTCTCAACCTCCAAACAACTCTTCGTACAAAAATAAACCAATAATGAAAAAAAAAGGCACAAGAAATAATATATTTTGATGATGAGATATGACACAGACAAATGATAAATTCTATCAATCTACATATAATTTAGGTTGTCAACTCGCGAGTCGCGATACATATGTTTATCAATTTGATTGCATATCATACCGTGTATCGCATATCCTATCATGTATAGTATGATGCAATAACTCTAAGGGTTCAGGTTTATACTTCTAAACCATATAGGCACATCTATGTTACCCGCACTCTCCACTTTAAGGAAAAGTACCCATGTCGACCCGATAGGACATGGGTATGGGTATGGAATCCGTATCCGTTCCTCCATGGTGACAATCGAAATACTGGTAGCGAAGTAGATAGTTTATTTTAATGTGGTAGTGATGTAGATAGTTTATTTTAATACGACAGACTGGTAGTAAAGTAGTAGGGACTAGGGGAGGTGAAGGGACGGTCCCTTAGGGACTTATTCAACTAGTTCAGTAAAATTTACTAGTAATTTATAATTACAAGTTGTCTTTTTATCAAACCTTACCCGTATTCAAATTGGATCTTTTTTAGCCGAGTCCGTGTGTCCTTCAATTATGAGTTTGAAGGGCTCGACTCTTGGATATGTACCCGTACCCGACACTCGTACCCAAGTCCAGATAACATAGAGGCACATGATTTAATATAAATTTTGCACATGTTTTTTATTTGTTTCATCTTTATGTTTATCAAGTTCCAGAAATCAGATTTTTTTAAAGTACACATTATATGAATCAAGTAGAAAATCTGATACTACCTATAGCCTATATGTATCATCTCAGATCAACCAATACTTAAATATATTGTAGTTTATACTATATAGTATGTAAATTACGATACGTAGCATGTATCGTAAGATACAAACTACATAGCATATAATATCAGTTATCATCTCAAATAGGGAACACTATAAGCTGTCCATTTGAATCTACAGTACTAACATAAGATAATGATTGCATCAAGATGGCTTCCTTACAGTGCACAAGAATAAGGAGAAGAAAAATAGAAAAGGAGTACAGACTGTACAGCACAAAGCAGAGTTAGACGGGATGTTACCAGACATAGAATGTGTCTTTCTTCCATGCAAATATATATCTTTGGATACTATTGGCTTCACTAAGAAAGAAGCTACTAAGAATTTCAAAAATTTCTGCAAAAAGAGAAAAATGAACTAAGATATTCAGTAGAATAATTGATACAGAATAAAACAAAGTGCAAATTTCTGCAAGATCTTTGAAGTAGGATATCATGATGCCCTACGTTTTCCATATTTTGGTTTTCTCCACATATAACCATTTTGTTGGTTTAATGGGTCAGTTGATGTCATATGACCGCAATTTGTACCTATATTACAATTATACCCTTTCTTCATAAAAGACTAAGTACTATTTAATGCTAGTTAAATACTAGGTAAGCAAACAATTTTACCCTCCTTCACTCACCAGTCACCGCCAACCGTCCACAACCGCCATCTACACCCATGCACCACACATAACCACCACCTACATAAACTCCGCCGCCATCACTTCAACACACCTACACCAATCACTATGATCACCTCCACTACCATCCACCAACATCATCTCCATACACATCTCCCACCACCCGCCACAATTGCCTCTTATTCCCCCACGAGCATAACCTTTGCTACCACCCTCCATCCTAACCTCCATCACAACAACACCATCATTTCCGCCCACTACCAATCCATTAGACTAGTAGGTTCTAGTTTCAGGATTCAATCCAATCCCAACCCATAAAACACACAGTTAATACTAGATTGAATAAAGGTTCAGGTTAATTTGTCTTTTACCTGGTTCCATCAATGTTGTTAATTCTTTGAAATTAGTGGCAATTGACAAGTCGCATGGTGTTACGATGTACAAGTTTGAAAGTGAGGGTGGTTAATTATCCTAAGGCCTAAACTTCAGAGGGGTTTAGTAAATTTTACATAAATTAAATACTGAGATTTTCTAGGAACAACCTATGGCAATGTAGTCCAAATGAAAACTAGAACTAGGCTAATCTAACAAACAATATATTTTTAAAAGTTAAAGCATATAATCACTACTACTAAGCTAAGTACCAAAAGTAGTAGAGTACAACTTCGATGAGGATGTCTGTTCTTTAGAATATATAATTTTCGAAGTACTAATCACAATTAAAAATCTATTTCTGCTTTGTTCAGTTCATCAGGTTGACACTTATGAAAGTGTCTTCATATGCAAAATGAAGTCATAAACAGACTCTTAAGTTTCCAAATAAGAAAAAGTTGTTAGGATGATCTAAGAAATAAGGTATAAAGGAGTCAATCAACATTATCATACAAACTATTGTATGAAAGCTAAATATATTTAAGTTCT
>JANAVB010007198.1:2584377-2611877 GCA_029216955.1 Iris pallida
AAAAAATAAAACCCTAACAAACTCAATTTTCTGGAATTTGGGGATCAAATAAATTGCAAAAACAAAAAAAACAAAAAAAGTTACCTTCCAATCTTTTGAATTCGGAAGCCCTAATCTCGTCTATGTTCTTGGGGGCATTCGGGTAGCCATAGTCTTCTCCGAACTGCTTCAGAAATTCCTCTTTCGAAATCTCCACCATTTTCTTCTTCCTTCCTCCTCTTCTTCTTCTTCTGTGGAAAAAAAAAAAAAGAACACGTTGAAGGAGTTGTGGTCAAATATTGGTCCTATAATGATCTCTTTCCTGAAAGTTCTTTCTTGTTCTTCCTATGACCCTTCCTTATTTTGAATTTTGGGGACGTTTCCTACACGGAATATATATAGCGAGGATTTTATATTTCAGGTAATCGAATTTTTTTTTTTTTTTTTTTTGGTAGAAAACTATACTTCCATATTTTTGACTATGCGTCTGTTGGGTAACGTGTTTTCACCGGTTCTACACTATTTTTGACAGATCATTTATGAAGACCTATGCTTGTTTTTTTTAGACACTGATTTTGGTCGGCTCAAAAATCTCTCAAAATCGGTGTAATGTAATTTTGTGTAGCTTTATAGACACCTTAAATCGGTGGGTATTTAGTGGTTTTATTATTTTACTCTATTATATCATCACCAAAAACATATAATTATAACTACTAATATACTTCCCTATTAATTTTATTTGTGTAAAAAAATTTCAGAACCGTTCGTTAGTAAATTATCAATAATGGATTGGACTGGTTTAAAAGTAGCTACTTAAAAACCACCAAAATCGGACATTTCGTAATCAATACTGTAAAACACCTCATAAACACATAAACGCTACCCCTAAATATCTTAAGAAAAAATAACAAATAAAATTTAAATTTTAAAAATAAGAAAATTAATGAAAAAAAAGGAAAAAAAATTCTTTGCTCAGGGTATGCTTTCCATTATTGATTTTCATCTTAGGTTAGAGATTTGGGTGAAAGAAAAGGCAAAGAAAGATTAAAAATTGTTGAAAATAATTTAGATAGGATAACAAAAATTGAGGATATTAGCTAGGTAGAAAGTTCACCAAATTTTTCTAAAAAAATAAAATGCTATATGCAATGGTACTTTTAGTTTTACCGGTTGCCCAAATGAACATTATTCGTGTCTTGATATTGATTGTTGTTGTTTGAATTGGCTCCTCCGGCAGTTTGATGTGAAGAATATATTTCTCGGTGACAAGTTAAATGAAGAGGTGTATATGAGTCTTCCACTTGAATATGTAACTTCCTATTTTGGAGACTTTATGTGAAGAATGCAAAAATAATTGTATGGCCGCAGTCACCTCGTGCTTGGTTGTGAGGTTTACACAATCCATGTTCAGATTTGGGTATAAAAAATAATTCAGGTCATACTTACTTTCTCAAACATCAACAAGGAAAGGTAATTATTTTTTATCTATGTTGATGATATGGTAATTATACTATTGAGATTGGCAAGCTACCGTTACAATTAGCTTATGAGTTTGAAATGAAGGACTTGGATGACCTTAAGTACTTCTTAGGAATTGAGGTAGCTAGCCGGAGAGATGGGATCTTCTTGTGTTAATGGAAATACAGGCGGGTATGTTGGACTAAGCCTATTGATGCTCTTATTAAGCATAGTCATCGCCCAGCAGAGTACCCATATTAGGTTCCTACTGACCGAGCTTCTTATCAAAGACTAGTTGGGTGCTTGATTTATCTAGCGCATACTTGACCAGATGTTAAGATGACATATGTTGTGAATGTTGTTAGCCATTTTATGCATCATCTTAGTAAGAGCCATATGGATGTTGTTGTGAGATTTTTGAGGTATTTGAAGTCAGTTCCAGGAAGAGGAGAGATGTTTTCTAAGCACAAAAGTTTTTTTGAGGTATGTGGTTTTACAAATGCATTTTGGTTGGTTGTATCACATGTATGAGGTTGACATCTAAATTTTTTACTTTTGTTTGAGGTAATATGGTGACGTCGAAGAAGAGTAAAAAAACAGAAGATTGTGCACTACTAAAAGGCAAATTAGCGACGTCATTATACGTCGCTAATAATGGAAAATACGTCGCTAATCGTAATTAGCGACGACTTTACCGACGAAAAATGAAGGTCGCTTTTAAGCTAGTCGCAGATGGCACATTCGTCGCCCTACGTCGCTGTTTGCGACGTGACCGCCGTGTCGTTGGGTCGTCGCAAATTTAGCGACGGCGAGCGACGAAAATATGACGTCACAAAATTAGCGACGTAGTGCGACTACTTAGCGACATTTAGTTCTATTTACGTGATGACGTGGCATGCCTGCCACGTCAGCAAGGTGGCGACGTACAGCGACGTAACGTCGCTAATTAGCGACGTATAGCAACGTTCCGTATCCGTCGCTAGACGTCTCTATCCGTCGCTATCCGTCGCAGAATATTGAAAAAAATTAAAAAAATATAATGTGTATTTTTGTTATGTTGTGTGTCTGTGTTTACAGTGTGTGTGAAGTGCAGTGTTCGAACCATCGACAGTTTCGCTTACTGTTCTATGTTTTATCTTGGATAGAAAGAGTAACAGTTCAGGGTGCACTTCTCAGAGCTTCCTCTTCACGTCCTTCACCTTATCGGGATCCTGTACGACGTCCCGAGAGAGTGAAGGATGTGATAATGAAGCTCTCAGAAGTACACCTGAACAGTTGCTCTTTCTGTCCAAGATAAAACATACAACAGTAATCGAAACTATCGATGGTTCCAAACACTACATTTCACATACACTGTAAACATAGACACACATCATCACAAAATACACATTATATTTTTTTAAAATTTGGGCAGCACCTCCTTTGTATATCAGATCATCGCTTATAACCCAGCGTAGGTATATTGTCATCCCCGTCACAGATATCATCATAATTAACAGTCTCCCATCATAACAGTCTAAACTAATAGATGAATAACAGTCTCCCATCATAACAGTCTACAACTAATATCATACATGTACTCAATGAAAATACCACAAATTAAATATCACAAACATACATGTCCAACAGAGTCAAATAATAATGAAAATTAGTGTACAAAACGGTCAATGGGCCCAGGGCCAATACATACAAAGATGATAAAAAATCCACTGGATCACTGAGGACCCCTGCCGCGCATCTGGATAGCATGTACTCATACTGCTCCTGGGTGAGCTGCACCGTAGGGGCAGTAGGAGGCAGTGCAATGTCTGGAGTCGGCGCCGTCGATGGACCGGGAGGACGTATCTGCTCCAGCTCTCGCAGTCGCTCACCATGCGCAGCAAGGGTACTCACCATCCTCTGAGTACTCTCCTCAATCGAAGCCAATATGTCACGCCCCAGTACCGAAATACGGAGACGGACTAGGCCAGCTACTCCATATGAGGTACGTAACGTCATACGGCGATCGTGGCTGTCGAGAGACTAGGGGGGTACATGCTACAATCAAGTCTCCTATGGTCCCACAGAGTTCTATATCTCAATCAATCAAGTCACATCAGCAATTAAATGAACATTAAAGATAAAGCAGTAAGGCGTCCCCGACGCTTCATCAAAATGGTCATGAGAGACTAGCTTTATAATTTAGCTATCTCAGAGAGTCAGGAGTACAAAATTATACACAGCTGCAGTCTGTTTAATTACAATTATGTACTGACACAAAATATCAAGTAATCCGGCTAACAGGTGCCGGTGGCTAAATGCCGCACAAAATATAAGCAGGAGTAGTGGAGAAGAAACCCACTCGAGTCCCCGACCGCCATGCTCCTAGTATGCACCATGGATGTCAGGGAGGAAGATCGTGTCCTCCGGCTCTGCTACGAGATCTGGCCAAACAAAACCAGCGGGGTCAGCCCCGAATAGCAAGTACCGCCAAAGGGGCACAAGAGTTAAGATTAAAAACCCAGTTAAATAGAATGATTGATAATAGTAATACTTATGCTACCATTATAGGGTAACGCCACATCCTCGAACCCATATGGCACCCTTACAACCAAACAAGGACAAAAGGTGCCGCATGGAGTCGGGACGTGTCGTACTCTATAACTTTCACATAAGTTAAAAGGTATAAACAATAAAACCTCCTGATCGTGACTTCGGTCGATAGCCTATCGCAGCACAATAACCAACACAACAATCAAACAAGAACATGGGTTGGATCATGTACCATGATAGACCATGTTCCTCAGTCATTCACAGAAGTAGCACTTCACAACCAGAATAAGTCTTCCGTTCATAACTTCGGTCCACAGCCTGTCATATTACGATAACCAACCCAACAATTAAACAAGAACATGGGTTGGATCACGTACCATGACAGTCCGCTTCCCTCAGTTATTCTCAGAAGGTAATAGGATACAAGCAAGTCGTTTTTACGGCCAATCAAGTCTACGAGTTTCTAGTGGGACGAGGTTATCCTCGCATCATGTTATGTAAAAAATCCTCAGATCGTATCTTTCCAGCAAGGCTAGCCAACCCAGGGGTTCGCGTAGACAGGTATGATTGAGCACAGGTCCCTCGTAAGGCCATCTTGCTAAAACATATAATATATAGCAGGAATTAATCGGATACAGTCATCCACTCGTTGCAGATGACACAGTATCCGTGGAGACCACCGGCGCGTCGAGACAATATCTCAAGGCGGCTGGTGTAACACGATCTCAGGATTTTGCCCTTCCCATGCATCTAGTATGTTTAGTTGCCTAATTTAACCCTAGGTAAAATCTTGGACTCACATGCTGTGGCCTGCATGATTATCCTCCTAAAGTCGTACTTTAGTACGAGTACCCCAAAGAGGATCCATGTCAATCAGTATGTCAACATGTGCTACCCTCCTTGGTGTAATGCATCATTGCAAATATGCCACGTGGAGTTACGAATCATTTGTCGAGCATGAACAAGAACTGGGACATTCAGGTACATGTATCAGGTAGGAACACTTTGTTCTCCGGGGTCACATTAGTGCTCATATCATGCTCGGGACAAAAGACGTAAGGATATAAAATGGGCATATAATATCTAATAAAATATCAAAACGTACGCACAAAAGCACGCACGCTCAAGGGATGAAAAGTCACGCAGGCTCACTCAAGGCAGCGTGCGTGAAAAGTCACGCAGGCTCACTCAGGGCAGCGTGCATGAAAAGTCACGCAGGCTTACTCAGGGCAGCGTGCGTGAAAAGTCACGCAGGCTTACTCAGGGCAGCGTGCGTGAAAAATCACGCACGCAAGAGACACGCTTCCAACAGGAAGCGTACCCAAGCCTGCGCACGCAGCGCTAAGGAGCGCGCACAGCTCAGTGGCGTGGGCTAAGAAGCTCTGCACACTGCTCACTGTCTTCTCCAAACAGCAAGAACACCATGGTTGAACCCAAAGCTTCAAAACAGCACAACTTGGCCATCCGAACTCCAAATTCGGATTTCTAAAGTTCCATCTTGGATGAAATGGAATTCTCTTCCACATGGAAGCATCAAAACCCCAACGAAAATAAATCAAACCAAGGAAATTCGAAAAGGATTAAAACTTAGATCTACAAAATCAAAGCTTCAAAATAAAATTTCCAAGTTCTAAACTAGTATAGATTGAGGAAAAGAACATGTTTTGGCAAATAGTTTTGTAAGAAATCATTGACAAAATTATGGATCCATCTCTTGAGCAAGTTGGTACTTGCCTTGGTTGGTGGAGGAAGTAAATGAGAGGAAGTAAATGAGAGGAGAGAGAATGAGATGAGTTATATATAAAGATCTTGGACCCATGGGTTCATGATGAACCAAAGGGTTCATGATAAACCATTGGTGAACCAAGAATAGGTTACCCAAATGAGCCAAAACTGTAGGCCCAAATACAGAAAATAATATTTGTCGAATATTTTTGGGAAATGCATGAAAAATACTGCATAATAAATATCGTATAAATACAAGGTAAATATAATTTATCGGTTTACGTATTAAAATACGTATTCCAGGATTGGGGAGTGACATCTCTACCCTTCTTAGAAAAATTCCGTCCTTAAAATTCCAGCCAAGACAGGATAGTGAAATCAGGGCAAGCAAGGCACAATCATGTACAAGTTAACTATCATAGCAGTTATTATCATACATCACAAAGTGCAAAACAAGCAGGTGCAGATAAGCATGGAATCGTGTCAATAAGGTACAAAAATATACCTTATTAGTCAAACAAATACGGATACCGAGATCTGATCTCGTCCTCGCGCTCCTAGGTTGACTCTCCCGGAGAGTGATGGTTCCAAGAAACACGGACAAGGCTTATCGTCCGATTCTTGAGTACCTTCTCTCGTCGGTCTAAAATAGATACGGGTTGTTCCTCGTAAGTTAAGTCGGTACCAACGACTAACTCAGAATGATCGAGGACATGACTCGGATCCGGGACATACCCACGTAATTGGGACACATGAAACACATCATGTATGCCAGTTAACGAAGGCGGAAGGGCAAGTCGATAAGCCACATCGCCTACCCGAGCGAGAATCTTAAAAGGCCCAACGTATCTTGGACTAAGCTTTCCTCGGGTTCCAAATCTGATGATACCCCGAGTAGGCAAAATCTGCAGAAATACTTGGTCGCCAACTCTGAACTCTAGAGGCCTACGATGCTGATGCCCAATGACGATGTCGGTCCTGTGCAACTCGAAGGTGCTCTCTGACCAACTTAACTATCTCCACAGTCTACGTGATCATCTCCGGTCCCAACAACTTCCGTTCTCCGACGTCCCATGCCAAAGGGGACTGCACTTCCTTCCGTACAATGCTTCAAACGGGGCCATCTGAATGCTAGCCTGATAGCTGTTGTTATAGGAGAACTCCACTAGATGAAGGTGATCCTCCCAAGATCCCAAAGTCTAAGGTACACGCCGTAGCAATTCCCTTTCCCGTATATCTTCTAACGTCTGAATGGTTCTTTCTGATTGTCCGTCAGTTTGTGGATGATAAGCAGTACTGAATCTTAACTTGGTTCCCAAACTTTGGTGTAAGCTCGCCAAAAATGGGAAGTAAACCGCGTATTCCGATCTGATACTATACTAACTGGAACACCGTGCTGCCTTACTATCTGCTTCATATACATTTCTGCTAACTGCTCAGTAGTCTGTCCAACTCGGAAGGGAAGGAAATGAGCGACCTTCGTGAGTCGATCTACTATACCCAGACTGCATTCTTACCAGTCGGGGATCTAGGTAAACCGGTCACAAAATCATCGTGATGTGCTCCTATTTCCATTCTGGGATAGGAAGCGGCTGTAGCAACCCTGCTGGTCTCTGCTGCTCGGCTTTCACCTGCTGACATACCAGACACTTGGATACAAATCCGCTATCTCTCTTTTCATATTCCACCAAAAGTACTGCCTGATATCTCGATATATCTTCGTTCCTCCTGGATGAATGGAGTAAATAGAACTATGAGCTTCGGACATAACTTCTTGCCGAAGGTCTCCACTCGGTACACAGAGTCTGTTTCCAAACCTGAGCGTACCATCTTCATGAATCACTAACTCCTTCCTACGGCCTGATTCACACTCCGACCGCAACTTCTGAATCTGTGGATCTCCTGCTTGTGCTGCCCTTATTTCTACTAAGGTTGACTGAATCTGCATACTGGTCATTCTTCCTATATCCCTTGGCAAAACTACTTCGATTCCCATACTCTGAAGGTCTTCTAAAATATGCTTCTGCGAGGTCAAGATAAAGGCACTGTCTCTTACTCAGTGCATCTGCAACTATATTGCCTTGCCTGGATGATACTGAAGATCTAAGTCAAAATCCTTCAGTAGTTCTAACCATCTTCTTTGCCTCATGTTCAAATCTCGCTGCGTGAATACGTATTTCAAACTCTATGATCAGTATAGATCTCTACCCGATCTCCGTATAAATAATGCCTCCACAACTTGAGTGAAAACACCACAGCTGCTAACTCCAAATCGTGAGTCGGGTAATTCTTCTCATGGTCTCGAAGCTGCCGAGACGCATATGCTATCACCTTTCCGTGCTGCATCAATACACATCCAAGACCCTTCCCAGATGCGTCACAATATACTGAAGCCTCCCGCTCCTACTGGAAGCGTCAAATCGGGGCTGAGATCAATCTCTTCTTCAATTCTTCAAATGATGCCTGACAGCTAGCTGACCAAAAAACTCTACGTCCTTGTGCGTCAAACGCGTTAAGGCGCAGAGATCTTGGCAAAGTCGCCATGAACCTTCTGTAGTAACCAGCTAATCCTAAGAAACTTCGCACTCTGCAACCGTTCTCGGGACTGGCCAATGCTCTACGGCCTCAATCTTCTTCGGATCCACTGACACTCCTGCCCCAGAAATTACATGCCCCAGGAACGAAATGTGATCTAACCAGAATTCACACTTGTCGAGCTTCGCATAAAGTTGATGCTCCCTCAATGTCTGCAAGACAGTCCTAAGATGTTTCTCATGCTCCTCTTCACTGCTGGAATAGACAAGAATGTCATCTATGAACACCACCACAAATTTATCAATACGGCAGAAAGATGCAGTTCATTAAATCCATGAATACTGGGGGCGTTGGTTAGTCCAAAGGGCATTACTAAAAACTCATAATGCCCATATCTAGATCTGAATGCTGTCTTCGGTATGTCTTGCTCCCGGACTCTTACTTGATAGTATCCGACCGAAGATCGATCTTGGAAAAGACTGGCCTTGCTCAACTGGTCAAACAGGTCATCAATCCTTGGTAGTGGGTACTTATTCTTCACTGTTACTGCATTCAGCTTGCGGTAGTCGATGCACATCCTCGTCGACCCATCCTTCTTGGGAACTAGAATCACTGGCGCGGCCCAGGGCGATTTACTGTCTCGGATGAATCCCTTAGACTTCAACTCTTCTTCATGTTGATACAACTTATCCTGTTCTGACGGCGACATTCTGTAACTCTGTCTGCAATAGGCCTCGTTCCAGGGTTCAACTCAATGCTAAATTCTACCTCTCTGACTGGGGGTATCCCTGGGAGCTCATCAGGGAAGACGTCGAAAATACTCTCGGAATCTGTCCTGGCTCTGACACTGCTGCTGAGATGACGCCTCCGGCCTGATTCTTCAAGGTTCGAGTAAAGATGAACTGCTCATCCCAGAGACGCTGAATATGACCCTACCTCCTCTACAATCAATTGTCGCATGACTGTCTCTCAACCAGTCCATGCCAAGAAACATCAAAATTCCCCATAGGGAATTCAATCAATAATGCGGGCAGTAAATGCCCACACACCTCTACCGGACAAAAAGCGCACTCTGCTAACTTCTACGAGCCCATTGCCGGTGAGTATATCCATCCTCTCCGGCAATGCCTCAAACTCTAATCCAATTCGTGTAGCATATTGTGCAGAGATGAATGAATGAGTAGCGCCTGAATCAAATAATGCTACAGCGGGAAATGAGGTGACGAGAATTTTACCTGCCACCACGTCACTAGACGCTAGAGCCTCTCCAAGGTCAATGTGAGAGCCTGGCCCCGCGAGCCCCTTGTTGCGGCCTTCCTCGACCATGCTGCTGCCTCTGAGGGCCTTCGGCTTCTGTGCCTGGCGGAACATCTGAGCCTGCGTTGGTAGACGCTGGGCTAGGGGCCTTACTGCTAATACTGGCCCTCCACTCGGGGTTGCCACGGAGCTGGCAATGCTGGAAACTGCTGAGCTGGCCCTCCTGGCCTCTGCATCACAGGACAAGTGGAGATACGGTGGTCTGAACTACCACACCTCAAGCATAAGCCATTCGCTGACCGGCACACCTCCCTCGTGTGCCCTGCCTTCCCACAGAATGTACAGCCCTGGGGTGCTCCCTGACGCTGTTGCTGGTTCCTCGGCTGCTGATGCCGAACTGGCGCTGTATTAGTTGACACGGCCGTCCTCCACGGCGCTCTGCATCATGAATACGTACACCGGGTGCTGGTGCCGATGTTCGCTGCATTGCTCCTCCTCCAACCTGGGAATGAGATCTCTTCTGACCTCTATCCTCGATGCCAACCTCTGCTGGGTAAGCTCGTGCCTCCGACGGCCGTCAAAACAGCGTCAAAGTCTGGTAGTCGTGTCCTTCCACAAGCTGTATAGTTCCAAATGAAGTCCCTGCTGGAACCTCATAGCTTTCTCTGGCTCCGTTGCCACCATTGCTGGTACGAAACGGCACAATCTGCAGAACTCTGCTGCATACCCATCTACGGTCTTGCTGCTTGCTTGAGACTGATAAACTTCTGCTGGAGCTCATATCGAGCTACTACGCCAAAATACTTGGCCTTGAATCTGTCACTGAAGGTGGTCCAACGAACAGGGCGCTTGCACCAACTTCTGATGCCCACCAGTCGCGGGCAAGATCCTGAAGTACCAGTTTGACCTGATCAACCTTCTCATCATCTGGAACCTTGGCTGCCACAAGAATGGCTTCGATGTCTTGAATCCATGCATCCGCAGTGATGGCATCCTCCGTGCCGTCAAAATACCTCGGGTTCAAGCGACGAAACCTTCTGATGCTCCCGAGTCAGCCCCGATACTCCTCTCAAGAGCTAACTGAATCCCTTGGTTCAGCAAACGTTCTGCTCCTGCTGCCGAGTCTGTTGCTGTTGGTTAGTGACAAGAAACCCCGGATGATCTCCAGGAGTGCTACGGCGTCTGGTACTGCCGTCGCTGCTGGTGCTGCAGGAGTTTCAATAACCTGCGGCTGTACTGCCTCTGGTTCTATTTCTGCTCGTGCCTGCACTGGAGGGTTCTCTCCCCTGTTGCTGCCCAGTCGAGCCATGCTCTTGCTGCTTCCTCATGGGCCTCACCCGCTACTGAGAATGAAGCACCCCTATAGAGAAGAATATAAGATTATCAAGTCCGAACGAAGAGAAGATTTCGAGGATGCAAGTCAGGTTAGAGATCAAGGCAAGGACAGAGAATTCGAAACAGAATTTCAAGGGGAACAAGTTTTGATTGAGACTCCTAATAATTCGTAATACCCCACAAGTCTGAAAATCAGACCTGCATGGCCACCACTAAAACCTTGTCATGTCCCAGTACCGAAATACGGAGACGGACTAGGCCAGCTACTCCATATGAGGTACGTAACGTCATACGACGATCGTGGCTGTCGAGAGACTAGGGGGTACATGCTACAATCAAGTCTCCTATGGTCCCACAGAGTTCTATGTCTCAATCAATCAAGTCACATCAGCAATTAAATGAACATTAAAGATAAAGCAGTAAGGCGTTCCCGACGCTTCATCAAAATGGTCATGAGAGACTAGCTTTATAATTTAGCTATCTCAGAGAGTCAGGAGTACAAAATTATACACAGCTGCAGTCTGTTTAATTACAATTATGTACTGACACAAAATATCAAGTAATCCGGCTAACAGGTGCCGGTGGCTAAATGCGCACAAAATATAAGCAGGAGTGGTGGAGAAGAAACCCACTCGAGTTCCCGAACCGCCATGCTCCTATTATGCACCATGGATGTCAGGGAGGAAGATCGTGTCCTCGGCTCTGCTACGAGATCTGGCCAAACAAAACCAGCGGGGTCAGCCCCGAATAGCAAGTACCGCCAAAGGGGCACAAGAGTTAAGATTAAAAACCCAGTTAAATAGAATGATAATAGTAATACTTATGCTACTATTATAGGGTAACGCCACATCCTCGAACCATATGGTACCCTTACAACCAAACAAGGACAAAAGGTGCCGCATGGAGTCGGGACGTGTCGTACTCTATAACTTTCACATAAGTTAAAAGGTATAAACAATAAAACCTCCTGATCGTGACTTCGGTCGATAGCCTATCGCAGCACAATAACCAACCCAACAATCAAACAAGAACATGGGTTGGATCATGTACCATTAGACCATGTTCCTCAGTCATTCACAGAAGTAGCACTTCACAACCAGAATAAGTCTTCCGTTCATAACTTTGGTCCACAGCCTGTCATAGTACGATAACCAACCCAACAATCAAACAAGAACATGGGTTGGATCACGTACCATGACAGTCCGTTTCCCTCAGTTATTCTCGGAAGGTAATAGGATACAAGCAAGTCGTTTTCACGGCCAATCAAGTCTACGAGTTTCTAGTGGGACGAGGTTATCCTCGCATCATGTTATGTAGAAATCCTCAGATCGTATCTTTCCAGCAAGGCTAGCCAACCCAGGGGTTCGCGTAGACAGGTATGATTGAGCACAGGTCCCTCGTAGGGCCACCTTGCTAAAACATAATATATAGCAGGAATTAATCGGATACAATCATCCACTCGTTGCAGATGACACAGTATCCGTGGAGACCAGCCGGCGCGTCGAGACAATATCTCAAGGCGGCTGGTGTAACACGATCTCGGGATTTTGCCCTTCCCATGCATCTAGTATGTTTAGTTGCCTAATTTAACCCTAGGTGAAATCTTGGACTCACATGCTGTGGCCTGCATAATTATCTCCTAAAGTCGTACTTTAGTACGAGTACCCCAAAGAGGATCCATGTCAATCAGTATGTCAACATGTGCTACCCTCCTTGGTGTAATGTATCATTGCAAATATGCCACGTGGAGTTACGAGTCATTTGTCGAGCATGAACAAGAACTGGGACATTCAGGTACATGTATCAGGTAGGAACACTTTGTTCTCCGGGGTCACATTAGTGCTCATATCATGCTCGGGACAAAAGGCGTAAGGATATAAAATGGGCATATAATATCTAATAAAATATCAAAAGCGTACGCACAAAAGCACGCACGCTCAAGGGACGAAAAGTCACGCAGGCTCACTCAGGGCAGCGTGCGTAAAAAGTCACGCAGGCTTACTCAGGACAGCGTGCGTGAAAAGTCACACAGGCTTACTCAGGGCAGCGTGAGTGAAAAGTCACGCAGACTTACTCAGGGCAGCGTACGTGAAAAATCACGCACGCAAGAGACACGCTTCCAACAGGAAGCGTACCCAAGCCTGCGCACGCAGCGCTAAGGAGCGCGCACAGCTCAGTGGCGTGGGCTAAGAAGCTCTGCACACTGCTCACTATCTTCTCCAAACAGCAAGAACACCATGGTTGAACCCAAAGCTTCAAAATATCACAACTTGGCCATCCGAACTCCAAATCCGGATTTCTAAAGTTCCATCTTGGATGAAATGGAATTCTCTTCCACATGGAAGCATCAAAACCCACAAAACCCCAACGAAAATAAATCAAACCAAGGAAATTCGAGAAGGATTAAAACTTAGATCTACAAAAATTAAAGCTTCAAAATAAAAATTTCCAAGTTCTAAACTAGTATAGATTGAGGAGAAGAACATGTTTTGGCAAATAGTTTTGTAAGAAATCATTGACAAAATTATGGATCCATCTCTTGAGCAAGTTGGTACTTGCCTTGGTGGTGGAGGAAGTAAATGAGAGGAAGTAAATGAGAGGAGAGAGAATGAGATGAGTTATAATAAAGATCTTAGACCCATGGGTTCATGATGAACCAAAGGGTTCATGATGAACCATTGGTGAACCAAGAATAGGTTACCCAAATGAGCCAAAACTGTAGGCCCAAATGCAGAAAATAAATTAGGAAATAATATTTTGTCGAATATTTTTGGAAAATATGAAGAAATACTGCATAATAAATATCGTATAAATACAAGGTAAATATAATTTATCGGTTTACGTATTAAAATACGTATTCCAGGATTGGGGAGTGACACAATACCTGAGTGAGTGAGGCAGACATGGTCCTCTGCGATCCCTCCAGCTCGACCTGTCTACGCTCTATGCGTGCGTAGACTCGGTGAGCGTGTGCAAGTTGGCAGCTGTAGCCTGCTACAGACTCATCAGCTCCTGTATACTGCGCTCGACCGCATCAAATCGTCCGGTGATCATCGGAGGGTCGGATCGTCGCTCTGCGGTAAGGTGATCAGAAATCTGCTGCTGCAACTCGCGATACAGCTCGTCGATCTGACGACGAATATCCTGATCTCGTGACGACGCCTGCGAAGCCGGAGACTGCGCATTGACAGAAGGGGCCCGGGATGACTCCGAAGCCAAATACGCGCCGTAGGATCCCGTACCGTAGTACGTACCCTTCTGAAGACCGCCAACGGCGGTCATCCAGAGGTCGTCCGGCGATGGAGCTGTAGGCGGCTGGGAGGAAGTACCAGCCCCTCCCTCTGCTGGCGCACTAGCAGCAGCAGCCGCCTCCTCTTGTAGCCGAACAAACTCGGCCTAGAACAATATTTGCTAACGTGTAAGTGTTTGCTAAAGTCTATATTGATATATTTTCCTGTTTTCTAAATTATAGTAAATTAATATAAAGAATAGAACGTACATATGCCTGCGTCGCCCTCTCGTCAATGAACTCCCCAGCCCTCCGATGGGTGACCAGGAAGACGGTCACCATGTTGGGTCATCACCCTTTTTTTTACCTGTTAAAAATATTATCTATTATTAGTATTAAATATTCTATCGAACTATATAAAATGATGTCCGTCATAGGAAACATACCAGACGACGAAAATGCTCCGTCATCGGAATGGGGCCATCACACCACTTACTGGTGCTCGACCGCGCCACCTTGGCCTTGTCAGACCGCTCCTGGTACCTGGCCTCGGCGAATCTAGCCTTTATCGCAGTCCACTGCTCTGGCGTGATCCAACCATGGATCGGCTTTCCGGAGCGATCACGAGACTTCTGGTCATGGATCGCATCACGGATGAGCTTGTCTGCGACGGCAGAAAATTCGGCCTCGATCTTCGCCGCCCAGTGTGGTGGATATAAATAGGTCATCTACAAGAAGTAAAATAGAAAAGTTATATAATATACACAAATGATTATTAAAATTTAAAAATAAATATTTTTTACCTTGAAGTGGGCCAACCAAAAGGCCTTCCTATCTGCGGGAGCATCTGAGTAGTTAATCCAAGGCCCACCATAGTTCTGCCTCAGAAATAACCCCAGCTGCCTCTGTACTGCAGGAGTCCGATATCTATAAAATAATAATTTTCATGAATATATATGTCATATAATCATTTGAGAAATATATATTAACTAATTAACTTACTTCGTAGGCCCGTCCATCCAAATCTCCATACGCGTCTCGTCCGGGGGAGCGCATGGAGGGTCGCTCTCACCTCCTGCTTGGGCAGGATCAATCTGATCGCCGTCCTCCATATGCTCGGCGTCGGCTCCCCCCATGGAGCCATCGGCACGAGGAATGCTAGACGCGGGATCAGGAATGCTGGACGCGGGATCAGGAATACTGGATGCGGGATCAGGAATGCTGGACGACGAGGGAGGATCGCCAACCTGCTGGAACTGTCCTGTCCCGGTAATGGACCGGGAACAGAACGGTACAATGGCGTACTCGGAGATGAGATGAGGGTACGAAATCTCCATCCCCGGCCCGAGGCAGACGGGACTGCCTAATATAAAATCCTCCGCGTCGTCCAGATGGTCTAGTCATGATAATAACATATGACAATAAAACAAAAATACATATTTATATGATAAACATCACAGATTTTTAAAAAATATCATAGTCACAGATAAAAGTGTCACTAAAGTGTCACATATTTATATGATAAAAGTGTCACTGAAGTATCAAATATGATGATAAAACAAACGTACAGATTTAATCCTCTTCTAAAAATTCATCTAGTTCGTTTAGCTCATCATCTTCTTCTTCTTCTTCTTCTTCTTCTTCTTCTTCTTCTTCTTCTCTTCTTCTTCTTCTTCCTCCTCTACATCTTCACTTTCATCTGCATCTTTCTCTTCAGATAATTCTACTTCTTCTACACAATTAGATGTGTAATGAGGAACTTTCGTCGTGTCCACTTCTATAATATTTGTTACAAGAGGTAGTTCATCCTCTTGATAAGCTATATCGTCAACCTCAAAGGTATTTCTAGCTTTGGTCTTGCATACTGCCCACCAGTCCGACCTTGTTGTTCTCCATTTAGGATAACTTGTGAAGTACACGAGCTGAGCCTGACTTGATAGGACAAATGGTTCATAGGCTTGATTTCGACGCCGATAGTTTATATCCACAAGACCGTGCTTGTCTACTTTCCAACATTGACCTTCAATCGGATCGAACCAATCACACCTGAATAACACAATCTTAGCAGGCTCTATTCCATAACTATATGTCAGCTCCACGATCTCCCGTAGCACGCCATAGAAATCGTTGCCCGCATCAACATCTGTGTAGTTCGAAAATCTGATACACAAACAGCTGTTTTTGGTGGAGTTGAGATCCACAAAGTTGTCTCTGATCGGACAAGTTGTTGACTTGAACCTAAATCCATTAACACAGTAGCTTGGCCATATTTTTGCAGCATAAATTGGTCCCTTGTCTAGCATTCTAATAGACTCATTCTCAAGTCTTGCGTATGGACGATCGACCTAAATACCACGAAAAAAAAATTAAGCTCATTCTCAATCAAGTGCATATACAGAAAGGTAATTACAGAGTTCTCAAGTCTTACATATGCACTCAACCATGATGGAAAATAATGCCTCATTTCTTGTTCTAGTTCTTCTTCTGTTATGTGTGGCATACCTGACCTTACATCATCATTAAATATGCTGAAAACAATATCGTTCAATTAATGTAATAGTATAATAATCAACACTATTAAAATAATGTAGACGTATTAATTACTTACCCCTCCAGTTTCTCTACTTCCTTCTCGTCGCAGTTGAGCAATACATACACCTGAGCAGCCCTTAGCTCATCATCGTTCAGATATCTCTTCTTCATCTTACCCGATGGCTTTCCTGGAGCATTGAATACCTTCAGTATCGTATCATTACATTCATGATCTCCGTCGTCGTTTCTGGAAGCTCTCGTTCTATTAGTTGCAACATGAGGCTTGAAATACATCGAACAAAAGTTTGTAATCTCCTCGAGAACATAGGCTTCACAAATAGAGCCCTCGATCCGTGCCTTATTTTCACCTTTCTTTTTAAGTGATTCAAATGTCGCTCGAACGGGTACATCCATCGATATTCGACGGGTCCACCAACACGTGCCTCATAGGATAGATGAATCGACAAATGCTCCATAGAGTCGAAGAATCCATGAGGAAACACCCTCTCTAGCTTGCACAGTGTTACCGCAATATCCTTCTCTTATTTTTCTAGACGATCAACGAGCAATTTCTTAGAACAAAGATCCCTGAAGAATATGCTAAGCTCCGTCAATGGATCCCAAACTGCCTGCGGTAAGAATTCCCGAAATACAATCGGAATTAACCTCTCCATGAATACGTGACAGTCGTGGCTCTTCATACCCGTCAATTTGTTTTCCTTCGGATTGACACATCTTCTCAGATTTGACACATATCCGTCTGGAAATTTTAGGCCCTGGATCCACCGACAAAGTCTCACTTTATTCTCCTTGTCCAGCGAGAAAATTGACTTCGACAGGAACTGTTTTCCATTCTGCTCTATCAAATGCAACGCAGGGCGTTTGCATATTTCTTCTAAGTCCAACCTGGCCTTGGGATTATCTTTTGTTTTTCCCTTTACGTCCATCACAGTATTAATTATGTTATCAAACACATTCTTCTCAATATGCATGACATCAAGATTATGTCTGATCAGATTGGTACTCCAGTATGGCAGATCCCAGAATATGCTCCTCTTTGTCCAGTTATGATCTCTACCAAATCCATCGCACTTGTACCCAGTTGTAGGATCTTCGATAGCACTTGGAAAATCTCTAACCTCCTCCCATATCGTGGCTCTGTACCACCTTGGCGGTGGATCACCCTTCTCTACAACGCCGGCACGGAATGCATTCTTGTTCCTTCTGAACGGATGATCTTTTGGCAAAAATTGCCGATGACAATCAAAGAAGCACGGTTTTTCTCCGTGTTTCAAGCGGAAAGCCTTACTACGGTCCATGCAATACGGACATGAGTGACAGCCATGAGTGCTCCATCCAGATAACATTCCATAGGCCGGAAAGTCGTTGATGGTCCACATAAGGGTTACCTTCATCTGAAAATTCTGCTTCCTGGAAACATCGTACGTGTTAGCGCCTACTCCCATAACTGATTCAACTCATCTATCAAAGGCTGTAAGTACACATCAATGTTCCTCTTGGGATTGTTCGGACCAGGAATTATAGCGATTAGAAACATGTACTGAGTTTTTATGCACATCCAAGGCGGTAGGTTATACGGAGTGACAATCACAGGCCAGCACGAATACTGGGATCCCGAAAGACCAAAAGGAGTAAAACCGTCAGAAGATAGCCCCAACCTGACATTACGCAGATCTGAAGCAAAATCAGGATACACTCGATCAAAGTGCTTCCACGCTTCTCCATCGGATGGGTAATCCTACACTCCTTCAATCTGTTCTCGCATGTGCCAACTCGTATTTTTGGCCGTCTCTTTCACCATAAATAATCTTTGCAACCGCGGCGTTAAAGGCAAGTAGTGCATTGAATTGGTCGATCTTCTTGCACCGGTAGACCTTTCTGTACTAGTTGTCTTATAGCGATCAGCACCACAAAATCTGCACACATCTGCGTCATTGTCATCTTTGTAGTACAGCATGCACCTATTGCGACAAGAATCAATTTTCTCGTATCCCATCCAGAGCGATCTCACCATCCTCTTAGACCGATAGAAGTCTTTAGGTAACTTAGCACCCGCCGGCAAGATCTCTATAATCAACTCCAACACTCGGTTTTAGTATTCTTGCGACATGTTAAAATCTGACTTAATGCGCAACAGTCTTGTAACCACCTCCAACGATGAATGATCCTCACAACCAGGATACAATGGAGTCCTTGCATTCTCCAGCAACTCCATGAACTTTGCAGCATCGACATTCGGTGCCTCCTCAGCTGCATCATGAACGAAACTAGGTCCCGCAGCGTCAAAAACCATGTTCACGCACCCGTCGTCGTATGCATGATTATCTGAAACAAAATATGTTCTCGCATGCATATACGGCTCAACATAAGGCTCCGGCTCTGATGCTAAAGACACAAGTTCTCCGTGTGCGGTCCACTGATAGTAATTAGGCGTGAAACCCCTCGAGTATAAATGATATGTCACTTCCACTTCTAGATAATATTTCACGTTATGACATTTCACACACGGACACTTAATTTTGGTGCCGTCCATGTACTGAGAGAACGCCTTAGCAAACTGCAGGAACTGCTCTACTCCCGCTATGTATTCATCCCGCACACCACAATATCATCAGGACGGCGATTATACATCCATGAACGATTCTGCAAGTAGTAATTCATATCCATTTGGAAATAATTCTGCAAAGATGAACACACATGTTCAGCGCAGTAACTAGTCAAACTGGGTGAAGTTGAGTTGACTAAGTCGAACTTCCTAGTGTATATTATAGTAGAGAGACATGGTCGTGTATAGGGGTGCAACTCGGGCGGGGCATGGCTCTGCCTACCTGAGCTCACTGCCTACAGGGTAGTTCCCCTAGCCTGTCTTACACTTGACCCTTTCCTCCCCTTCATCACTTGCACATCAGTGTATACCAGTGCACATGAGTGTCCATGACCTATTATCCTATGCCCCAAGCTAATTCCTCTACCCGACTTGATATCATATCCTCTTCATATCAGATTTCATACCAAGATAGGAAAGTTTGACTGATACTTGATTCTAAAATCCCCCCCTTTACCTATCAACTTATACCAACTGATATCAGTTCTTCCTAACACTCACATAGCGGCGTAGGCTGGGCGTGGCCCACGTATCTGTACCCGTATATCCGGGTGCGGGTCGTGACATTTTCCCCACAAGAAAATTAAAGCATTTTTCCATTTCTCCAACTAGCAATCTCCCGAAGGATATCTCATATATATATATATATATATATATATATATATATATATATATATATATATATATAAGATTCAAATAAACGGTGTGGGAATTTATTAATTTTCTTAAATATCAGGCATACATACATATTACTAGGCATGAGCATTATTCGGTTTTGGACCGAAAAGCGAACTGAACCGAATCATTTAAAAAAAAATTGGTTCGGTTTTGGTTTTTAAAATACTAAAATTTCTAATTCGGTCTCACTTTTGGGTTTCGACTTCGGTCCAAATCCGAAAACCGAATAAGACTTGTGCAATTATGTAATACCTGACACACTATAACTCACTCTCAAACTCTCCAATTTAACCCACACATACATTGAATCTAAACAAAACCCAAGGGGTTAAACCCTTGGCCTCTAAGAGAACAGACAAAGGGAGGGAGGAAGGATCTGTTGCTTGCTGAGTATAATACATCATCTCAAATCCACACACACATTGAATCTAAACAAAACCCAAGGGGCTAAACCCTTGGCCTCTAAGAGAACAAACTAACTCCAAACAACCCAAAGTCATCTATATGTATCAAAGTATATATACATATCTACTCAGAAACTGAGATTGCAACATAGAGGTATATACATCATCTCAAATCCAAATATAGCAAGCCCCTATATATCATAACCTTACCCCACTTGAATCTCATGCATATAAAATCTCAGCTATATATCACTACTCTACATATATGAACTAAACATACCAAGCCAACACATTTCTATTCCACATCATATATCTCAGGAAACTGAGTATACAACCAACCGTCACCCTTATTTTTTCGTATTTCTCGTATTTCGTATTTATATTCGTATCAGGAATTTTGGCATGTATTTTTATTTTTCTCGACTTGTGGAATTTCGGTATTTCTCGTATTTTGGGTTTTGTCATGGCTCGGTTTTAATTGGGTTGGTTTGTTTTGGTTTGGTTTATGAGCATTGGATCACCTTAACATATGCTACACCCTCAACACACCATATCCCCCCTCTTTATAATCCCCACCTACCACTCTCTCTCTTCATTACCACCACCATTTTTTCTTCTTCTTCTCCTTCCTCCATAACTCTCCACCCATAGGCAAGTGCATCTTGCCACTATATGAGAACCCTATTTTCTTGATCCATTAGCTAGATTAGGACATGGTGATCAACATTAGTTCTTGGCTTTTTGTGATTTGGTGTCTCCATTGTTCTAGATCTAAGTTATTTTTATTTTCAGATTTTGCATGGTTTGAGCTTCTTTAGTTGGATTTTATGGATTTTTGATGCTTCCATGTGGAAGAGCATTCAGTTTCACCCAAGTTGGAGCTTTGGAAATCCGGATTTGGAGTTCGGATGGCCAAGTTGTGAGCTTTTGAAGCTTTGGGTTCATCCATGGTGTTCTTGCTGTTTGGAGAAGACAGTGAGCAGTGTGCAGAGCTTCTTAGCTTACGCCACTGAGTCTTGGATACGCTTCCTGTTGGAAGCGTGTCTCCTGCTGCGTGCGTGCTTTGTGCGTACGCAGACTTGAGCGTGCGTGACTTTTCACCTACGCTGCTCTCTTAGCGTGCGTGACTTTTCACCTACGCTGCTCTCTGTAGCGTGCGTGACTTTTCACTTACGCTGCTCTCTGTAACGTGCGTAACTTTTCACCTACGCTGCTCTCTTAGCGTGCATGACTTTTCACCTACGCTGCTCTCTGTAGCGTGCGTGACTTTTCACTTACACTGCTCTCTGTAGCGTGCGTGACTTTTCACTTACGCTGCTCTCTGTAGCGTGCGTGACTTTTCATGTACGCTGCCCCCTTGAGCGTGCGTGACTTTTCGTGTATGCTGCTTCCCTTGAGCGTGCGTGACTTTTCGTGTACGCTGCTCCCTTGAGTGTGCATGACTTTTCATGTACGCTGCTCCCTTGAACGTGCGTGAATTTTCATGTACTGCTCCCCCTTGAGCGTGCATGACTTTCATGTACGCTGCCCCCTTGAGCGTGCGTGACTTTTCGTGTACGCAGCTTCCCTTGAGCGTGCGTGACTTTTCGTGTACGCTGCTCCCCTTGAGCGTGCGTGACTTTTCATGTACGCTGCTCCCTTGAGCGTGCGTGACTTTTCGTGTACGCTGCTCCCCCTTGAGCGTGCGTGACTTTTCGTGTACGCAGCTCCCCCTGCGTGCGTGACTTTTGTGTGTACGCTGCCCCCTGACCCCTTGCTTAACCCATTGGCTCTTGGAGTTTTGGTCTTATTTCTTTTAAGCTTGGCTCTTTTATAGCCCTGTATATTGATATTTATTAGATATTTTACGACCATTTTATATCCTTAGCCTTTTGTCCTGAACTTGATAATCACGAATTTACTTGATATGTTTGGAATTGATAATTGAGCATGACCTGATAGTGGCCCGTCGTAGCGCACTCTTGACTAGTACACTGATATGATAACCTGACCTGATACATCTTGAATAGCTGTTGCGACGGCTACCTGACATGACATGACCTGTATAATTAATCCTGACACGTGGACGATTGTGCTTGTACAAATAATCCAGTCATGTCTTGCATCATGTCTAGGAGGGGACTCCTGAGTACCACGGTCAGGAGTACCTACTGAATTGGACTAAGGTTAATAATTAGTATAATTTACTAGTCATGAAGAGATGTTCCCCAGTTACAGGCGATCCCGTTATCCCGGCCGCAAATGATTGGACTTGTAGCCTGCCGACGAGTAGGGCACATTTCCAGCCCACTGTTATGTGGGGCACCCACCATTGTCACTTAAATGATTGAACTCTATTGTCACTATAATGCATTGTACTCTCTAGATTGTCACTATACTGATTGCCTGGATAACCTGGATAGCTGCAGGGCCTGTGACTACTTGGAGCATCTCATTGCATCTTGCTAGTAACTAGGATTGTGATAAACCTAGTTAGTTAATGTAGAAAGCCGTAGGCAATGATTGGCCGTGATTGCTTGGATGGAGTCTGGTCCAGTATAGTATTGTCTAGTGATTGATTGTAGGATTGTACCAGAATGATTGAAGGATTGTCACTCCAGATTGTCACTATAATGATTGTCACTCCAGATTGTTACTTGACCTGATTTCTTATATTTATCTTGCCGATAAATGGTGAGAGAAACCAAGTTCCGTTCAGACGAAGGGTTACAACCCCGGTCCTTGTTTGGTTTACGGGTTGTAACCTAGCTATCTGAATAGTCCATGGTTATTATCGTATATCATCCTGACATGCTTTTCATATGTCCTGTCTTTTAGTGATTCTATGCAAGATTGTCTTTATATTACCCATCATACTTTTTCTTAAATTACTGTCTCATTATTAATTATTTATTGTGCTAATTTGCTGACTTTGGTTCTTATTTTGTGGCCTCCTTTGTGGCACTTGCTCTTCCTGGGGTCTGACCCAGCTGGTTTTGTATGGCCAGATACCGGAGCAGCAGCAAAGGATCTACCTGTCTTCCAGCCCGATGGTGGTCACCAGACGTAACCAGGGCATCGAGTGGGTTTCTTTTGTTCTCCCACTGTAATATTTTAAATTATTCTTTTGAGGCGTTTAGCCGACGAGCAAGTGTTAGCTCGATTGTACTTACTTACTGTCTGCCTACGGGCTGTAACATGATTGACAAGCCCCGGAGGTTGATCATGTATGACTGAACTCTTGCTAGTCCTCACATTTTGTAACGACTAGCTTCATGATCTGGATATGTAATATTTGGGACGCCTTACAATTGTATATTTGGAGATCTGATATCTTGTGATTATTATTAGTTGGTTGAGATTGAGACAATAGGCTATTTTTGATCAGATCCATCCCGCATTTCCGAACAGTGTGAGTCATATACCGCACATATGACTTGCCAGGCCAGTTCTTGACAGGTACCCAAGTCGATCACAAGCTGAAACTACTACTCACACACATTGGATATATGGCTTACCTTGATTCGTGTACATACCATGATTTAGTTCTACTTTCTTGTTCTAGCTTTAGCTCTACAGCTTACCATGCCATGATACATTTATGTACACTCCATGATTTCATTGTATATGCTCTATTTACAGTCTTATAGCTTTTATTCTATCTTGAGATCTGTTATAAGATATATGTACTCGTTCCATCCTGACTGGATTGTTGACAAAATATTACAGATGTCGATGAGGGAGATTGCAGTACCTACTACGGTCCGGATGACGTAGTGGGCTTAGATTTAGTCCCGCAGGGCTTAGCTCCGCCTGACGAGACTTTACCACTTGTTTAGATAGAGTAGGTCTTTTGTACTGGACCATGTCTCCAGTTACTTTTGAGACTGTATTACATTTGGACTGTATTAGTGTCACGACCGGGTGACAATTAGAGACTGGACTTGTATATTATTTGTGTTTGGACTTGACAGGTTATATTTTATCGTCTTGTTGTCTTTATCTTTCAGTCTTTACTTTATCATCTTAGAGTTGTGATTGAGCACTCATATATATTCATTGCTTGTCCTCCGTTCGGAGTTGACCATATTCTCGACAGGTTTTGTTATATATAAACTGTTGTCAGACTAGAAAATCTACAGCGTTCCACGCCATTTTTCCGGTGAGGGCTGGGCATTGTCGCGTCACGTGCCCTTTTAGCGGGTGCGGGTCGTGACACGTTTTAGTGGTGGCCCACGCAGGTCCTGAAGTCGCAATTAGTGCGATGTCGTAGCGGCACTCTTCTTAGAGTGTTGACTACGAGCCTGTGTTACACATAGGAGGTAGTATGCTAAGAGTACTCAATCACAGTAGGATCTTTCCTTGCTTATCTTGCTTACCGTCTTTGATATTGATTTACTGCATTCTAGCTGTCCTCCCTTGATATGTCCTTCATGTGCCATATTGATATCTTTTTTTCAATCTGTCTCCAGGATGGTTATGACTCATTCTCCCGGTGAGGAGCACGGGGAGACGGAGAGGTCCGCTACCTCTGGCGGACAGGCTCGGTCACTTCTCCTGCAGATGGGACTTCTGTTGGGGCTCTGGGGGTACTCCTCCAGCGCTCTCGATGACCGTCCCTGGGGCCATTACGGGTGCTCTTCCCGCAGTATCGGGGGCTACGGCGGGAGTTGTCGAGGGCGTTCTTCCTCCTCAGCAGGGGACTCCTCCGGTGATGGTGGGAGCTATTCCTCAGTTGCCTTCTCTGCCCACAGACATGGGGCAGATGCTCGCGTTCTTTCAGCAGGTGCTGGAGTCCCAGCGGGCCCAGCACGAGGCTCAGTTGAGGCAGACAGAGGCCATGCGCCAGGGCATGAAGGATGCACACAGGTGGCTATGGCGGCAGTGGAGCGTGGGGCTCCACAGAGGGAGGTGCAGCAGCAGCAGCAGAAGATCGGGGATATCCAGGCTTTCAAGAAGCTGGGTCCGAGAGATTTCAAGGGGACCGAGGGCATTATTTATGCTGATGACTGGCTCGAGGATATCGAGCGCCAGATGAGGGCCTTCCGCCTGGCAGACGACCTGAAGGTCGAGGCGGGTTGGCTTACAGTTGTTAGATGTTGCCCGGACATGGTTCCGGAATGAGCTGGCTCTTGCAGGAGAGGGCCACACTTGGGCTGAGTTTCGGGCCCTGTTCAGAGAGAAGTTCATTTCCTCCACAGACAAGATCGGCCTAGTACGGCAGTTCCAGAACCTACAGCAGGGCGGGATGACTGTGGAGGAGTATGTGGCGGAGTTCGGCCGGCTGAAACCGATACGCCGAGTACATGGTGAGCGACCCGGTAATCCGAGCAGAGCGCTTCCGGGAGGGATTGACATGGGATATCAAGATCCTGATCCCTTCCTTCTATACGACATATGCAGAGGTTTATGCGGAGGCTCGGAAGGTGGAGAGGGAGTGGGGCTTGAAGCTGAAGAGGGATCGTGATTTGTTTTCGGGGGCCAGTAGTAGCGCAGGGGCTGCTAAGCGCCTTCAGCTTCAGCATCAGTCGTTCCAGCATCACCAGCAGCAGGGGCAGGCCAGAGCATCTGTCCAGAGGGGTCAGCAGCGTCCGGGGCAGGATGATCCTCCGTGCCACTTCTGCAAGAAGCCCGGTCACCTCTTCGAGTTCTGCAGGAGGAGGCTGGGGCTGTGTCTCTTTTGCGGTGCGCTGGGCATCAGATGCGAAAGTATCCCAAGAACCCCCGTGTTACTGGAGCAGCTCAGAGGGCACCCGTTCAGAGGGCACCAGCTAGTGTGCCGGTAGTTCAGCAGCGAGGTCCACTTCCGACTCAGCAGCAGCAGTTTGTTCAGCACCGCCAGCAGAGGGGTGGTCAGGGTAGAGCCTTTGCTCTTGCAGCCGAGGAGATGGAGCCTATTGCGGATGTTGTCGCAGGTTCTATTCTGCTCGATTCTTTTCCAGCTTTGGCCTTATTTGATTCTGGTGCTACGCACAGTTTTATGTCTGTTTCTTTTGCTCTTAGGCACAATATTATTGCTGAATATCTTGGTAGGACTTGCAAAATTATGACTGGGAATGGAATCATCCTAGTTAATAATGTTTGCAAGGGGCGGAGAGTTTCTTTGAGAGGCCGGGAGCTGAGTGCGTGTTTGCTCGTAATGCCACTTCCGAGTTACGATGTGGTACTCGGTATGGACTGGTTGAGCATGCACCATGCCAGCATCGACTGCAGAGGGGGCAGGATTCTGTTTAGGGCCGCCGGGAGAGCCAGAGTATGAGTGTACCAGGGGTTCAGCGGAGTCAGGAGATAGATTCTGCGGAGCGTTGTTGGCGGGGCCGGTGTTGCCACATCCACTCATTGCTGAGTTCTTGGATGTCTTTCCCGAGGAGCTGCCCGGGATGCCGCCAGATCGTGATGTTGAGTTTTCTATAGACCTAGTGTCGGGCGCTGAGCCTATCTCCCAGCACGTCTATAAAATCAACAACAGTGAGTTAGCGGAGCTGAAGAGACAGGTCGACGAGCTGGAGGACAAGGGCTTTATTCGATCTAGTTCTTCACCTTGGGGCGCGCCAGTTCTTTTCGTCCCAAGAAGGATGGTACGGTACGTCTGTGCATTGATTATAGGGCGCTCAACAACCTTACCATCAAGAACAAGTATCCTTTTCCAAGGATTGATGACTTGTTCGACCAGTTGAGCGGGGCGAGGGTGTTCTCGAAGATCGACTTGTGTACCGGGTACCATCAGCTGAAGGTGAAGCGGGATGACATTCCGAAGACTGCCTTTCGGACCCGCTATGGCCAGTATGAGTATATCGTCATGCCGTTTGGGTTGACCAACGCCCCGACGGTATTCATGAACTTGATGAACAAGGTATTTCATCAGTACCTTGACAAGTTCGTGATGGTCTTCATTGATGACATTCTCATCTATTCGAAGACACCAGAGGAGCACGAGGAGCACCTGAGGATTGTGTTGGACACTCTCAGAAGGGAGCAGCTATATGGGAAGCTGTCCAAGTACGAGTTCTTCTTGGATCGCGTGGAGTTCCTAGGCCATGTTGTCTCTGGCGAGGGGATTTCAGTGGATCCGAAGAAGATTTCTGCAGTAGAGTCCTGGTCTACGCCGAGATCAGTAGCAGAGTTTCGGAGTTTTTTGGGTCTGGCAGATTACTACCGGAGGTTCGTACAGGACTTTTCTAGGATTGCCCAGCCGATGACCCGCCTTACCAGGAAGGACGAGGAGTTTGTT